>ML682069.1:12934385-12994707 GCA_007922195.1 Podocnemis expansa | reverse complement strand
AAGACAGGTCCTGAAGAGCCAGCTCAATGGGAAGAAGAAGATCCATGCCATCAACAGGTACGCCCTGCCAGTCATCCGATACCCTGCCGGTATAGTGAGCTGGCCGAAGGAGGACATGGAGGCTGCCGATGTGAAGACCCAGAAGCTCCTCACAATGTACGGAGGTTTCCACCCCAAGTCCAACACCCAGAGACTGTACACCAGCCGGAAAGAAGGCTGGCGGGGTTTGGTGAGTGTCAAAGCCACTGTCCTGGATGAAACCCAGAGCATCCAGGAGTACATCAGTAAGATGGCACCCAAAGATGAGCTGCTGAGAGAATGCCTGAGGCAGCAGCAGCAGACATGGGAGAAAGATCAAGCAGAAGAAGTGCCATGGCAAGACAAGACCCTGCATGGGATGTACCATCGACAGATAGCTGAAGTGGCTGACATTGGGAAATCCTATCAGTGGCTTGAAAGGGCTGGACTAAAAGACAGCACTGAGGCACTGATCATAGCAGCACAAGAACAGGCACTGAGCACCAGATCTTGAAGCAGGGGTCTACCACACTAGACAGGCCCCAAGGTGCAGACTGTGCAGAGAGGCCTCAGAGACAGTCCAACACATAGTGGCAGGATGTAAGATGCAGGCAGGAACAGCATACACTGAATGGCCCAACCAAGTAGCTGGCATTGTGTACAGGAACATCTTCACAGTGTATGGGCTAGACCCTCCCAAGACCAGATGGGAGATCCCACAGAAGGTCGTGGAGAATAACAGGGCTAAGATTCTGTGGGACTTCCAGATCCAGACGGACAGGCAGGTACTGGCCAATCAACCAGACATCGTGGTAATAGACAAGGACCAGAAGACAGCGGTGGTGATAGATGTAGCAGTGCCAAGTGACAGCAACATCAGGAAGAAGGAGTATGAGAAGCTGGAGAAGTACCAGGGCCTGAAAGAGGAAGTAGCGAGGATGTGGAAAGTAAAGGCCAAAGTGGTCCCATTGGTGGTAGGAGCACTCGGGGCTGTGACTCCTAAGCTGGGAGAGTGGCTCCAATAGATCCCAGGAACACCATCAGAGCTCTCTGTCCAGAAGAGTGCAGTGCTAGGAACAGCTAAGATACTGTGCAGAACCCTCAAACTCCCAGGCCTCTGGTAGAGGACCCGAGGTTGAGGAAGACACATACCACCCATAGGGGTGAGAGGGGAATTTTTATATATACATATATATATCCGTGTCAGGTGGATTAGCGAGTCGATGTCTTGTTCATTCTTAGCATACAGCTTAATGTCACCCATGTAGAGGAGGTGGCTAATGGTAGTTCCACTCTTGAATTTGTATCCGTAGCCAGTCCTTGTGATTATCTGGCTGAGGGGGTTCAAGCCAATGCAGAACAGCAGCAGGGACAGCACATCACCTTGGTATATGCCGCACTTGATGGCCACTTGTGCAAGCTGTCTTGAGTTGACTTCCAGTGTTGTCTTCCACAGTCCCATTAAGTTCTTGAGGAAGGTCCTTAGTGTCCTGTTGACTTTGTATAGCGCCAGACATTCACAGATCCATGTGTGCGGCATTGAGTCGTAGGCTTTCCTGTAGTCAATCCAGGCTGTGCTCAGATTGGTCTGTCCAGACCTTGAGTCTTGGGCAACTGCTCCATCTATGAGCAACTGGTGTTTTGAGCCTCTGGTGTTGTTCCCAATGCCCTTCTGAGCTGCGCTCAGTTACTGGCCCATGTGGTCCTGAAGCCTGGTGGCTATGATGCCTGATAGGACTTTCCATGTTGTGGGGAGGCAGGTTATCGGCCGGTAGTTGGACGGTGCTGTTCCCTTGTGGGGGTCTTTCATGATCATCACTGTCCTTCCTTGTGTTAGCCAGTCTAGGTGGGAGCCTGCTGCTAGCAGCTGGTTCAACTGTGCTGCTAGGCGTTCATGCCCTGCTGTTAGTTTCTTTAGCCAGTAGGTGTGGATCATGTCCGGTCCAGGTGCTGTCCAGCTCTTCATGTTCTTGACCCACTGTTGGATGTCTGCTACTGTGATGGTGACTGGTTCCTGTTCTGGGAGATTGCTGTGGTCTGTTCTCACATCCTGCAGCCACTTTGTACTGGTGTTATGAGTCTTCTCTTTCTCCCAGATGTTCTTCCAGTACTGTTCAGTTTCTGCTGTTATTGTGTTGTTGCACTGCAGTTGGGAGTACACCTTGGATGGTTCTTTGGAGAACAGGGCATTTATCTTTTTGGCCTCTGCTGCTCTAGTGTATCTCCTTAGCCTGGTAGCCAGTGCTGTGAGCCTTTGTTTAGCAGTCTCTAGGGCTTCAGATGGAGTCAGGCCCTTGTATTTTTTCAGTAGCCGAGTCTTATCCTTAATCTCTATACCCTTCTGTAGTTCCACCAGCTGACTAACTTCTCTCCGAGTTGCCTTGATCTTATCCTCCAACCTCATTTTCCAGGGGGGGTATGTACTGCTGTTCTTTTTGATTGTGTAGCCAAGCATTTCCAGGATTACAGAGGCTGTAGTGTATACCAGTTCATTGGTTTGAGTTACGGTGGTAGTAGGAATTGTCATTAGGGCTCTATTGGCATCTTCTAGCATACTGTCTGATGGTACTTCTCCAACGAGCCTTGGTAATCGGTCTCGAGGGTTGACTGTAGCTAGTTTATCCATGATCTTATGCCTCTCATATCAGCTGCTGTGCTCTGTAATGGAGGGGGTGGCAGTGAAGTTCCAGCTTCAGGTGTTGGCTGCACATCTAGTTGTTCTTCTGGGTCTTCTTCTTGAGTCCAGGATGTAATGTGGAGTTGGTCTTTCTCAAGTTGTGAGAGCAGCTTCCTCTTTACTATGTTGAAGCGTTGGGTAACTAGCTGTTTCTCAGTTAGTGTGGATGTAGGTCTTTTGTCCATCCATAGTTCCCTCATACGTTTCATATATCTCCTCTCATTAGGTCTACTGTTGTAGTAGCATTCCATCAATTCCAGGTTCTCTTGTCTCATCCATGTATGGTTTGTTCCAGTAGCCCACTTATCATCAGATTGTCCTGGTTCCAATGTTCCCTCTAAGCTGTGTGGCCATGCAGCTCCCACCACAGTCCAGAGCAGGGACCCTGCCCACCACGCAGGAAGACACTGTCTTCCAGCCAGCTGAGAGCTCCTCCAGAGCTGGGAGTTATTAAAACTGCCGCCTAGAGAATCTCTGACAGCTCATGCTCAGAACATCCTCCATCAGTGCTTCTCCAGCTGAAAGAGCCATGGCTCTGCCGCACGCAGCTGGGTAAGAGTGCAGGGGAGTGGGGCTGCTTGCGAGGTTACTGGGGGGAGTGGGCTAGGGTAGGAGGAGGGGATCTGGCTGGCTCAGGGGGGACGATCAGGCCACGGAGGGGGCATGCAACAAGCAACTTGAGGCCCTTAGAGGGAACATTGCCTGGTTCCCCAGTATCTGGCGCGGACCTTGTTAATCTGGGCAACATCTGATCCGGCATGACTCTCCTAGTTCGTGTCACTCTCATATTCGAGGTAGGCAAGTGAGGTGTTAGGGGGTCTTTTGCCCAAGGACCCCTACAGGGAAGGTAGGCAGGTACCCACCAGGATTTGAACCCCAGTCTCCTGTATCAAAGGGCGTCGTGCTTAACCCCTACGGCACGCTTAACCACTACACTATCCAGTCACCTATATATATATATCTATATATATATATATATTAAAAAAAGTATCTGTTAAGCACCAACAATATCTGTGCTTAACATTCCTATAGTTATATAGCCTAAACTGGCCTATATTATAAGTCTATTCACCTGTGCTAAATATCCTGTAACTTGTATTTGGTATAATCAGATAGGAAACATGCCCATCCCCTCCATCATTGTATGTCTTACTACAAGTTAGGGGGTGGTATCGTCATGGACCAGTGTCTGAAAATGCTAGTATCGAAAACAAAGATAAGAGAGGAACAGAGGAATTTAGGGAACTGGGACAAACTGATAGGTTTTAATTACATACAAAAATTGTGTAACTTCTAAATTAATAAATAATATCAGCTGAAAGGTGCAACACTGGTAGCAACACTGTCTGGTGAATGTAACAGTGCTTCATAAGATGGCTTCTTGGAAATGAAATTGTATAGAACTTATTTTCCAGTACTATATTAAGAAACTTGACTGGCATTGGTTATTTAGTCTCTTGAGTATATTTCATAACAAAGCAAAGTATATAATTTATCACAAGACCTATGTCAGCATATGAAGTCAGTTATTTTTCTGTACACCATTTTTAATTGTATTAAGAAAAAAAGGATGCCCTTGTCCAGTTCTTTTTGAAAATCAGCTACTTAATCTTCAGCAGTTTTAGTCAGCACAATTCATTTAAACAGAAAGGTGTGATTGCTTTACAACAAAGTACCCTAAAAAGGCAATTTTGATTTATTATTTTAAATATGAAGTATACACTAGCACAAATAGCTTTTAGCTGGATACATTTTTTAAGTAAATTAATGAGACTCGTACTTCCGTATACTTAAGTTTTGGGTCCCCTGCTACTTCTAGCAATTTCTCAAATATTTCCTCTCTAGTTTTGATCTTACTTATTTCCATCAAGTCCAAGTTCTCCATGTTGATATAGAGGTTTCTGACTTTATTTTAAATGATGGGAAAGGAGCATGGGATTTACATGAAAAAGTGTGCTTATGCATCTAGCTTTCGCAAGATGGTCATGCAGTATATACACTGCATACTTATGACTCCAGTCAGTGGCTTCTCACCTTAGTACACAGAGCACTATCTTGTAGGAGAGAGTCCTTTGCTTTCAGGCACAGTACTTCTTTATGACAGTGTTGAAGTAGTCTCCTAAACTGCAGAATAGGCTCTTGAAAATAAAAAAGAGGGAAAGAAATTACTTGAATGTTCTAATTTCAGATTGCTTATCTGTATAATATGGAAAGGATATTATGTTCTAAATTAGAATATACATTATATTTTGGCCAATCATAGGCTGTTAGTGAAAGTTATACACAGAGTGAATGCATATTCTTATTAATTCTGTAATTCTGATTTTACATCAGTCAGAATGGTGCTCTTTAAAATTCATTGCACATACCAGATGTTCTTTACTTCAAACAATCTTATCTATCCCCTACAAGTTTGCCTTTTTAAAAAACAGATGGCGCCACATCTATACACTGAACTGTTCAGATTAAGGCAGAAAATGCTATAAGGGTAACATAATATGACTTACATTCACCCAGACTATGTGAATCTAGGGATAATACAGAAGTCCTTAGTTCAAACTTAGTATTGTGGTGCATGCAATATACTTTATAATGTAACCTACTGTTCTGAAACCTTTTGCAACAGGGAAAATGGCAGTAGATTATTGTAAGATTTCTTCCTTAGCTCTGAATTTCCTTGCTTTTATTAATGTTTTTGACTAGAGCCTCTGTGGTTTAATTTCCTGTAGGTATCAAATAACAGTGAATCAAGCAGAGGCCTTAAACTTTAGATCCTTTTGATTTTAGAGCAGCCTGATCTTGACAGTTTTTAAACTGATATTAATTCTTTTCCCCTTCCCTTACAGCCTGTTTTTTGGCATCATACAAAAATTAGCATCCTCTTCGTATAAATCTTTATTACCTTTATTCACTGGGTAATGTTTTTCTCTAATAGCAGCATTAAGCTGATACACAGAGCAGGTAATGTTTTTAATTCTATAAAATACAATGATTTATTTTATCCAGGTGTTTCTGGAATTGCTTGAGTCAAAAGCTCTTGTCACGCAGAGCAGCAACAAAATCTTTTCACACACAGGAGAGTCAAAGGTCATGTCTCCCATGCTATTCTTTGGCAGTGGTGGCTCATTGTATGAGAACAATGAGGTCAACATCAATTCTCTCCCTTTATACTGGGCCTGGCTTTCCTTTAGTTTACACCAGCATAACATAAAATTTCAGTGGAGAAGTGAGACTTACAATATCATCAGAAGATGGTTAGGGGTGATGTCCCTAGGAATTTGAGAACAACATGTACTAGTTAGGTTTAAGGTAATGGTTAGGAGTAGTTGGGAAACATCATCATGTGTGAAGACACACACTTTGTCCAGAAAAAGTTTTATTTTTCCTTTTTAATTTGAGATGGATGGGGCAACCAGATCCGCATGTAATATTCAATATGTGGGCATACTGTGATTATATTAAGAGGCAATACAATGCTTTCTGTCATCTTATCTGTCCCTTGCTTAATGACTCCCAACATTCTGTGAAGTCTTTTGAGTGCCACTGTCCGTTGAGTAGCTGTTTTCAGAAAACTATCCACAGTGACTGCAAGATCCTTTTCTTGAGTGGTTTCCCTCCTGCTTCAAATATGATTTGCTTTATAATACATAAACAAACATGTGCTTTGAGCTGCAAGGAAGCCTGTCTATGCATTAAAGGACACCCAGAAGCTTGACTGGCACAAATAAATGCCCCTTTCCAGAATGTATATTTTGAATAATTTAATTAGCTTTTCTCCTTTCCTCAGTCTCTCGTTCTCTGAGCAATAGTCTGCATTGTCCTTCTTGGTACCAGGTAGAGGCCTGACTCTGGTACCAGCCAGTCTTGTACATCCCACCAACACCAGCTCACTGCCACACTGACCTGCAGATTCTCCACTCATTCAGGCCAACCACAAGGGCTGACACCTGTGTAGTTACTGGTGCTACAGTCACTCTAAGTGCTATGCCCTTGTTGTGATGCTATTGAGTCAAGTTCCCATGCACTCGGGGGGAAACATGACCCTGCCAGAAGGATTGCACTCTATCTTCTGCCTTCTAGGAGAACCAGTAGATATCCCTGGTAAATACACCGTAGTATTGGCAGTATTGATCTCAGCTATGGGTATGAGTCTTTTGTTTTCCAGCACGAGAGTGAAACTCGGTGCTGACCCATCCCAGGGTGAGGACGGGGGCATCCAATGCCATGGGCCCTGGTGCTGTACAGGAGCCTGTGGGTGCCTAGGAACTGCAGTACTACCCAGGCCTGGCCCCTCATCACCCACATACCGGAGGTTGAACCCATTGCCATAATGGCATAGAAACCAGATCCTGAAACAGACAGCTCCAGAGCAACTGTTTGAAGTACCACTGAAGGACAGATGGTACTGCCCACAACCTAGTTGTCCCTGGGTGATGTCTGGTTTTGAAACATTTGGGGGGGCACCAGAAATGGTAGCACCGTTCCTCCAAAGGGGTAGCCGTGTTAATCTAGTTCAGTAAAATAAGCAAGGAGTCCTGTGGCATTTTTAAAGACTAACAAATTTATTTATTGCATTAGCTTTCATGGGAGAAAATCCCACTTTGTCAGACTCTTTGAAGATGGGGGAACTAAGTGGGATTTTTCCCCAACGAAAGCTCAAGTGATAAATAAATGTGTTAGTCTTTGTGTCACCAGACTCTTCAGTATCCTACACTCATCAGTATGGGGATGCGTAATGATGCTCACCAATAAGGGGCTATTGTAGCATTGACACCAATGTCAAAATGGGCTGATAGACAGTAATAGATTCTGGTTCGAGCTATGATGAGTTCTATTCTCACCCAGTAGTGGAATCCCTGATGGTGATGGCAGCCAAAAGGAAAACTCATCAGGACCACCAGAAATTGACCGCCAAATGATAGTTCCTTACCCCAGTGGGCCAGAAATCCTGTTCCACTTTGACCTTCCAGATGAGGATCTTAAACTACCAAGAGGAGGTTGTGGTGAAATATGACCATATCAACTGGCATGCTTTACAATGATTTATGGATAAACTGACATAAAATTGCAATGTTGATTTCCAGCTTAGCTAGGTAGAAGGGCATTTGATGGCCAGAAATGCACTGCAGGAGGCCTTGTATGCTGCTTGCAATAGGATGTTGACATTGGTCTGCCTCAGGAAGCATATGTAAGGAATTTCAAGCATCTGAAGACCTGCCATTTGAGGATTGCTTGCTCTTCTATGGAAAGACTGAAAAGGCAATGAGATCCCTCAAGATTCCAGGCTCACCTTCAGATACATAGGGATCTGTACCCCAGCCTCCAAAAAAAGGCACTTCAGACCTGCCCCCCCCCGCCACCTTATCAGCAACAGCATTTTTCCAGTATAGTAAAGTATAGCCAGTCTGAACCCCAAGATGGCAGCCAGAGGCTCTTGGAGAGGAATTCCATTGAGGGTTTGTTTCTCAGTCATACCTGCTTGCTTTGTCCCCTGCCAGGCAACAGATCTGACTCAGTGGCCAAGGACAGCACAACATTCATTCCATAATCCTTGTCCTCTTCATTCTGGCAGCTATCTGGATCACTTCCAGTAGACCCATCTAGTATCGCCTCAGGCTTCTGGGTATCAGAAGTGATCTAGAAAGGCTGTGTTAGTCATTTTCTCTCCCTTCCCTCCACCACCCTTCTTCCCAGGCATTTCTTGTTAGCACTCCTCTTTTGAGATTCTGCTTCAAGAAGTAGTATAGGTCTTCCACATCAACACCTACCTGGCAAATTGTGTTGAGTCCCCTGATGAAATCTCAGGCAGCAACTGCCTACTTACTACTTAACAGGTTTGAGACTCTGCACATCTTTATTTCCACCTCCACTTTCGCCCCCCAAGAGAAGGAAGATCCTTGTGTCAGGCTTGTAGGACTTATGGCAACTTGTAAGCTCATTACCATGTATGCAAGGCTCCACTTTTAGCAATTTCAGTCATTGCTGTCTTTGGTCTGTCACCTGAGAAGGAAGACACTACCTAGAGAAAGTAGTTCATCTCCTTCTGGCAGTCCTCCAGTTGCAAGACTGGTGGAAAGAGCCAGTCGACTTTTCAGGGGAGATATCCCATACAGCCCAGTTTGTCCTCATTGATGTCTTTGTGGTAAGCTGTGAAGTGGGGGCTCATGTGGGCAATCCTACAATGTAGATCTGCAAAGGAGAGAGCCTTACACATCAGTGTGTTAGAACACAGGGTTATATATAGGGTGTACGTCTTTTCTTCTTGCCATTTGTGGCCAGACAATCTTAGTAATGTTGGACAATGCAGCTTCAGTCTTCTACCTAAACAGGCAGGGATGGTCCAGGTTTCAGCCTTTGTGCCTGGATGTCATCTGGCTATGGGACTTTGCCAGCACAGCAGTACGCTGTCAATGGTCCATCTCCTTGGGGTGGACAGTGTGAAGGCAGAGGGCTTGAGTAGGTACTTCTGTGACAGTCATGGGTGGTTGATGTACCAGATTGTCCTTTAGGATATCTTCTAGTAATGGAGGGCTAACCACATGGACCTTTTTGTGACTGTGGAAACAAATCTCTTTGCTTCATGAGATGAAAGTTGCTTTAAAGTCTGCTCTCTTTCATGCTTTTCTCTTTTTATGGAATGATGGATTCTTCTATATATTCCCCTTCGTTCCTCTGTTCCCTAAGATGCTCCAAAATATCAGGCAGGAGAAAACTAGAGTAATCCTCAGAACCCCAGTTCTGCTGAGACTATCTTGGTTCAAGGATCTCACAATCTTTTCATATTGCTGCCAGTTACTGCCAGTGAGCTGATGTACCCATAAATACAAAGAGAGAATCCATTGGCTTTGAAAGGATCATGTTCAGGTCCAATCCTGGGGCCACTTATGTGATCAGGAGGTACAATCTCCAGCTGCCCTTTGGGAACCTCCCTACCGTGAGGTGGGAGAAGTCTGAGGCTTGGTCAATCAATAGGTATACCACTGAAATGTCTTCCAGATAAATCCACCATGAGCTCAGTAAGAGGCTGGAGTGCTACAGATACTCCAAGACCTCCTGTATCCTAATGCATTCTGGAATACAGGAGGTCTTGGAGTATCTGTAGCACTCCAGCCTCTTATTGAGCCCACGGTGGATTTATCTGGAAGACATTTCAGTGGTATACCTATTGATTGACCAAGCCTCAGACTTCTTCCACCTCACAGTAGGAAGGTTCCCAAAGGGCAGCTGGAGATTGTACCTCCTGATCACATAAGTGGCCCCAGGGTGGGACCTGAACATGATCCTTTCAAAGCCAATGGATTCTCTCTGTATTTGTGGCTACATCAGCTCACTGGCTCACCACACCATGAAAGCAGTCAGTCTCTCTTGGCAAGCACATCTGCCAGAAGAGTCAGGGGGAGCTGCAAGCTCTAATGGTAGACACAACTTATAGTTATCCACAAAAACAGAGCAATTTGAGACCACACCTCAGATTTCTTCCCAAGGTGGTGTCAGAATTCCACACTCATGAAAAATCATCCATGTGCCCAAGTCTCATGCTGGGAACACAGAGCACAAATGTCATGATAGTCTTTCACAAAGCCATTTTGTTCCATACTGGATAGGACAGAGACCCTTCTTGAAATCTTCCATACTGTTTATACCTCATGCAGAGAGGATTAAAGGACAGGCCTTGTCTACACAGTGACTATCAAACTGGATTGCCCAGTGTCCCAGTCTAATGGGCAGACAGCTCCTGACAGAATATGAGCCTACTTCATCAGGGCACAGTTCACCTCTGTGGCCTCAACAGTGAACCTGCCAATCCAGGCTATTTGGAAAGCAGCAATCTGGTTGTCTTATACACATGTTCACAATAGGCTATTGTAGCAGGGGAGAGCAGTTACCCACTGGCCGGGAGGTAGCTGGTCACCAGCACTCCCCCTGCTGGCCTGAAGAGACCCTGCATAAGAGCCTGGTCTGGAACCAAAGGGACTGCCCAAAGGAGAGGGAGGACTATAGAAGGGGACCGACCAGCCAGCCCAGGGGGAAACTGAGAGGGAGATGCCTGCTGGAGTTAGCAGACCTCCCTTCCTGGAAGCAGCAAGGGGGTGATCGAAGGCGAGATCTCCCGCCCTGGGAGAACCAAGGCAATGACTGCTGGCAGGACTCCCCCCCTAGATTCACCTCCCCCAGGTTAGGATCTGGACGACCTTCCCTCGGCAGAAAGCCGGGATGAAGGGAACCAACCTGATGCTCATGAAGACCTAGAGGAGCTTCCCTCAGCAGAGGATGCCAGTGAGCTGGCTGCACAGAGCCCCTGCGACCTAGAGGAGCTCTCGCTGGCTGACGGACCAGAGGAATTACCTGTGCTGCCCCCCGTATACAGCGAGGGCCTGACCGGGATGCCCTGGGGTTCGTATCCTGAAGACCTGGAGTATAGCGAGGAAGGTAACCATGGGGGAAAGTGGGAGGAGGTAGCCCAGGGACAGCTGGTGAGTGCCCAGCTGCCTCATGGGGTCAGTGGTTCGGCTGGAGCCCACTGACCCACTGGGAGTCTCCTGCCACTGATAGGGTGCTGGGCTGGAACACAGTGGAGTGGGTGGGTCTGTGTTCCCCTCCCCTACCTTGCCCCCATCCAGGCTAGTCATTGTGTTTGCCTTATCCTGCTGGGAGTTGAAGGCCCTGAACTCTTGCTACTGTGTGTTTGTCTTACCCTGCTGGGAGATTGAAGGCCAAAGACTTTTGGAGTCCGCCTCACCCTAGTAGCGCTAGAAGGCCACAGACATAGGGGGAGTTGGGTCTGATCCCGCTGTGGCTCCCGCCCTGCTTGCTGGGAGATGGTGCAGCTGAGGGCCGCCCCATTTACAGCTATGCATTGGTTCAAGTGACCAGCAATGGTGCAAGATTTTGGAAGATTTTTGTTACAGTCTGCCTATACAGGAATGACTCATACTCATCCCCATTGAGGGCTTCTGCTTGGGAGTCACCAGCTGTAAAATAAGTTTATGAACTAACTCAGGGACAAGGAAAAACGTTACTTACGTCTCTAGCAACTGATATTCTTAGAGGTGTATAGGCCAAATACATATTCTATGACCCATATGACATCTCCATAATTTTGGAGTCCTCATGCTATAGGCTGTCTGTTATGCTCCATATCTTGAACCCAGGCCTAAGGGTTCCCACACAGATACTATATCCTGCATCTCACACCTACTGGTTACTGAAACCAGGTAAACTCGGCTGCTGCTAGGGCTATAACCCAGCCAAGACATCACCCATAGAAGCTCTAATTGGAGGGTTGCTCGGCTCAGATTGATCCAACTACACCAATTTAAACAAGGAGAAGGAACAGAAGTTTTGTCTGAGTAGCAAAGTGGCCTTCTGTGGTGGCTGTATTAGACCTTGCTTGTGTTTGCATCCTGGACCTAACCTTATGGTTCCCACTAATGCCTGGATCCTGTCTTACTGTTGCCTGTGCTCCTGCTCCTACCATGCTCATGACCTATACTTGATTCTTGCCTCATCCATTGACCTTATACCTTGCCACCAAGCCCCAGGGACCAGTCCTGGATCTGGCGTCTGACCTTGATTTCAGCTTGATCCTTGGCTCTGGTATTGGTTCCTGACCCAACCTCAGCTCTCACTGTCAGCTTGGATTCCTAGTTCTGATTCTGGCTTGATCCCTGGCTCTGGTAACTAGGAGTTGACCCAGATGCTGACCCTTGACTTCATTTCTACCCAGGATGCCTGCTCTGACTACTAAGCCAGACCACCTACATACTAGTCCGTAACTCTGGCAGTGGCAAACAAGCTAGGTTTGGAGGGATGGCTTCACATCTTTTACCCTTGCAAAGCACACAGTGAGAGGAAGACGGACACATATGACTGACTAGAAAATTCTCCAGTGTATGTACAGTGGATGTACACTCACTAATTGTGAAATGTGTTTATGGTCTAGACATTTCAAAGAATGTCAGTTACTATACAGGTAAGGAACTCTTCATTTTACTCCATTTTCCATCATATTTTGTATCTATTCCTACTGATTCTGTTTTCATGCCTTTCCTAAGAGGAATGTGTCCCCATTAACACTACAACAGGAGTCAAACTCTTTGTGTTTCACTGGATTTAAAGTTAGAGTAAAGGAGTTTGCCACTTCTGCAAAAGGAATTGGCTATTTCTCTCTTCAACAGTAGCTTTCCTCCTGTACATGAATGCTGTCTTGTTAACTGATTTATTTCAACTAGTAAACTGAACTTACTATTCTCATTCATTGACCGCAGTTCTACCTCTTGGCCTTTTGAAGTCCTTCTATGATTAACAGGTAGAGCATAGAGGATGCATAATTGGTTCTCCCCTCTTCCTTTTAGAGGATTTTAGAGCAGACCTGTGTCAAACTGTGATACCCTTAACAAAAGGCACTGAGCACAAATAGTTTGATAAGCATTGTTCAAAATCTGTTGGTTGGATTCTCAGTTCTCTTTAGACTTTTGTAAACAATGGAGTCATTTTACTGATAGGAGTAGAAGTATTGTATTTCCAAGATGTAACAGAGCACCTGGACTTTTGTTTAACAGTGAGGGACAGATTTTACTTAGTTCTGAAGAGTATACAAATGAAGCAAAAAGCGCAAGGAAACTCTTCCCTGCTTCTTCCAAAACAGGCACTAGGCACAAGGGCAGTCCTTGTGCCTATGCAGTCACCTTTGCCCAAATCCATAAAAGGGACTTGGGTGGTAGTAACCCCTAATTTTTAGGCATCTAGAAAAAAATCACTAGAACAATACTTCAGTCCAGAGCTTGAGTTAAGCATTGAGGCTCTCTACAATGAATGGGATCCACAAAAAGCCAGCATGCAATCAATAAGATGTGTGTGTACTAAGCCTCATCCTTCTCATAGAGACAGGTGTTTAGAACCAAGCTGTAAGACGTATCGTTCTATGTGATGCACGGTCAAGAGCCCTGCTTTTGGACTATCTCTACTCAGCAAAGAAGTCAAGTATTTGTTTATTTTTAAGCACATACTTTGGATTTCATTGGCAGGGCCATAAGTAGGGTGAGGTGACCAGGACTTTGCTCTGGGCACCGTATTTTAGAGGGTGCCAATGTTCCTTCTAAGCTTCTGAGGCCCAGCTGGGGAGTTTTGAATCTCCTGCACTGAGCATGCTCAGATGCATGCTCAGGGTCAGGGCGGGAGCAGCCTGGGCAGGGAGCAACTCCTCTAGGTAAGGGCCCCACATGCATCTCCCTAGCAGTGCCCTGGATCCAGCTCCGGCTGCCAGCTGCTGGCTGGCAGTGGCAGGGGCTGGAGCCTGGCTGGGACTGCCTCCCACACTTGGCTGGCAGTGCAGCAGCATGAGGTAGATCTGGCTCCAAGCCACTTGCTGGCAGTGGCAGGGGCTGGATCTGGCTCCAAGCAGGATTGGGCCCTGGGGCAGGGCAGGGGGCAGCAATGCTTCTGGACTGGGGGAGGTCACATTTCATGCTGCTTGCCCCATCTGCAAAATACCTAGTTCCAGCATTGTTCATTGGGTTCAACTGAATTTTAGCACATGATGAAAGTGATGTAAGTGCATGACTCAAAGCTCACAGAAGTCAGTGGAAAGTTTTGGTCGGGTACTATGTGCCATGCTGAATTGGGGAGCCAAGGTATTAGCAAGATGAGCAAGTGTATCAGAATGTGGTTCTAAATGTTTGATACATGCTCTTCCTCACACTTTCTGCTATCCCAAAGAGGCCAGTCATTTCTTCTTGGTATCCCATTATAGTATTTTGTGGCATTCCCCTCCTTTAGAGGCTATATTGCAGGAGGTATGGTTTGGGAGCGAGTTTGAGCACATTGGATTGTATTTTTCCATTGTGTTCTCCCCTCCATTCCTTCAGGTCCCCTGAAGCTACAGGACAGATGTCTAGTGTATGCTGCTTTTAATTTGTTTTTGAATGTTGATGGCCACATTCTATTACATTGCTAGAATTAAAAAATGGGAACTTCTACATCCTGTTACCTGAGTGCTGGCCTCCTTCCGAGCATATTTTTCCAGAAATAAATCTAACCTTAAAAAGTATACAATTTGGTTTGAGGTTTGTGCAGAAGTTTGGAGTGACACTCACATTTCTAATCAGTTTACTCACTCTTAGTGATGTATTCCTCTTTCAGTGAAAGACCACTGATTTAAGATTGAAATATGCAAGCTAGTACATGATGCCTACCTACATGCTGTGAACCACAAGTTACTGAAAAAAGCTGAATCCTGCTGGTAGAACTCAAGATAATGAGTGAAAAGCCTTGACTGCTATTTCTGTGATGTTGAATCATGTGGGAATAGAGTACTAACATTTCGTTAATAGGTGTTTCGTTTATGTGTGCCTTTGATCAGTGATTGAGATACAAATATGCTTTCAATGGCTTCCAGTGTGGTGCTGGTAGTGTTAATTTGTAGGAAATATATACCCTATACAGAAAGCCCCCCCCCCTTTTTCAAACTTTGTTCTTTAAAGTACTTTTGTGATAGGGTGCATATTATCTTTTAAATAATAACTTGAAAGAGAAATTATAGAATTCACAGAGATTTTTCCTGCAGAGTTCCTTGTTTTTTTGAGAAAGAAAGAGTAGGGTAAAGTTAATGGAAACAGCTGATTTCCCACACTTTAAGAAAAACAAAAGCAGTGGTTACAATTTGCTGAATGGTATCTCTGATTGGACTGACTTGGTACTCCAGTATTCTTTTGCTCTAATGGGGTAAAAAAATAGTTCTCTGTAATGCCCAGGGGAGTAGTTAGCTATCTCCCCTTAATTTGAGTGATGATTAAATTCTGATACAAGATCCTGAATCAGACAAAGTGCTTGGAGCCAACTCTTATCTCTGCATAATAAATAAGACAGAAATTTTTTTTTAAATGTTGTTTGTAGTCAGTGCTGCTGTGAGATTTAATTTCCAGCATAATTTTGTTTTCTATTGTTTTTAAATGCTCAGAGTTCCAAGGGATTCCTTCTCTATTAGTACTACATTTTCTGCATTTCTTTTGTATTATCTGGAAATTTCCAGTTACACCACTCCCTGTCTTACTGTCAGCTGTTATTGTGGAATCCCTAACCAGTGAATGGGGAAAAAGAGACTGATGCCATCTCAGATTGGCTGCCAGAGGGTGCTATAAAAAGAAACAGGGCAAAAGCCCTCCCTGGAAATGATAAATACTACGCTTTGCTAGTTTGGGAATGAAAGTCAATTCACTGATCTGGGTTTTCTATCTGATGTAGGAAAGCACTGTGACTCTGCTAATAGATTCCAAATGAGGGTCCTTGGAAATCGCTCTCCAGGATAAGAAGTAGCCATTCACTGTAATGGCTTAATAATATAATGTATTTGTTGCAACTCACCAGACAAAATGCTGCAAAGTATATATTGGAATAGCTTGTAAATATCTATCATTCTCTTTCCTTGAGAGTGTTATGTTTCAAAACACACATATAGAAAGCAGACCAGTGCCAGCCAGTATTGTTGAGAAAGGAAAGGAAAGCGAGAGAGGAATAGCGGTGAAATTCATAGTGAGCTTACTCTAACTTGAGGGCAGCTGGCTCAATGGTTAGGACTTGAGTGGATCTGCTGCAGGGGAAAATTGGGTTTGTTATCATAAGAGAAATTAAATGATCATAGAGAAAAAACAACTTTTTTTTTTACAGTGCTATAATATAGGCTAAATCCTGTGTGTTTTGCCCATGTGAGCAGCTGTGTGAGGCAAGTTCAATCATTCAAATAAAGCAAGGAGTCTTGTGGCACTTAAAGACTAACAGATTTATTTATCGCATGAGCTTTTGTGGGAGAAAATCCCATTTCATCAAGCTCATGTGATAAATAAATCTGTTAGTCTTTAAGTGCCACAAGACTCCTTGCTTTTTTTGCTTTAGTAGACTAACACGGCTGCCTCTTTGGAACTTTTCAATCATTCAGTTATTGAGCTAGAAAACAGAGATTCCTTTCAAACTAATGGAGTAACTTTGGATTTACACCCAAGATCAGAATCCAGTCCACCTATTTCAATACCTGGAGGGCCCAATCCAACAAGAAATGGAGTGCTGTGGAAAGTAAAAGCACACACCAGTTTGCAGGATTTATGTCCCATGCAAATAAAGTCAGCAGGATTCAGTCTTATGTCAACTTTTATGGTTCAGGAAATCAGGAAAAAATAAACAGTTACAATAACAAGGTGCTGCACTGACCTTGCATCCTGCTTAGGAACAGTATGAAAGCTTAGCAAATTTGCCCATAATCCAGATCCAATTTATCAGAAGATTATATCCATATGGTAAAACATACACTTGACATACGTTTGACATGCACATTCAAAACCAAATTGTATTGTTATAAATTGTGTACTATTACAGTATATATGGCATATTTTAAACACTACTAAAATATTTTAATCAACATTACTGTGAAAACAAATGATATTGCATGCTATATTGAAATCTGTATGGCCCTGTTTATAGATAAAGTAATAATACAGAATACTTAGTTTAATTACACACAACATATTTGAGATATGAAATTAGTGGAATCTTGTGGACAAAATTCTTTCATCTCTCATTAGATATATGATATATACTATCTATATCAAATTGGTATAAAGTTGCATCAGATCTGTTTCATATATTGCATGCATTGGAGTGTTCCATAGGTTCTGAATTTTGATTAAAAGATGAGCCACTTCATCAGGAAACTATAGTTCAAAGATTCATTAAGTGGTTGTGGCCCAGCATTCTGCCATGGAGTTTATGTTGTGATGTTATGCTGCCATTCTACATCTTGGTTCCAATTCAGCAAAGCATCTAAGGGTATGTCTATACTGACTGTGGCAAATTTGCTGCCATCGCCTTGGCGTTCTGGGAGCGGTTCACAGTGAGTCTGAACTTGCTGTGCCACTCCTAGAAGTTAGCCCTGGAAGTTCTGAGGGTCAGGGGGCATAGGGGAAAGCCAACCGCAAGGGCTTTGCAGGCAGCTTTTCTCTGATGTGTACCAGTGGCTTATAAAGTCGCCACCAGTTATGCAAGGAATTTTACGTTTCTTGTGTAACTGGCAGTTGACTGCTGCCAAAAAGCCCTCTGGCGTAGACTAGGGCTAAGATGAGGTTTGGGGGACTTAAATATGAGCTTAAGTTTACTGTAGAAACTTTGGACGTTTGCAGACATTTGCTACCAGTTATGAATTAGCTGTATGCTTGGGTGTCAGTATAATAGAGTATGCTATTTGCCATACATTAATTGGAGATACAAACATCATATTACTTCAGAAAAGATCCATTAGTAACACAAAGGCTATGCCTACACCTAAAATCTTAGTTTAGACTTGGTTAGTCCGAACTAAGTAGTTCGAAAGTTAGCTCGAACTAGGCACATTTTTTTTTAGTTTGAACTAGCCATGCTTTCTTTAGTTCAGACTAACTTTTTAGTTTGAACTAAAAAGGCATGGCTAGTTTGAACTAAAAATTAGTTTGAACTAAAAAACATGCTTAGTTTGAACTACCCACTGTTTCAAACTTAGTTAGTTTGAACTAGCATGTCTCTATTGGGCTAGTTCGAACTAAACTTTGAAATAAGTTTGAACTAAGCAGTTAGTTCGGACTAACCAGCTGAACTAACTAGTTCGATCTAACCTTTGATTAGTTCGAACTAAAACTTTTTTTAGTTTGAACTAGCCAAAGGCTAATGTAGACAAGGTTCAAATTTGTCCAGATTAAGCTTGCTTAATCTGGACTAATTTTGTAGTGTAGACATAGCAAAAGAGGCTGAGAATGAAGCACCCGCCCCAAAAAGCATCACTCTGATTCTTTTTGTTAACTATGACATCTGTTTCTGCTTCCTGTGGGCAAGTCTTCTCTCCCTGAGTAGCATGGGTCTTACATTGCATCTTGACCTTTTACAGTGGAAAGGGTTTGAGTCCATGGAGGGATAAATGATTGATTGAAAGCAAAAATTCTGTGGCCCAGTAAGACATGCAGATTGTGTTGTGTTAAGTGGTGAATGAACAGTCTTGTGTCAAGCATTAAAGGGATAATGAATGTTTTAATCATAGTTAAAGTGGGTATTCAGTATGCATTTCCCACTAATAGCTTGTAAAAGTGGCTAGCAGTTTTTTTTTTCCTGCTTTGTGAACATCTCCAGCTAACATCACTGTGGAGCCAGGATCTTTTCTTTGGAAAGGAGAATATATTTCATTTCATTTCCCCCTTTGTGTGGATGCTGATCAGTTTTAAAAATTTAATTTGAAATATGTGTTTGAGTTTAACTATATGTAAATTTACAATAATGTTTGTCTCATGCCAATAACTATGAAAATTACACTCAAACAACATTTCAGTCTCAAAGAACAGAATGATCAGAAGGGATGTTGAAGCTAAGCTAATGATTTTAAATAAGCAAGGCACAATTAATCTTACCAAAATTAAAGACAGCAGGTCCAAGTAGGGTGCCTAATGATGTCATCTTGTATTTATTGTAATTAACATCCAAAAATCCTAGTCAGGATCAGGGACTCAGTGTGCTAGGTGCTACACACACATCACAGGTAGATAAGATTTCTGTTCCAAAAGGCTTACTTACAATCTAATTTAATTCAAGAGCTTGCACGTGAGAGTGACCCCCTCTTCTCCTCCTTCCTCTTATTGTCTGTCAAAGATAGAAATATCATGACCATGTAGTTATACTTAGGGTGGTAAGATCTAGGGTAAATTACATGGACTAACTCTGTAAATGGGGCTAATTTTGTGCTTAAATGCGCTAGTTAACAATAGCTGTTGCTTTACCTGTGGTTCTTATCTGGGCCCCATTTGTCAAGGCTGTCTCCCCACTCTGGCACTCTGAGTGCAGAAGGTAGGGGCCCACAACAGGCCATAAAAACCACTGGCCTTAAAGCCTGATCTTAAATCTATCCAAGGCCACCAATTCCTGGCCTTGGAGTGGTATTGCTGTTACCACCCAAATGCAAAAACCTCTTGAAACCCAGGAAGGCACACTTGGGAATTCCTTCCTGAGAGGTATCCTCAATCACTTTTATTCCTCTCTCAGGAGGGTGACTGAACCCCAGCTGGGACATCAGCTGGAAATGGAACAGAATCCCCTTAGTAGCTGGCTGTGCAATCTGAGGCACTTGCACACAAACCTCTTGTCCTTCAGGACACAGAACCAGGACTTACTTAAAAACAAATCTTTAATTAAAAGGAACAGATAAGAAACACAGAGAGTTGCTTTTCTGGGATTTGTCTTAGGTGGTTACAGGGTAGGGGAAGGGGGTACATGTGCTCAGCACAGAGAAATCCAAAACCAAACCAAAAACAAAGAAATACCCTGATAGCATCTAAATAAACATTCCCTGTTCTACTCATGCCTGGTCCATAACAAACTTAGATTATCTTTGGTATGGTTGTCACTGGATCCTTCTTCAGGCTTTTCTACCTGGCCTCCTCCTGATCCTCCCAGGAGCTCTGCTGCATCCAGACAGGAACAGGTAAGGCTGCTGCTCCAATTCAAAAACCTGTGCTTTGTTCCTATTGGCTGTCCTGGGACTCACTGACCAGAGTGTTAACCCCTTCCTCCCCAAAGGTTACTACACCATTACTGTGGTATTTAAGTGCTGCACAATTTGCTGTACTATCCCTAACAACACACCTATGAATAGTTAAATAACGATATCCACATTTGCAGATGAGGAACTGAGGCACAAAGAAGCAGATTTCAGAGGTGATTAGGCATCTAAAGGTGCAGGTAGGCTCTTAGTGGTATTTTCAAAAATACTTAGGTGCCTAACATCCTAAACACTTTTAAAAGTTGGCTCAGGGAACAGAGAAAAAGTATGGAGAAGGGAATTGAACCTAAGTTTCCTATTCTCAAACTACCCCCTGATCACTGGACTGTCCAGACAGCATTCATAAATTAAATATTTTAACCATTTTGCATGACTACAAATGTTTTAGTAATTGAAAGCCAGATGCATTCCAACATTTGCTGTGTAATGGACACCCAGACGCAGCACCCCATCAGCTGGTCAAATCTTTCTAAGCAGGATTGTGCATGTGCAAGAATAAAAATTAGACCACTTTTGGAAGAGCACATTCTATACTCCCCCTGTGGCCCTGGGGCTGGCAGAGCTCACTCCATCCTTCCCTCTCCCCCCGCCCCCCCCGCCCCATGACAGGGTATCCTGTGCTTCCTTGTGTGCCTTATTCTTTCCTTATGTGCCTCGCTCTTGAGGCTCTGCTCACTGCCCAGTTACAATTGGTTAGGAGGATAGTCACTCCATATCACTCAACTGCTGACTGGTGGAGACAGAGAGGGGGGCAGGTGTATGAGTTCTGGAGAATGCTGGTTCCTGAAGGAGGGGGTCTGGCTGCCCAGCACTGCGGCTAAGAGCTCTGTCTAGAGTTGAGTGTGCACTGTGAGGATATCTCCAGTATGAAACTCCCAACTTCTCTGAATGGCACGCTTGCCTCAGAGATGGAGGAGCCATCAGCTGTTGCCTTGGGGCTGCAGGAACTCTGTGTCCCTGCCAGTTATTGGGGGTAGGGAAGTGTGCCCCTGTGTAGGTTCCTGCTTTAAGGGAAAAATACTTTTAAGGCATAAATTACCATTAGTGTCAATAGGAGCCTTTCATGAATAAGGAAGGAGAAGAGACAGCAGGACTCTGGGCCATACATGAGAAAACTCACTTCTACTTGTGGTGATTTTCAACCTTTCCCATAGTGTGCGTGCGTGCGTGTAGGGGGGGAAGAGGTGTCTTCTTCCCATCTAGCAATATGGGACAGCCAGAGTGGTCACAACTCTTTGACATGTTTGCAATCACCCGGTTGAGAACCTCTGATGTGTGTGTATGTATCCTGTAAATGACTTTGTGATAGGCATAATTTCACGTCAGTAGGCAGTTTTTAATCCTGGTGATGCCAATCTCTTCTGTGGGGCTCTCATATGACAGATGAGAAATTGAGGCACAAGGAGGCTAAGGGATTTGTTCATGACCCCACAGAAAGTTGACAGCTGAGCTGGGGATTGAACTGTTACTTCTCTCATCCCAGGCCAGTGCCCAACCACAGGCTATTCTTCCTTCCAACCTCTGGATCACAGCACTGAAAAATAAAACAACCAAGAACAAACAGTTCTTAATTACTTAAGTCTTCTCATAAATTGTAATAATACTATATAGTGGTTCTATCATTCTGTAATATAGCTTGGAAAACTAGAAAAAGTATACAAATATGGGTAGGCTTTCATGGGAAACAGTCAAATGAAAAAAAGTCTCATTAAATTATATCACATAGTAGCACACAGCTAAAAAATGACAAGTTTTAAAAAAACGTTTATAGTTAAACCCTAAAGTCTAAATACCAACGGCTTGCCTGCACTCGTGCTTATGTTGGCAAAATTTGTCACTTAGGGGTTGTGAAAAAAACACCCCATTGAGCAACATAAGTTTTTTGTTGGCACAAGTGTTCAAGTACCCACATTATGGCAGTAGGAGAGAGCTCTGCTGCTGATATAACAAAACCGCCTAAACAAGGGTCACTAGCTACAATAGCACTGTCTACACTTGTGCTTATGCTGACAAAACTTATGTTGCTCAGGGGGTGGTTTTTCACATCTGAGAAGCATGAGTTTTGCTGGTGTAAGCATGAGTGTAGACAGGTCCTAAAATAGATGAACTTGACAGTCTTGTATTCAATTAGGCTATTGATATAATATGTGTGATGGGTTTTCCCCAGGGCGCAACCTGGAACCACTGCGTTGCCTTAACTGTCCACCAGAGGAGTCACTAGCAGGGGGCTCTTGGGGTATCAGCCCCCCTGAAACTCAGGACCAGCCCCTGAGAAGTGCACCACTAAACTGCATAGGGGCACGCCATCACTCCTCCGCTCTACCCAGCCAGAAGACAGTGTCTTCTATCCGGTAGGGAGCTGCCCCAGGCTGGGCCTGGGAGTTTTTAAAACTTCCACCCTGGCCTGAGCAGGGTCAGGCTGGGAGCCTCAGCCTCTGCTGGGGCCACACTCTCCCTTTGGCAATCAGGTGAGGGAGCTGGGGGTGGAAGTCTGGGGGCAGCTACACAGGCCTGGCAAGGAAAGGGTGCAGGTGAGGGTGTTGGCCTGGGGCAGTGGAGGACAGTGGTGGGACTGGGGGTTAGGGAAGTACTCAGAGGGCTGTGGGGGGTAGTGGTTAGGGAAGGGCTCGGGGAACCAGCAGTAGGGGGAGGGGTAGGGAACAGATCGGGGCTCCGTTAGCCGGCAGGGCCCTGGGCCGCACCTGATCTTTATGTCTAGCAGCACCCCTGCTGTCCACTGTGGGCTGTCTCTTATACGGCTGTCCTAGTGACAATGATCAAACTCCTCCAGGGGGTGTTATTGCAGAGCACAACAGCATGTGGAGTACGACGCCTCGCTAAATTGCATGAATGCTTCCTGAGAATTCATGAATCACATAGATACAGACACCAGCAAATCTCCCAACCCCCCAGCCTTGCACTGCAGAACTATAACATCTAGCACTGGTCGGGTGCCTGACCACTGTAACTGCTTGTCCTGGTCAGAAGCCTGACCACTGATCACTACATCAGCCTGCCCCTCCCTGTGTGGAGAGGTCACACTCTGGCCTTTGTAACCTGAGCAGAGATTTCCCAAGCATTTCAACCAGTATGCTGTTTTAGGTAAAATGCAGATTTATTAACTACAGGAAGATAGATAGTAAGTGGTAGGCTTAAAAGGTCAGAGAGAGTTATCAAAGAAAATAAAAGGTAAGCTTTCAGTCTAAATCTAAACCTTTTTAGAGTAGGCAGTATTTATATCAAGTAGTTTTCTCACCCTGTTGGATGCTCCAGTTCTTAATCCATGTGCTTTTCCTGGGACCAGTCTCTTCAGTTGAAATCTTTGTCTTCTGAGCATCCATATTACTTTCAGCATAAGTGGGAGGGGTGAGGGGGGGGAGGTAAAGGTATGATACCATTGTCTCTTATTTTATACTCTCAACCCATGTGCCAGGAAGACACTAGCTCAGAGATATCCTGAGGGGTTTTGCTGAGCAATCTCTCTGGTGTGGCCTTGTGCAACCGAATCCTACAGTGGAGCAGTCCCCACTAAATGGTGCTTGTCCAACTGCCATTGAACTGTAAATGTGATGATTATGACTCCCCTTCTGGTTAATGGTCATTGAACACCCCCCTGGGTGTGGTTTACCACCTCTGTGTCATCAGCAAACTTACCACATATTTCATTAACAACCATACAACAAAGTCTCATAACTTCATACACACTAACAAAATACACATGTTGATGGAGCAATGGGTTGCAGCAGATCAGGGCCTTTCATAAGATATCTCACATGGCATGGTTTGTGTGAAATATTGCAGCCACATATGAATGATGAATACCAGTGTTATAGGGTTCAGCTTTGAGCTACTGTGTGTCATAAGAAGCCTCCCAGAAACTTGATGAGTATAATCAATGGGACACAGTAATATCAGGGTGCAAAATGTATTAGAAAGACAGAATAGGTTGTATTGGTGAGGGAATGACATTGTATAAAAGAAAGCATAGAGTCAAATGAAGTAAAAATCTTCAATGAAGCAAAATAGCATAGAATCTCTGTGGATAGTAATTTCATGCTTGAATAATAAAAGTAATAATAAGAATATAGCAGGAGGGATATACTGCTGACCATCTGACCAGGATGCTGAAAATGACTGTGAAAGGCTCAGGAAGATGAGAGAGGCTATAAAAATTAAGTTCCAAAGGGGTCAGCCATATTTGTCTAGTTCAGCAAAACAAGGAATCCTGTGACACTTAAAGACTAACAAATTTATTTATTGCATGGCTTTCCTGGGAGAAAATCCCACTTTGTCAGACAGTCCTCAGTGACAATGGGGTTTCAGCTATCCCCATGTTGTCTGGGTACATGTCGTCTCAAGATGAAACGCAGAGATGAAGGTTTGATTCTAGGAGCTGCTAGTCGTGGGAGCCACAAGAGGAAAGGCATTTCTTGTTTTAGGCCTGCAGGGTATGTCTACACTTAGAAGGTTAGTTCAAATTAACTGAATTTGAACCAATCAATTTGAACTAATAACAATTAATTCAAATTAAGTTAATTTGAATTTGCATGACCTCACTAGAAACCCAAATTCAAACTAGCATGTTGATGCACAGGACTTGGTAGTTTGAATTAGGTAGGAGGAGCAATTGTTTTGGGAAAATCAAGCAGTGGCTAATTCGAACTAACAGTTCAATGGCTACATTGGGTTAATTCAAACTAATGAGTTTGAAATAAACATCACTTTGAAGGTAAAGCAGGTTTTATAACTTCAAAGTTAGCTTTCATCAATTCAGAGTAAGGCATTCCTTAGTCTGAATTAATGAAAGCCAATGTGGCCATGCATTTATTTAATTTGAATTGATCCTCATCAATTTGAATTAATTTGTAAGTGTAGATGTACCCACACAGAGCACAGAATCTAGTCCAGGACCGTAACATAATAAAATTTAAAATCCCTGCCAAAGGGATAGACACCAAAACAGTCCACCATGGTATTATTTAATTTCAGAAAGGGGATACGATGGAATTCCCCCTGGGGTATGATCTGTGTACTTTTTCTTTTAACTTTTTCTCTGTGGTTCAATGCAAAATATGCCATGCAAGGTTCCTTTTTCAAATGTTCATGACATGCTCTGCATTATTGCTACAGTGTCATGTTTCCCACCGCATTTTGTGTGTGTACAGATGTGAAATGTTCCCATGTATTTCACATGGCACGGGGGAGGCAGCCACTCAGAGCTGTGTCCCAGAACATAAACAGAATGGATGCATCGCAAAGTCTATGCAAACTACAAACTTTGACCAGAGAGAGGAAGATCACTGGACCTCAGCCTGGGAAGAAGAGGGCTAAAGGAGGTTTGAAATAGTCACGCTTTGAACTGTTAGAGGGGCTTTTTGCCAGAGAATTTCAATCTGGAAACATCTCGATCTTCAAACAAGGACCCTGCCTATGGAGAGTCAGAGACTGGCTGCAAAACCATCATAGCCAAAGCTGAGTGGTGAGCTGAGCATATTTGTAGTCGTGACTTTAGGTTAGAATCGGTCTTAATTTGCTAGTGATTAAATTGTGAATGCTGTGTTAATTGATTGTGCATTGATTTACTAATGTACAAGGCAGAGGGGCATTGTTGGCACACAATGGCATATATCATATTGGTAGATGAGCAGGTGAATGAGCTCTTGATGGAGTTGCTGATTTGGTTAAGTGCTATTATGGTGTTACTTGAGTAGATATGTGGGCAAAATTGGCAATGGAATTTGTTGCAGGGGCAGGTACCTAGGTTAGGGTTTCTGTTCTACTGGTTATCACCTACAACCCCCAACTCAAATCTCTAGGGCTCATCATTACAGACCTACAGCGTATTTTACAAGAGGATCCCTCACGCTATCAGGAATTGGGTGGCAGATCTCTCCTCGCTTACAGACAGCCCCCAACTTTAAACAGATATTCACCAGCAACTACAGACCTAATAACAGAAACATTAAAGCAGGCACACAGCCTGGCAACAAACCATGTTGCCAACTTTGTCCACATATCTGCACAAAAGACCCCATCATAGGACCCAAGCCAGCTACTCCATTAGGGGCTCATTCACCTGTTCACCCACCAATGTGATTTATGCCATTATGTGCCAGAAATGATCCCCCTGCCTTATATATTGGACAAACAGGACAGTCTCTGCATAAAAGAAAAAATGGACACAAATCTGACATAAGAAATAACATTCGAAAACCAGTAGGGGAACGCTTCAATCTCCCTGCTCACTCCACTGATGATTTGTTAATAGATGTGCTAAAACTAATGGATAACAAATTGAAGCTTCAAGGAGAAACTGCAGGATTTGAATTCATATGCAAATTTGACACTGTGAAGTCATGACTGAATAGGGATTATGGATTCTTTTCTCATTGAATCATGTGATTTGACCTCATCTTCCTCTATATGGTGTTCCCCAGTGTCTGAATCTTAACTGCTTTGATTTGTTGTTACAGTGTGACCTGATGCTCTGACTTTCACTTTCCTGCATTTATTTTCCTTCCATTCTGTAAGTTTCCCACCTTTAAAGCATCTGACAAAGTGGGATTTTCTCCCATGGAAACTCATGTGATAAATAAATTTGTTAGTCTTTAGAAGTGCCACCAGCTCCTTGTTTTGTTGTATTGTGTGTGGCTGCTGGTGAGTATTTACTTCAGTTGGGTGGGGGGGGGGGGAGGGCTGTCTGTTAGTGAGAAATGGTCTACTTGCCAAGACTTGAGAGAGTGATATTTACTTACTATATAATTACATGTTTATTAGGGTCTTCCCAGTTTCAATTTATATAGAGGATATGTATTTTTAATAAGACACCATAGTTAATGTCTCCATATACCCAAGCTATGAAATGTTTCTAAAAATAATGAAATGATTTGGCATTAATCAAAATAATATGTTACCCTTTAGATGAACAGTTTAAGACAGTAAGAACTTTTTCTTCAGCTTTTAGGTTTGCTGCTGAAAACCTGCAGGCTATGTCTACACAGTAACTGTTATTTCGAAATAACAGTTTCTTAATTCGAATTAAGGGAAGCCCTTCAAATTGAAATAGCATGCCTTGTGTGTGGACATGCTATTTTGATTCCAGGTGAGGGGCAGCATGGGAGGTGTGGCAACATGGCCGGCTCACCGGGCTGTGTTGGTGGCCATGTTGCCAGCTAGGTTGCCAGCCAATCACTTAAAAGCATGAATGGACAGCCCCTCCCTGTCCATTGTGACCCCCAAGCGCTTGCGAGAGAGATGGCTAGGGATGCGCCCTGGCTCCCGTACCATCCTCAAGCACCTGGTAGACCTGCTGGTAGCCTGCAGGGTGCTGCCCTGCTGTGGGACACACTTTCCCTGAGCCTGAGGAGCCTGGAGCTGAGCCTACATCAATGGGCTCCTCTTGCTCAGACGGGGCCCCCTCTGGCTCTGTCTGACTTCCCCGGGCCTCAGCCGAGTCCCTCACTTGCTCCCTTGGGCCACTGAGCTCCTGTATGAGGAACTGGTCAAGCTCCTCATACAATGGGCAGCTGGTGGCAGCTGCTGCCCCATGGAGCTGCCTGGCATCACGTGCCCAGGCATAGTCCTGACGGAGCCCCTTGACTTTGGAGCGCACCTCCCCCATAGTACGCTCAAAGCCCTCTTCTCGCAGCTCCTGGGCGATGGCGGCGTAGACATCGACATTGCGATGCCTGGCCCTGAAGCACTGGAGGATGTCCCCTGTCGACCAGATGCACAGGAGGGCAAGGGTCTCTGCCTGGGACTAGACAGATCCCCTATGCTGCCCCTGCAACTGAGCTGCTCGTGCCTCGGCCATGGCCCAGCTAGACAGCCTGGCAGCACAAGGCACAAGCCTAGAGGGCACTTCCTGGCCCAGGGCACCCTGGGAGGAAGAAGGTCACCTCCAAGCCGCTTTTGAAATAGCGTTGTTTCGAAACAACAGTTTTTGGACGCGTTGTTTTGAAACAGCCATTTCGGTCCGTTGTTTTGAAATGACCATTTCGAAACAATGTGTCTGAACGCCGTTGTTTCAAAACAGCCATTTCAAAACATCAGCTATTTCGGAAGCGGACTAGGTTTTACTATTTCGAAACAATGCTTGTTATTTTGAGACGATGGAGTCCCGTCGTTTTGAAATAATGAAACATCGTGTAGACCTGGCCCCTTTTCTTTTGAAACAAGAGCTGTTGTTTCGAAAGAAAAGTGCTGTGTGGACACAGCAACAGAATCTTACTTAAGGGTAGTGTGTGTTTGCTGAATTTCAATTTTTCAGGATGAAAGTACTCATTAGCATCAGCACTTAAATTTTTATTTTCTTTTTCAATGGCTTTAAGGGCCTTCAAAATCCACTTTGACTCTTCAGGAGGAAAGAGACACATCTTTACCTTTGAAGCTTGGAGATATTCCCCAAAAGCCATTGTTTGCCCTAATATTCCATAATGTTAGGCTTTTAGAGTCAATAATCCATTAGTAATCAAGAGATGTATCATTTATTAATTATGTACCATATTAATATTTAATCTTTTGGGTTGCTGAGCTATTTCTAAATCTACTTTTTAATTACATTTTTAAAAAAATAAATCTTCAAAGCAACCATTATAAAAGTAATTTTTCTGCACATTATGATGTCAATTACTTTGAAACAGCTGTTCGTGAACTCTTGTGCTGGTATGGTACTTGGTAAAGTGGCCTTCTCAGCTCATTCAGGCTCTTCCTTCATTTGAAAGCTAATTGAATATTAGCACCAGGGGAGTGTTACAAAGAATTTCCTAAGAGTGTTGAAGTAGCTGGGAATTAAAACTGAAAATATGATGTCTGCTGCTTGCTATCAGCCAACAGCACTGGAAATGGTGAGGCCAAGGGGCCATGACACACCCCACTTTTTAAACAAAAGAAACGTAAGTGCAGAATTTGCATTCCCTGCAGATCTTTTCCCCTCTGTAGAATAACGGATTATCCCAGGGAGGCATTGCAATGACACGTTATGCCCACCAGGGGCTGCTGTGGCACCAATAGAGAGGGTAGCTGGCTCACTGCTGGAGCAAGCTATCATTGAAAGGGACGGGGGCACTTCCGTCTTGGACCTCCACTTCTATAACAGTTCCAGGGCCCTTGTTATGTCCTGCTTTGCAAGGAAACAGCTGCTGCTGATTATGGACAACAATCCATATCTAAGTTGAACCTAGAGTTCCTGGATTGGTACTATTGTGTATGGAGGTATTTAAAGACATTGCATGGTCTTTAAAACAGAAAGACATAGCCAGTGGAGAATTTTCTGTTGACCTAAAGCTGGAGGATGTGACTCTGCCATCCTGCAACAGCCAACCCTAACCCAGCATGAGCAGAATGAGAGAGACAGGAGGGGTTCGAGCTGGGGAGGGGGGCAGCTGGAATACAGCTCTGCAATGCCCAGCCCTTTAATAGCGTAAGTTCTCTGATTTTGTGCAGCTCCAACTGGTATTGGGTTTGTGTGGCTGACAATCAACTTCAGTGTGCTCCTTATGCTTCCCAGCCTCCACTATGCTCAGGAGTTTAGCTCTAAAAGCCTGAATTTCGTGCACAACAATGTTTGTAACTGTTTTCTCTCCACAGTATTAAATTTTAAGTTTTATTATTGTAAGCATCTCAGCAGCACCTAGGATCCTCAGTCATGAACCAGGATCCTCTGGTGCTAGGTGCTGTACACAGAACAAAAGGATGGTTCCTACTGCTAAGCATTAGTCTAACAAATAATTTCAGTCTTGTATGCATGTACCAACTATAGCTTCAGCTGAGCATAGCTTGTTCCATGTGCTCCTTGAACCTTTGGTTTTCAGAAGTTTGATGAAATTTCAAAATTCTAAATTAAAAATAATTGTGGATTTTAAAATTTAATTTTCACAATTTCTTTTTCCCCCCAACCAGTTCTAGTGCATCAGTCATTATGTATTACAGACTACTTGCTCACAAATTGTTGCACAGAAAATATTTAATTTCAATAATGCACAAACCATACAGATTATCTGTAAGTGGCTGACTTCTAAAGGGATATTTTCCCGAAGTGGTACGAGACTTTGACAAATGGTCCTTAGAAACTCACTTCTTGCTCACTAGCAGAGGGGTGAAAAATAACACAATAGGAAATTAACCCTGTCAAATAACCCTGTTAAAAACACAGTTTAGTGCAATAATGCATCTGAACAAAAAGGGGGACTAGCAAAGCAGTACTCTAATCTGTTGCTTCTTTGAAATCATAGCTGGGGGGTGTGTGTGTGCCGTGAGCAACATATGTTGCTCAGCTGCCTTCGGGCCTTAGTGGGAACATTGGCTAGAACCCACAGTCTCATGCTGAATTTAAGGGAAATCTCATTGACTTCAGTGTTAAAGGACTGATGCCCTATAGGATGTTTTGAGAGGTCTTAATTCAGGACTCAGTTTTGTTGGATAAAACTCCTGAGTGGATTATGTGGGTACAAGGAAATAAAATTGGAGAAGCAGTTGCCTGGGAGTAGTTGGTTAACCATACAGACCTCTTCCTGTTTCCTCCTCTGGTAAATTCTTATTTTCCTTTCTATTATATTTACCATTACAGGGAAGTGTAAACCATAGGATCAGGTCATACTGTAACAAATCCTATGATTTACACTTCGCTGCATTTACTTTCCTCCCATTCTGTAAGTTACCCATCTTCAAAAGTTGGATAAAGTGAAATTTTTCTCCCATGAAATCTCATGTGATAAATAAATGTTAGTTTTAAAAGTGCCACAAGAATCCTTGTTTGTTATAGACTGTAATCAAGGCATTCCTTACCATCTCTGTGTTAAGCGAAATAGATTGAACATCTTCAGTTTCTCACTATAAACCATGGTTTCTAATACTTTAGTCATTCTCATGGCTCTTCTTTGAACCCTATCTAATTTATCAACATTCTTCTTGAAGTGTGGACACCACAACTGAACCAAAAACAGAGGTAAAATAACATTTCTACTCACACTTGAGAGTCCCCTGATTATACATGCAAGGAATGCATTATCTCTTTTGACCACATTGTCACACTGGGAGCTTGTGTTCAGCTAATTATCTACCACTGAAACCACATATTTTTCAGAATCACTGCCTCCTAGGATAGATTTTCTTCCATAGGTGTAAATGTGGCCACCTTTCTTTGTTCCTAGATGTATGCATTTATTTGCTCGCACACTGCTTACCAAAGAGTTCAGATCACTCTGAATCAGTGGCAAGTCCTCTGCATTATTTTCCATTGCTCCAATTTTTGTGTGACCTGCAATCTGTGATGACTTTGTTTTGTTTCAGATCATTAATAAAAATATTTAATAGTGAAGGGCCAAGCAGAGATGACCCATGGCTGTCAAGAGATGTGAGCAGTGGGCAGAGTGAGAGCAGTAAACTTCAGCAGTTGTGAATCTTACATCATTAGGGTAGCATAAGAATGATGCTGGGAAAATACCATGGAAACAGCTGAACACTACTTCTGCAGAGAAGAGGGAAGAAACAGTGCTTATCTGGTGCCAGAGCTGAGCCCCACCACCTGTAGGCATGGCAGTTCAGAGCACTGGCATTTCTGGGTTTGTCATGTCAGTTGTGAGAGTAAAAGAAAAAAAAATTGATCCCGGCACCTCTTTCATTAAGCTGGGGAGAATTTCATATGGAAGATGCTTCCACATGTGGATAAAAGCAATTTTGTGTAAGAAACGTTAGTTCTGGAAGACTGAGCAAACAGAACCTTGATGAGCTCCACAAGAGAAATGATTCTATGTAACTGTTAACTTGTCTCTAGGTTGTCTTCTCATGTGTTTTTCTTCTAATGTTCTTGAAACAAGAAAAAAAAAGATATCAGTACTTAAATTTCATTGCATGTAAGATTAAACTTAGAGTTGATTCGTACATTAAGCATCACAGTAACAGGTTCCTTGACTTTTCAGAAGACATTAAAGGAATGAAGCATATCAAAAAGACAATCTGTTATAAAGGAACACTAATCAATGCAGAGAACATTGGATATAAATTATTCATATTTGTTATAAACTACTAAAACCTTTTAAAAATTAACAGTATATGTCACTGTAAATTGGAAACAAAAGCCAGGCTGTCTCACCTTGGATGTTCTAATATAATATTATGCTGCACATTGCAGTGGCCAAGCAAAGGCTGCATTGAGACACTCATTTCAGTGGATTATAAGAAATTAATCATTGAATGGCCTGGCACCTGATAAAACCTGATCCCTGTTCCTTGTTGTGTATTCTTCTTTTACCACACATTAATTTTTAATCCAACCATTTCAAAATAAAGTCATAATGTGAATCATAAATCACAAAACAGTGGTAATAAACCACTTTGTTCTATATTAGCTGTATACAGATGATACTTAAGCGTTTCCACCATTAGCAAGGACTATTTAAGCATTCTCCGTACATTTCCTCTATTACTTCCACTTTAAATTGTGGAAATGTGGGAAGCAAAGCCAATTCCAATCAACTGTGGGATACTATTTGTTCTCTTAATTGAATGATCACATTCAAATGGGTGAAGATTTTAGCAGTTGTCTGACAACAACAATGTGTATTTTACACTGTTTTGCCAAATAATGGGCCTCACATTTTGCATTTAATGCTGTCCCTCCAAAAAAAGAAAAAAAACACCACCTCTCCCCCACCCCAAATTGTCTTCCTCATTTCCACCACCACCAACTGAAAGGAAAAATAAACAAAGAGGGGAAAAGTAACTGAAACCAGGAATGGCTGAGAATGAATATATACCATTTGTTTATAGTTAGTACATTAGGTCTATAGACTGATCCTTCAGGGTCAGTCCTGTGCAAGGGAGAGGGGTCCTGTGAATGAATTATAATGGCATTACAGTTTCTTTGCTGCTGTTTCCTTATTCTCAGGCAGAAGTAACTTGCTGCAGCTTTTTACTGCATTTATCTCAGCTCTACTGACTTGGCTGTCATGCCAAGGCTCTGTCCCTTTCCTGATCCCTTCTTCCTGCCTACAATAGACCGAAGCACAACTCTATTTTTACCTAGTGGTCTGGCCCCATCCACACAACAAGTCCTAAAGAGATTTCAGAATCTATGGGCAGGAAACCCAGAGCAAAGAAAGACTCTTGGTCAGAGCGCCTCATCTCTCAGCCAGAATCCCTCTGGTCTGTTTGTTGGATTTGGGCTCACTGCCCTGTCAGAATCAGGACCCCAACGACAAACAGTGCAATGTAAAATGCTATATGAAAATACATTAGTGAAAAAAATAGAATTATGTAAATTAAGCATGACAGCAATTTTTCTTTTCTTCTTTAGGGGGAGCAGCCAGGGCTTTTTCCCTTTAAGTCATCTAGGTTAGCTCTAGGACTTGCACACTATTATACTGTCTAAGGAAAACAAATATTAGTTTTGTCATTCTAATTTTTGTTAACTGCAGTTTCACTTCAGAGAATTCCATTAGGTTCATCTACAGAGCTATCAATGTGTTGATGAAGGGAGAGTAGGGTATTGTAGACCTGAGTTATACTATCAACTGGTATTCTATGCTCCTATGAAATCAGCATTCTTCAGTTTAAACTTCTTGCCACAGTATAAGCCAATATTCTGAACTATTGAGGACTGGAATAGAGAAATCCAAAGACAGGTCACATGACAAGAAACTATGGAGCTGTTCCTAGAGGAGACTGGAGGCAATGTAAGATAAAGAAATAAACTAGCTAGGAGGGCTATATGATATTATTTATTTTCTTTATTACTAGCAAGCACTGCATGGAAAGCACTGTCCTTGAATAAGTAAGAATTCACTTTGGTGGCACAGGACTGATTATGCATGTAGATGGTTATAAAAAAAAGAGATGACCATAGGATCAGATCTTTTGTTTTACATACTGAGCATTACAGGGAAGTGAACTTGTGGCATTGCAAATTTAGGATGGGGAGCTCTGGAGGGGTTTAAGAAGGTAGCATCTATATAGATGGCTCCACAGATTGCTGGACTTTAGCAGAGGCTATGTAACTCTCCTGGCTCTGTCTTAGTTTGTGCAATTTTTGGGCCCTTCAATGTCTAAATATACTTCTCTGTATAAAATAGCTACAGGAGCTTACCACTGTGAGTTATGAGAACATCCAAAGGGAGCAAGCTGCTTAGAATGGCTCCCCCAACTTCTTGGCCAGGATCCCATTAGTCGCACAAAAGCGAGTAACATGATAGTAATCAGTGAGTGGACAGATGCAGCTTCATTGACTGTGGACAATGGACTGGATTTTCTGATCTGCTAAGGTCATAAATTGGCCAGTGTGGCATAAATGGGAATAGTCAGGTAAAATTCTTGTACACTGAACCTTTGTTTATATCCTATCTGATAAATTCACCCGGAGTACAGTGAGCTGTTTCCAAAAGAGCAAACTGAACTTCTAAATTTGTCCAGGTTGGTTAAATTGACCATTACTGAATAGTTTTGTGTTACAGTGTGAGAGCTGATCTACCTAAGATCCTATTAGGCACATGAGGGGCTGGAGTCTCTAGTTCACTTGGACCATAAATTGGCCATAGAGTACCAAGACAGAATCCTCCTGTCTACTCCAGATGCTCCCAAAACCCTGGCAGAAAGGGGAGCAGCAGGAATGTCAGGTGTGGGACAGGTTGTGTGTGGTGAAGCAAAGCTTCCTCATTCCTGGTCATCTGTTGAGCTGTTACATGTACAGCATACACACAGAGAAATTAAGTAACACTGGACTTTTTTTTTGGTGGGTTGCAGTGTAATGCAACTTCCTCTGAAAACTCAGTATGGTAATACACAGGAACCCAAAAACAGGGAAAGAAAAGGAAACATGCTGCTTTTTAAGACAAGAAGGAACAACTCACCCTACCTGGCTTTAAACTGGGTCCTTCCTATTTCACTTCACGCTCTAGCCCAGTGGTTCCCATCCTTTTCTCTGCTGTGACACACCCTGATACCTTCAAATTTTTTGAGGCACACCACCATTAAAAACTTATGAATATTCAAATTAGCATGAGTGTTTATGAACCATGGCACAGTGGTTCGTAAATGCTGTTATGTGGGGTAGGAGGGGTAGCAGAGAAGGGATGTCAAGACAGGGGAGGTCAGGAGTTATTTGCAGTGGCAGGACTGAGTGTGAGGAGCAGAGCAGGGCAGGGGCAGGGCCAGCGCAACGCAGTAAGCCTGGTAAGCATTCCAGGAGGGCGCTGGCACCTGCTCTGCTTGCAGGGAGGTCTAGAAATGGTAGCACCGTTCCTGGGCAGGGGTGGCCAAAGAGGACAAGGGCAGCCATGTGGGGAACAGCATAAGGGTGCCAAGAGAGGAGAGGGGAAGGGAGAACAGGAGTTGCTTTGGGGGGGGGGAGAGGGAACCTGGGGAGTAGGAAGGTAGGGCAGGGGAGCATGGCGCAGCACCCACTTCCCCCTTCTCCACAGTAGCTCCCTGCCACCCAGGGCAAATCCTCACCCCACTGCTGCTCCCTCCCACCCCAGTGGGTCCCGTTCCCCCCTCCCCCAGCCCCTGCTGCCTGTGATGGATCCTCCCATCACTGCAGGGGCCAGAACTATCCCTCCAGCCCCCAGCTCACCCCCCCAGCTACACCCCCCAACCAAACAGCCACCCCACAATCTCAGCTACACACCCTCTGCTACACACCCACTCCCACCCACCTCTGCTACACACATACCCCCTGTCCTCCACAATCCCCAGCAGCCCCCCTCAAAGCCCTTACCGTGGCTGTTTGCAGGGTGGCTGACAGGCTGGGAGCTGCTTCCCTGCCACAAACTACTTTGTGGGGCCCCCTAAAGGGCTCGCTATCAGCCCCCACTGCTACCTTCCCTGTGGCCCCAGTCCCCCCTGCAGCCCTAACCCCCCCACACACAACCCCCCAAGGACTCCTTTTTTGTTTTGATCAATTGAACTAACATGACTATCCCTCTGGAACTCGTAAACTATTCTTGGGTATGATATTTTTAAAGATCTTCTCATCATGAAGCTTGTAAGTTGACCATCCTTCATTTAACATAAATGAGCTAATGCTGAACTACAAAGTTAAAATGAACATTTAAAAATTTTTAAAAAAATATGAGCATTAATTAATAAATAAAAAAGTGGTAACATTAATGATGGCTCAAAAATAACAAATACCACATTTAAAATTTTGGCAGTCAAATCTTACAATTGTTTCATATAGGCTTGGGTTTATGTGCACTAGACATTTAATGCAAATAATTATAATAAATAAAAATAAGTAAAAAAAAAAGCGTTCCTAGTGTGTAGCTATAAATGAAAAACACCAAATTTCAGTGAAATTCTCTGAAGTACTCAAGTTTATAAGATTCTTGCCCCCTCAAAAAATGTTAAATAGTAAGTACAGCAGAAGCTAAAAAATTACTTAAAAAAATAAAAGATACAGCACAGACATCACACACAGTTGTAATGATTGTCTAAGAGGGCAGCACTGTATTTATATGTAGCAGTCTATATGGCACTACCTGCTAAACTGATCTAACCAAAGCCAAACTAAAAAGTGTCACAAAGTCAAAGGAAAAGGCAAAAGAACAGGTAAAAAAGAAAAGGAAAAGGCAATATTTCACAAAATTAAAAAATAGCAGAATAAATGGCCACACTGAGGAATTAAAAGCTGAGCCCAAGGGAAAAGTTCCTACTATTGTGCTGTCTGTTGCTTGCTTCTGCTTTTTTAGCATGTCAATGTGAAGGTGATGGGCAGATAATGGTGAAACCTGCAATTCAGACGAAGCACAGATCCTAATGATAGTTTGCCTTGATGAGCCAAGAGTGAAAAGTGCTTAGGCTTCCAGCCCTAATAGCTCCGCTAGATGGGAACAAATTCTATATTTTTCTATATTTTCATTTCTGTCCACCAAATTGAGGACGGGACCCCTTATTGCTTGGGACCCTAGGCGGCTGCCTGCTTTGCCTACCCCAAAAGCCACCACTGCTTTTTGCGAGTCCTGCACAGCCCACGTGACTGGGCTGAGCAGGGAGGAAGCTCTAACTCTAGCTCTCCCAGATGCTCGCAGCACACTTTGGGTGTTGCCGCAGCACACTGGTTAGGAACTACTGCTCTAGCCCACAAACAGAACCACAAATCCTGCCCCCTGACCTCACACACTCACTTGTGCAGTGCCAATTTGTAATTCCAACACAGTCCTCAGTACATTAAATGAGTTTGCACCACTGGTGGACATCAGCACACACTCTGTGCTGCTTCCACAGGACTAGGCAACTGAGGATCAGGGAAGCATAGTTGGCTCCCTGCAGGGCCACTCTCCACTACTTCTGAGAGCAGCTTTAACAATAGTTGAGAATCAGGGCCAATAGCTACAGCTGGGGTCCATCACAAATGCAGTTAGGAACATAATGAAGGGTTACACCTTGTCCTCTTGACATGTGGCACAGCTGTAATGCAGTAAGGATTTACCCCACGGCCCCCTGAAGTGAAGTACTGAGAATACTACTATTAACTTCTTTGGGTTTTGGGTCAGCCTTTAGATACACAACATTCTGAGAGGTCAGTTTATTTTCTCTCATTGCTCTGAGTTAGAGTTTACAACAGTTAAAATGTACAACATACAATTATCAAATAAATGGCAATTATTTATTCATTAGTCTATGCTCTGGAACCATTAGGAAAGGGTTTTTTTAATGTAAACATTGAAATATCGATTAAAATGCAAGTGAGTGCATATTGACTTCACAAAACTCCAAAGCATCTCATAACCTGGATCAGCATAACTAGATTCCTTTCCATGCCTGTTGCCCTCACCTCTTGTTAAAGCTGTTTAAGCAACATTACTACTTAATATGAAGCAGGAAACAATTACAGTGAATAGGTCTATGCACAGTTCCGATTTTCAGGCAGATTACTTTAAAAAAATATTTTTTTAAGATAACAGTTTTGATAATGATTACAGGAAGGAAATATATTAGCAATTAAAGCAATATGTTTTAGCACAACAAGCAATAAACCGCTTAACACTGAGCCCCTGTGAATTAAAAGCCGGAACAGCATTGGACAAAAGTCAAGGTTACGCTGACACATTTATTTCTCCGTAAATAAAGACTGTTTAGTTTTAATGCATTTGTGGTTTGCAATAGTTTCTAAAGATCAATGTAAATTCATTTTGAACTAGTGAGTAATGCTTTAATGAGATTTCTAACAGCATGCTTTCACACCTTACAGCTCCTTACCTTTAAAATGCTGAAAGGTGAACCTACAGTATTTTTCCTGGCATCTGAGGATACATAAATAATATTGTGCTGTTTTTTATGGGTTCTGTTTGCTGTGTATTTGATTGATGGAGTTGCCATCCAATTTTTTTAGAACAGTACATAATTATGTACTCACCCTAGAGTGTGTAACTGTTGAGCTCATATTAAAGCTTAACTTTGATTTTAGAGAAAAGTTAAATAATTACTTTTATACTATCATATAAAATAACTTTGGAAGTTCATATTATAATTTACTACAAAACCCTGATGCCTTCCATGGTCTGAATCATTGCAAAGCAGAAAAATGTTGATCAGATGTTATAAATATACTTCTCTTTCCATTCCATCTTAATTTAAAGTCTAATTCAACTCTCACTTAAACCAGTAGGAGTCTTTCTACTAACTTTTAACAGGGGTGGAATCAGTCCCATATATCATGGTATGCTATAAAGAATTTATTGGGGTGAGCCTCACCAACCTATTTGTTAAAGTCAGCCGGGAGGCTTACTTCCACAGGATGTGTAGACGGACCCTAGAAGTCAAACTATACAAGGCTCAGAGAGACAAGAAATTTGTCTCTTTCATGTTAAGAAATCTCAAACCTAAAATAACTTAAACATCATAATATAATGTCAAAGCCTGACATCAGGATCTACCAGGTACACTGTACATTTTGTACATGAGTACATTGACGATTGGATATATGGGACTATCCCTTTCCTACTGTTATAAAACTCCTGTTTTTGGCCCTGATATGTTGCAAGATATGGAACCTTAAACCTATCAATGGTTTAGGGCTGAATAGTGTCCATCCTTGACTTCAAATCAGTGTAATTGTGGGGGGGGGGATTGCTTAGTGTGGGAGAAATAAAGATCATTCTCTCTGGGACTGCTCTGTGTTAAAATGAATTGCTGGTTTATGAATACTTCGTAATAGACAGGAACATATGTTTCAAAACTGATCTCACTGGCAGTTGCAGAAGAATCACCAGAGTGAGGAGATGAAACGCCTCTCCAAGGCCCTGACTCAAGATGTTAAGCACCTTAAAGATGAAGTTAACATGTTGAGCGTGTTAAGTCCTACTGATTACAAGTTAAGCACATGTTTAAGTTTGCAGAACAGTTATGCTGTCCTCATTTGGGGCTATAGAAGCCCATAAAAGGTTCTAGAAAGATTCCCCATTGCCTTCGATAGATTTTGGATTAGTCCTTTTTTCCTGTTTTGTAAACGTAATTTTAATTTTTGAGGGACCAGAGTTTAGGAGGGTTTTGTAGTGTGTCTTAAAGGTGTTGAGCCTCTTGTTGATTACTATTTCTGAAAGTAATTTCTTAGCCCATGCCCACAGTGTATGTTAGTATCTTTGAATATATTTGTGGGTAGGGTGATGGTAGTGGGAACAGGTGGCATAAAAACCAGTGGAATAAAACTGTGAATATTGAGCTTTGCAACTACTATAATTGGGCATATTATATATTCAGCTGTGTCAAGAAAGAGAGCTCTGCGTTGACTTCTTTTGCATTTTGTGGTATAACAATATTAGAAGAAGATGGGGTGATTACAAATGTCACATAAAATATACAAATTTCCACACTCAAACCCTGATGTATAATAATTCAAACCATCAACCAAACTAAAAATAATAGGACAATATAAAGCAAAATAACCTTCTTAAAACTGGAAAGAAATGAAACAATCCAAGAGAAAAAGAAAACAGGCAATGAGTCAGACTCCACAAGGAACTCCTTCAAAAGTAAAGAGAAGAAAAATGTCTAAAAACTAATCAGAAACTACAACCAACTTCAAATTAATAATACATTAAAAAGAACAATTACCTTTCAAAAATAAAGTATCCAAATCTCCATCAGCTTCTTGTAATGATAATGGTGCAGAGAGACATGCTAAGTCAGTCAGTCAGATTATATAAGGTTATACAGGGGACAGGACATAGAAATGCTGATATTTATCTAGATCTTAAGACTTATTGTGGATAATTCCCTGAAAACAGCCGCTCAGTGTGTAGTGGCAGTCAAAAAAAAGTTAACAGTGTCAGGAGCCATTAGGAAAGAGAGAGATCAGTGGCTCTCATCCTTTTTAGACTGCTGCCCCCCTTTCAGGAGTCTGATTTGTCTTGCGTACCCCTAAATCACACCTCACTTAAAAACTGCTTGTTCACAAAATCAGCCATAAAAATGCAGGTGTCATAGCATACTACTACTGAAAAATCACTTACTTTCTCATTTTTACTGTATAATTATAAAAATAAATTATGTGAATATAAATATTGTACTGACTTTTCTGTTTATAGTATATAGAGCAGTATAAATTAGCAATTGTCTGTATGACATTTGAGTTTGTACTGACTTTGTTGGTGTTTTTTATGTAGCCAGTTGTAAAACTAGGCAAATATCCAACGGCTTGATGTACCCCTGGAAGATTTCTGCATACCCTCAAGGATGCACATACCCCTGCTTGAGAACCACTGAGATAGTAATGACAGAAAATATAAAAATATATAAATCTATAGTCCACCCCCTCACACACACCTTGTATACTGTGTGTAGTTTTGGTTTCCCTATCTCAAAAAAAATATATTAGAATTGAAAAAAAAATTATTAGGGGTATGGAACAGCTTCTATACAAGAAGATCCAGTGGGGTAAGCCATGTTAGTCTATATATGGCAAAAACAAGAGTACTGTGGCACCTTAAAGACAATCTGATGAAGTGGGCTGGAGCACACAAAAGCTTATGCCTGAAGAAATTTATCATCTTTAAGGTGCCATAGGAATCTCATTGTTTTTGTTATATGAGAAGAAATAAGAAAGACTGGGAATTTTCATTTTAGAAAAAGAGATGACTAAAGGAAGGATTGATATTTTTAAAATCTTGAAAGGTGGGGAGAAAGTGAATAGAGAAGTGTTGTTTATCTCTTCACAAAACACAAGAATTAGGGGTCACCCAATGAATCTGATAGTTAGCAGCTTTAAAACTAATGTTTGGAAGTACTTCTTCATACAACTTAGGACTTGTTGCCAGGGGGCATGAAGGCCAAAAGTGTAGCAGGGTTCAAAAAAGAATTGGAAAATAACATTTCTGTTCAGCAAAACACCTAAGTACATGCTTAACTCTCATTACTTCAAATGGATTTAAGCAAGTGCTTAATGTTAAGAACCTGCCTCAGTATTCCACTGAATAACTATGAACTAAAGCATGTGCATTCAGATAAGAAAGTTACATCCATTAGCCATGTGGACAGGCTTTCTTAAGACACACTTAGTTTGGGTGCTAAACTTACTGTCTCCAAAACATCCCCAGCACTTCCAGTCTCAAGAAGAAAGGTCCTGAGCTGAGTTGTGATCCAAAGCCTATTTAAGGCTAGGTCTACAATGGCACTGAAATTTGGTGTCTGTCACCAGAAGTTACATAAGCTATACAGGGTAGCTTTCATAACTCCTGTTGACTTCCTAACTCCGCTTCAGCACAGCATCATCACTGAGCTGTGTTGATAGGAAAAGCATTCCCATTGACGCAGTACTACAACACCTGGCGGCTGATTTTATTACGCTGATCTCCAGATCTACTTAGCGAATCTTAACTGACCACTAAGTCAATCTGGAAAGATCGATCTGATGGTGGTGAATTTACCACCGTCAGGGTAGATGTGGCCTAAATCAAATAGAAAAATTCCCATTGACTTCAATGGGCTTTGGATCAGATCCTTGTTCTGGAAGTGACATCTCTCATTAGACTCCAACACTTCTTGTGAGAAAACAGTTAATCCAGTGTGTTTTCCCAAGCTCACAACACTCCATTTCTAAACTCATATAAATATCGGGTTACATGCATTCTACTGAATTGTTGAATTAAGAAGATGCTTGTGACCATCTATTGTACTTGCTCCAAAAGTCCAGGAAAGAGTCAGTTTGGTGCCTCCCTGACACATATTAAACTATAAATTTTACAAGTTTTTGTTGACATGAATTGGATTTACACTCAAGTAAAACATTCTTGTTCCTTGCTCATTTGTCTTGTGAGTGGTTTGAAATGCCAAACACATCAGCCATGCCAGTCACTCAGTCATGTGATTTCCAGGCTTAGCAATTTCTCCAACTCTCCACAAACTCTAATTGTACTATGCTTTATTGCTCGAGCGGCTGGGGGAGGGGGGTGGAGCCCCAAACAAAGCCATCAGATATTGAACTAGGCTGCAATTTTTTGGTAGTGAAATAAAACTCCAGTTTAAAGAAAATGCTCATGCAATCCCTTCCTTTTTTATTGTCCCTGTGTTTACATTGCAAAAGCATTTGGGGTTTAGAAAAAACTCTTTTCAGTTAAAACCCACTGTTTCAAGGTTCAGTGAAGTGAATTCTTATATCTACAGTCTTTAACAATAAGATGTTAAATTTATAGATATTGCTTCACCAAATGTCACCAGCTGCTGTGAGTGACTTTAATAGACAACACCAATACACAGACCAATCCCACCCTTAGGCCTCAGGAAGGATAAGGTAATGTGGCTTAGTGGACTGAGCAGGAAACTAGGTTTCAGGAGGTCTGAGTTCTATGCCTAAATCTAGTACTGGCCTGGTAAGTAACCTTGAGAAAGTCATTTCACCACTCCCTTCTCATTTTAACCACCTGCAGAATTGAGATAGTCCCACGGATCTCCTTTGTAAAATTCTTGGAGATCTAAGAGCTAGGCATTATTATTAAGTTTCTTTTACATTGTAATTATGGTTATCAAGTGCTTGGCCTTGTAAAAATAGATAAAGCTGGGATTTTCAAAGAAAGCTAAGGGAGTTAGGCACTCAGAGCTCAGGTTCAGATAGAGCTGGGCACATACCCTTGAATCAGTCGAAAATCCCTGCAAAGGTCCTTGCCCCTGGATTTTAATGTGTCTTTTATTTAAACCAGTGATCCAAAAGCAAATATTGATTTATAACATTCCCTGAAGGATTTGGGGTCAATAAACCAATGAATGGATTACAGATAGGGCTCTCAAGTGTTTTCTGGAAGTTGCAGGAAATGAATTAATTACTGTTCTACTACATGATCACTTCTTTCTCTGGATATCATGGTACAAGATGGTTGACATGCATAAAATGCTTCTGCTGTTGTACAAGTACTTTCATCTGTGTCTGAACTGTACTCATTTTTCTCAAACCAAAAGTGAAAATATATGAAAGATAAGATGTTCTTTTCTCAGTTAAGGTAGTTAGTATGAAGTATATTAGCAAATGTGTTTGCAGTGAAAATGAACATTTTAATTATTTAGTGTTTGTAAATTGTATTGTGGCAGCATTCAAAGGAGTTGAAGGAACTGGAGGAATCTATTTTACTAGATGCTTAAGAAGATATGGTCCTTGCCCCAAAGAGTTTGCAGTCTAATCTAAAGCCTTGTCTAAACACAAAAGTTATGCTAGTTTAACTAAAATCTATTTTTTGAACCCCTTTAGTAAAAAAAAAAAAAAAAGCCCTTGTTTTCTAAAACCACTGTGAACCCCTGTATGGACATTCTTAAACTGGTTTACATTAGGCTTGTACTGAAGCTTTGTTTATAGACAAGAAGTTCAAGTGTATTTCGGGTGAGGAAGGTTGCAATCATTGAGCTCTTTGCCATTACTGAGGTGGCTGTTGTGGGGAGGGGGAGAATGTGGCTGGCACTTCATGCATGGAAAAGTTCTGGAGGGGGTACAGCTCTGAATGGTGCAGAACCAGAGCTATGTTGGTTGAGTTATGATGTGAGGGGGCATTAGTATTGCTTTTTGAGGTGCAGCAAGTCCCCCTGACTAGCATGCTCCTCACAAAGAACCTCCAACTTCTGACTTCCTGTCCCTCACGAAGGTTTACTCTCTTGGGAGCCAGAACTGGACCATTGACGTACTCATGGTATTCAGCTTTTATTTCTTTTAGGTACAGGCTAGGTTTTTGTCAAAAAGATTTCAGGAATTGAGCTCTTCCTAGATACAGGAGGCAGCATTACCTTGCAGTTGTGAAAACCAGCAGTCGGTTGAAGAGTAATCACATTCAGCAACCACAAGATGTATTCAGGGAATTGGTGCTGTCAGTGTTTGATATTAGTGCTCAGTGTCATACTTATAGTAATTAATACATAATGATAACGCAAATACTAAGTAAATTAGTAATGCAATTGTTCTTAATACTGTTTAAACGTGCATAATTACTTGTACCACACCCACAAGGTAGGGGCATGTTTCAGAGCATGCCTTTCTGTCACATGATGAGTTATTGGGGAACTCATACAGGTGATTGGATTAATTATGATTCATCAATCTTTCATGAAACATAATAGTCATTATAATAATGTATCCAAAGTCAAATCAGGCAGCCTCACTCAGGCAAAATTCCTGTTGACTCCAAAGACTGGGATTGTCAAAAGGAGATAGATCCCCAGATCCAAAACCCTAGTCACAAACATAAGGACTACAAGATTTGACCCTATGCATTTTTTCTTTTTTTATTTTGAATAATGCCAACAATGATAATAAATGTTTAAGGTCACTTAAATTAATGCAAAGTGGCCAACAAAACAGCAGAATAAGTGAAAATGGTAGCTCTCTGAGCTGAATACAGATATAGTAAAGAAAGTAGGCAGCAATGGAAAGTCCATGAAATTTTAATATGTTAGTCATTAAAGTACACCATTAATTTAGAATACTACATAATAAGGAAGTTCAAGTACAGTGTTGTATGATTTGCTGTTCTTAATGGTCTTCTCATAAATCTCTCAGTCTCTGTGATTATGATCAGTTCTTCCTTATCTTCCATGATATTTATGTAATAATTTATTACATCAGCAGAGTACAAATATCAGATAATGTAATGTGATAAAATATAGATACTGATTTTAAGAAATCAGTGAGTCATCTTCACTCTCCTATAGGAGAGCTTCAGAAGAGAAGTTTAATTACATCAACACATTACAGACTACTGGAACATAAAACCATTTAATAAAAATAGGCAGAAAACACTTGTAATTATATAAAAAGGTCATGGAAATCATCAATTTAGATGAATATGACATAAGGAATATGACTTAAAACTTCCAGTAAAACTATCTCCTGGAGATTATTTGAACCACAAAAAAGTAGATTGCATTTCCAGCTTAATAGCTAAAGACACAGTGCCATACTGTGCTTGGCTTGTAAGATCTCGAAGAATTACTTTCCTAATTGGAACAGCTCAGATATACAGCATGTATGTTCATTTCAAGTAATATACCTGCTGCTGGAAAATATAACTGCCTACAGCCTAATTAAAATAAGGCTATACTCATGCTTTTTGATTGGTGCATAAGCATTCTTTCACAAAACTGAGATGCCAATTCATCTCCTTAAAAGACTAGCGAAGGAAAACTGAACTGCTTTCAGTTCCCCGTGCGGTGAAGGATAATTTACAACTCTGGAATAAAAAAAAAATCAACCTCAGTATCTGGGAGTAACCAAGTTCCACCAGGCAAAATGAATTTTCCTTTGCAGTTTCGCACTGATTAATACCAGAGTTTTACTTAGGGCATCAGGATGCAGGAAAAAAATCTGTTTATTTGGAAAGCAATGGGGTATTTGGAGCTTTTTGCACAAAGTGAGAGGTGAAAAGGAAAGGTGAGAAAAAATATGCATACTGGTGGTTAGTGCAGCAGGGCCAGATTAAGACAAGCACTGTAGACCCATTCTTAGGACCCAGGCATCCCAATGTGTTGTTAACACCCTTTTCCTGTGGTTAGGGACCCTGGCGACATTATCCAAGCAGAGGACTGGGTGTATGGCAGGAGAGGAAAAGTGTAGTGGATTTGGCGCAGTTCCCCGTCCAAACAGGTACATGTTAACAGGATAACAACTGAAGAAAATGCTGGTTGCACCCTTGCTCCCATCCCTGACTTTTTGGGTGCCAAAGAGGCCCTTGTTTTTAGGGGGAAAAGAAGGTGGCTCCATTCTGCTGTCCCTGTCTCTTTGGAATGGGAGGAGGGGTGCCATCAGCACTGCAAGGGGAAGGCAGAGCCACCAAATCGTTTACAGTTCCATGTGGCAGAGTGCCTAGGGCCTGGAATTGTGCTGACATATTCCTATAGTAGACAGCATGTTTTCTAAGCCAGAGCCCATCTGATGAAATCACATATGTTTGGAAAGGATGGTTGTTGTCTCTATAAACCTTCATATTAATGTTTTTATACAATGAAAGTATCTTGTCTACATCAAAATGGACAGATCAGACTCAAAATCCTCATTCCAGGAACTGGAAGTTTTAGTGCAATACCAGAAAATGGAAATAGCTGAACATAGTTGTGGTAATTAGCTGAAAAATAATGAGTTTATGTTCAGTTTATGATTTCATATAGGTCTTGTTTTCCCTTAGATTTGGGTTTGAAGGGCCAGTATGGGATATAATTCAGGACAGAATCTGAGCCCAAATCTGAAAAAAATTGAGTCTTTAGAATCAGTTGCTCATAGAATGAAAATGATACTTTGGAAAAAGAGGCCTGCAAATTCTGGAGTATTAAGGGCAAAGAAAGTTCTTGCCAGCCTAGAATATATCAGTGTTAGGATCAGTACAGCAAAGTCTTCTGTTATTAAAGATATAGAGCCTATTTCTTCTCCACATTCAATGGTGTAAAGCAATGAATTTATCCTGTCCCAAAGAGAAGGATCAGGCTTCTGAATGCTTCCCCTTTAAAATGTGAATCAACTGTTGGTGTATCACATCAATTTACAAATTCAGAGGCCCTTTTATCCAATGCAAAGAAGTTTGAAGGAAGCTTGACCAGCTCCTAAAAAAACACCACTGTAAAAAGAACAACTTGTTAAGGAGTAAGCATTTAGGGGATGGAAGAAAACTAGGACCTGTAATAATGGTTCCATTTTAAAACAGCTAAAATTTTCTGTACCTAACATTGAAGTGACATTCAGTTGAGAGAGACCCTTAAATAAATGGCCTGACTTTCAGAAATGCTGAACAACCAGCAACTTCCTCAGCAATTCCTCTTTGTGGTGGCAGCTTATTTTAACTTGTGATATGATCCTGCCTTCTCCCTGTGCCTCTTTGGGGTACTGTGTGTCTCCAGGGGCTTAGGAACAGAGCAGCCCTTCACTCCTCTGGGTCATGGACTGCAGTTCTGTCTGACTCTTTCAGAGCCTGCACAATAGAGGCTCCTCACCCATCCTCCACTGTACACTCACAAAAGGGTCCAGCAAAATCTGGCCCTAAAAGTGGTCCCAGTCTCCCTCCACAGAGTATGCTCAACATTTAAAAATGCTTAAGAATTAGTTTAAGGTATAACTGTCTAGTTTCCTTGCACTGACAGAGAGAACGTTTTCCAGGAACACTGTATGTTAACATTACACCCAAAACACAATGTTAAAAGACCATCATTCAGTTTGCAAAAGTAATAGCACTCAGAAGTTAGGAAAGGCCAGAATTAAGTTTGCCTGTGGGATCTTAATTTAGCCACCTTGTACATATGCATTTATGATACAGTTTTTATTATATAATATTTCTTTTCCATAGGGCTCCTTCCTCATTCAGTACACAGGATGACTGGTGCTCAATAAATGAGCAGCTATTCAATACTTTGTTTAATTTTCCTCTTTGTTCAGTGAGGGCCCTAGACCTTATTTACATTGCAGTACTAAAACCTTGCTTTGAAGATAGAGTTATTGATTTTCTCTATGGCACTTATCAGTATAGTAGCTGAGTGTTTTAGAAACAGCCAACATGAATTTTTACATTTCTGAACTTTTAAATACTTGATTTTGCAATCTTAATAATGTTCTTTTAATGAGGATTTTTACATATACTTTACTATGTTTTTAGAAAAGCAAGCTGAAAAAAACAGGAATTCCATCACGTGTCCTTATATTGATGCCCATGTGGGTCACCAGCAGGGTTGGAAGGTTTAGATCCATCGTACACATCACTGCCACTTGGACTATTGGAGTAATTGATAACAGTAGTAGTTTGTCATCCTTTATGTGGACCAGGGCTAGAGAGGGATGAGACATAAATTTTGCCAGTGCATTTCACAGCTGTTTCACAGAGGAATGAATGGTGGGACTCATGAATATTGGACATGTACTCTTCTGTTTTTTCCCCCCATGCTTGACTCCCTTCTGCCTTGTGCCCTCCAACCTGTCCTTGTCCCATTCCTGTCTCTTTTCCCAGTCCAGTTCTTGTCCCTGTCCCATTCTCCTTGCCTGCCCAGTCCCAGTCTTCATTCCTTGAGTTTCTCATGCCAGTTCCAATTTATCTTCCCAGCCCATCCCACTTTCCCTCTGTGAGCTCACGCTCTATGACCCAATCTCTCTCCCATATCTCAGCCTCTCATCTTCCTCACACCCATTCCCACTCTTCTTTTCCAGCCATTTGCACTGTCTACCTCCCCTGCCCTCCCTCCACGTACCAGTTCCTCATATGATCTGTTTCCCCCAGGCCACTGGCCCCCTCCTTGGACTCATCATCCAACCTTAATCTGTCCTCTCCCTCTTTCCTGGTTCTTTGTCCTAATCATATTTTCCAGCCAGTCCCAGTCTCTTCCCCTCCAACAGATCTTCATGCAAATTCCTTTCACATGATTTACTTTCAAACAGTGGTATCTCTTTAATGGATGCTAAGCTAGGAAGAATATAATAATAAAAAACAGTTGTTCTGGATTTCTTGCACTATAGAGGATAGGAGCTACATCAGCATCGATGACTTCAGAAGTTGCTACACTCTATTACTGCTCATTTGTCCTAGATATCAAGCAGGGTAGGATTGCATGATTTCAAAATAGATTGCTGAGTTATTTGTTTCCTGTGTTATTGTAGTTGGGTTAGTCTCAGGATGAGAGAGAGGCAAGGTGGGTGAGGCAATATTTTTTTTTATTGTGAGAGAGACAAGTTGTTGAGCCACATGGATGGAGATCTTCAAGTCTGGAAAATGTGCTCAGTGTGACAGTTAAATACAAGGTGGTACTACTTGTTTAGCAGACGTTAATTCTTATAGCAAGAGAGCAGGTCTGATAAAAGATGTCAGCTCACCCACCTTGTCTCTGTAATATCCTGTAGTGTAAACAACATGCCTTTGCTATCACAAAACAAGGTATTGTAAGACACCGTTCAAGCTGAAGTGACCAGTTAACACCTCTCATGTCCAGGGGTTAAAGTATAATTTGGAGGACCACAGAACCTTCTTAAATTTCCTCATGTAGGTCCGGGCCCACTCACATACCACACTTACTGCCCCCAATATCCATTCACCTGTCCCCAAAATCCACCCTAGGCCCCAAATACCTATCCCCTGTCCCCAAAATCCACCCTGTGCCCAATATCCAGCCCCCTGTCCCCAATATCCATTCCCCTCTCCCCAATATTCCCCAGCTCCCAATACTCATGCCCAAAATCCACCCCCAGCCCCCAATATCCATTCCCCTGTCTCTAGTATTCCCCCCGCCCCATTCCCAGCCCCAGCCCCAGCCCCAGCCCTCAAAATCCACCCCCAATGCAAGCCAGGCCACCACAGCACTTACCAGAAGCTGTGCGCTGGGCCAGGAGCCCCTCCCCATTCTCCCCTGCCTCCTGGAACATAGCAGAAAGCTGTTCTGGGGTCTGCTGTTTTTAGGGGCTCAGCATTTGGGCTCCTAAAAATAGAAAATGGACCCGGAATGCTGGGTTCTGGGGCCCACTGTTTTTAAATGGTGGGTCCAGAATGCAGCATTCGAGCTCCATTTTCTATTTTTAGGGGCCTAGAATGCTGAGCCCCTAAAAATATTGGGCTCCAGAACAGAATTCTGCCGCATTCCGACATACTATAACCCCTGTATGTCGTAGGACACAAAAAGGGGACGGGGCTAATGGGTTACAGATTGTTGTATTGTGACCCTTCTGCCAAGTGGTGTTGGCAGGTTCAATGTTTAGAGCAGTGGTTCTCATCCATCATTTCAGGATACATTACGCTGTCACCACACAGTGGAAAGTGTGCCACAGAGAGTCAGAGAAATGACTGGATTTGGCCTTGGGAATGAAGGTTGGTGTGTTCTGTAGCATGTTGTGACTTGCAAGGGGTTGGGAATCACTGATCTAGCGATTCCTTTTACGAATATGAAACACAGGGGTTAAAGTATAATTTGATGGGCTCTGGAACCCTCCAAGATTTCTGGGCCCTCCTCATTCACCCATCCCAGCTACTGCCCCTCAAACACCTGCCCCACCACCCCAGCTACTGCTTCCCCACCCTAACTACTGTCCCTCCTCCCCATCTCACTGCTGGTCCCCCAAACCTTTCCACAACCCCCTCTCAACCCCCGGTGTTGCCACCAGTCCCCAAACCCTTCCCACCTCCACCCCCATGCCATGACATCTTTCCCTGCTGCCCTGGGCTGACACCCTCCACCACGCCCTTTCGCCACTGGGCCAGCTCGCCTGTCCCTGAACATCCCCTCCCCCCAGGGCCCCTTTACCTGGCCACCATGACAGCCAGCTGCCGCATCCACTGCCTGGCCAGAAGACAGTCTTCCAGCCAGTAGGGAACTGCCCTGCCCCAGGCTGAGGCTCAGTGAGAGCAGGCGTAGTGCGGGAGATTTAAAATCTCTCTTCCTGAGGCAGCCTCTTGCCCTGCTGGAATATGGTGGAACAGCATTGCAGGGTCTGCTGTTTTAGGGGCTCAGCATTCGGTGGGCCCCTAAAAATAGGAATTGGAGTCAGAATGCTGCATTCTGGTGCCCACTGTTTTTAAATGGAGGGCCCTGGAACACAGCATTCCAGCTCCATTTTCAATTTTTAGGACCCCAGAACTCTGGACCCCTAAAAATAGAGGGGCCCTGGAACGCCGTTCCACTGTGTTCTGGCTTACTTTAACCTGTGACAAATCAGAACTGGCTTGAGACTCAAACAGTATCCTGGGAAAATTATATATCACCTCTATGTGCCTCTGAGAGGCAATCTTTCTCCACTTGCGAACTCTGAATCTGTGTATGACAAACGAAACATTAATTTGGTAAAACAACATAACCACAATTCAAAAGCTTGTAACTATAAGCAAAAACTCCCTCCTCTCCATGGCATTTTTGGCAGTGTCCTTTGCCTCGGATTTCTACTTTGCAATGTGAAAGTGTGATGGAGAAATATCCCTTTAACATGCCACTCCCCTTTTCTTCTCTGCACCCCATTCATAGTGGCTTGCCCTTCGTCAGCAAAGACCCAGGGTTCAGAAGTGCACTCACATGACTTAATTTCCCACTCGTGGGGGCAGAGAAGCAAATGCCTTTGCTTTGGCTATCATCTCTGCAGTGGCTAACTGCTGCTGCTATTTCTGCCACAACCACCATTTTCTCTGCTGCTGATAGCTGCTACTGCCCATCTCCACTGCTGTTTGGAACCACTGCTGTGAGGCCATGTTCTGAGGTTAACCTGGCTCTAAATGACATCAGTGGATAGTGGGGTACCTCACTGCTTATGCAGCCTCTGCACTGTCTTTCACTGTAACTCTGGCCTCACACCAGGTCTAAGGCTTACAGCAGGTCTGTACTTAAAATGCTGCATTGGTGCAGTTGTACTGGTTTAGTGCCTTGGTGAAGACACTCTGTGCCAATGGGAGAGAGTTTTTCTATGGTACTATGTCAATGGGAGAAACCCTAAGTACACAGGTGCTAAGGTCAGTATAACTACATTGCCCAGGTCTGTGAACAACATGCTTATGCCAAAGTAATTCAACAGTGTAAACTTTACCTGTAGGCAGGGGCGTCACTGCCCCTGGGAGGGATCTGGGGCATGGCCCCAGGTCCCACCCCTGGCCCACAGGCCACGCCCCCTGGCTGGGGACAGGGTCGGAAGCTGCCACGTGCTGCTGGGCCCCACATTCCCGGCTGGGGACGGGGATGGAAGTGGCCATGGGCAGCTGGGCCCCGCATCCCCAGCTGGGGATGTGGCCAGAGCGGCCGCCGCTGCTGCAGCAGGCTGAGCCCTGGATCCCCAGCTGGGGACAGGGCTGCCGTGGCTGCGGGCAGCTGGGCCCCGGATCCCTGGCTGGGGATGGGGCCAGGAGCAGCCTCCACAGTTGAGCCCTGGATCCCCAGCTAGGGACGGGGCTGCCGCGGCTGCAGGTGGCTGGGCCCTGGATCTCCGGCCTGATCAGGCTGGAGACGGGGGGGCGCCAGACCTGGGGCACCGGCACTGGGATTCAGGGCACGTGCCCTGGGTGCGCAGTGCCAGCAACACCCCTGCCTGTAGGGCCTTATCTCTTAGCACGGCTCATCATTAATTCCAGCATTTGTAATCAGTGCGAAGAACAAGGATTCAGCTGGGTCCAATCAAGAACTTTCAAGTATTGGTGAGAAGAGAATCAAACAGTATCTAGGACTCTTTAGAGTAGACCAGGGGTCAGCAGCACGCGGCACATGTGCCAAGTTTGACAGACAGACCTATCCTGAGCAGCACACAGTGCTGCTCAGGCTTCCTCGCTGGCCGTGCCCCCAAGTGTGGCCTGGAGGTTGGGGCCACAAGAGCCAGAATGGCACGGCTCAGCTTGGGGGGGCTGGTGCGGTGCGGCTCAGCATGGGGGGTGGAGTGGCTTGGCTGGGAGACTGGTGTCGCATGGGGTCCAGGGTCAATAGGCCCCACAGTGGAGGGGAGCAGGGTGGCTCAGCCTGCTCCACCCTGAGGGACATCAGCCATGCACCCCCCAACCACTGAGGCCACCTGCCCCCAGATACCCTACCCTTCCCCCTCCCAATCCTGAGTCCCTGACTCCACCCTCATTTGGCCCCACCCCTGGCACCTTCTGAGGGTGCGGTGGATGGGGCTGGCATGGGGGCCGACAAAGGTTGCAGACCTGTGGAGTAGACAGAGGCCACACCATCACACAGGGATCTCTCTCCTTACCCTCTCTCATCTTTCCTGGGAAGTGGCGTCCCTTTCCCCTGCTTAGCAAATGAGGTAGAGTTTAGGGTGGCCCCCTCAGTTAAGTCATGCTTAAGGTACAGTTGTGTTGCTCTTTACTCATACAATAAGGATAACAACATTTCATTATTCTCCCTAACCGCTGATGATAGGACAAGAAGCAAGGGGCTTAAATTACAGCAAAGGAGGTTTAGGTTGGACATCAGGAAAAAATTCCTACCTGTCAGGGTGATCACCCTCTGGAATAAGTTGCCTTGGAAGTTATGGGATCTCCGTTATTGGAAGATTTTAAGAGCTGGTTAGCCACAAGACTCCTTGTTTGTTTTAGCTGAACACCTGTCAGGGAGGGTGTAAGAGGGTACTTGGTCCTGCCGTGAGTGAAGCGGACTGGACTCAGTGAGCTCACATGGTCCCTTCCAGCTCAATGATTATCTCTGAATTCAACAGTAAAGTAAATTGTTAACTCCTCACCAGTTAAAACTGATCAGTAGGCAAAGCAGGTCTGTCTGCTAAACAACTAGGCAGAGTAGGTGTGTCTATGCAAATATGGTCCGCTCCTGAAATCTTTTCCCTCAGCTCATCACCAGCTGTGAGGGAGAGCTTATTCAGATCCTCCTTCCATCAGTGGGATATCAATTCAGAGTGTTTATTAAAGTCTCTCCCTCTCAGTCCTCACCCAGCAAGAAATCTACACATCTTCAAAAAGCAAATTTGAGATCTTAAAATTTTAAATTTTACTAGACTCTAAAAAAGTATGGATTTAAAAAAGAATTGACGGCTTATTCTAACCTAGTAACTTGCCTCTCCCCAGCTTTTTATTTTTTGACTTCTAACTGTGCAGGTGTTAACTGGGTACTTCACCTTGAAGGGTGTCTTACAATATGTGTTAACTACTTATGCTAAACAATCTGTTCCTCCTTGTATTTAGCTGTGACACTCTGGGTATCTTTGCAGACCAGAATAAAAGCTCTGTGCAAGCTCAATAGTTATTTATTTGTAACATATGAAAGGAAATTAGTGTTGCAGTTTTTTGAAATATAGATTCTGTACACTGGATGACGAGACTAGTTTTTCCACAATTAGGTAGTTGAAAATATGTATAGTATCTCATTTTCAGGTCAAATTAGACATCACGAAGGTGATTGCCATTTTAAAAATGCCTCCACAACTTAAATATGCTTGGTGGCAACAGCTCATCACAGGAACCAGTTTCTTAGCATGGCAGAATTCTTGGACCGTGTGCCCTAGGCAACTATGTGCAAACAAAGGCAACCTCTTTTCATGCAGAGCAATCTCAAGTGCTGTGAACTTGGCTTTCTCTGTTTGGCAATGACATTACTATTCCTCAGTCTAAATGTGGTACAAGGCAGTTTGTTGAAAATCATTTCCAGTAAGAGAGGATGTTTCCTCAGCAGTTTTCAAGTTGGCTCTGACTCAGGCATTCTCATGGGAGCCCATTTAACTGGTCATTAGGGAGACAGCAAAAAGGCATTGAGGAATTTCGTTACAAAGATGTGCATCCCGTATGAAAGACCTCCTGAGAATCCTCCTGGCCACTGGCTCGGTGCACGCATGAGAGATTTTATTAATGCTGCTGAAAAAGTATAGCTGTAGTGGATCTATTATTCGTGTACAGTTTTAAAGATGCTGTATTGTACTTGTTCCAGCAATGTGATGAACTGCTGTGCTTGTAAAATGCTGTGCTCAAACAAACCATAATTAAATGTTTGAAGCCGATTAACAGTCCGTATTGCAACACACTAATCGATGGAAGAAGAATTCTAGTTGCTAAATGAATATCTGTATGAAATTCCCTAAGTTTGCTAAGCAAATTATTTTCATGACTTAGGATAGGGCTAAATACAACATGAAAATGAACTAGTGCTAAGTTTGTGAATCACTGTCAAAGGCCAGAAAATTCAAAATCAAGGTCCTGCATTCTTATTCTTGTGTATTTCAGTGAACAGGTATTTCAGCACAAATCTAACCCACGTTGCTAGTGATGTGAAACCTTGATCCAACAAAGCATTTACTCATACATTTAAGTTTAAGCAGAAGCGATCCCACTGACTTTAATAGGCCTACTGATGTTCTTGAGGTTATGCACATGCTTAAATGCTTTGCTGGATCAGGGCCTAACGTCTGATGGCAGGTGGGTGGCTTTTTGGAAGTTAGTTTTTGAACTCATCCAGATACTTTAACATATGTGTCCATAACAAACAAAAATTGCACTCTCACTCACACTACATCCAGCACAAGATTGGCACCCTTACTGAAAAAATAGACTACAATGGAGACAGAACTATCTTTTTATTCTAGGTTTTTCTTCTCCAGGCCAGGGGCTGGGGCACTTTGTTAAGACATCATGAGAGAAATATGCCCTGATTTTGTTCATTCTGTCCAGTCAGCCTATTGAATTCAGACTCCAATCATCTCAGCCCCTTACCCTATGTTATGAAGTGTCGATTTCAAATTCAGTGACCCCATCCTGACCCAAGGGAGTAGCCCATTTGTTGTTTTGATGGACTGCACCTACCAACCCAGGATTCAAATAGTCTTTCATGAGCACTAAATTCAGAGTATAGTAGGGTATCATACTGAATGTCATGAGCTGCGCTCAGCGTGCAATTCATGAAGAAAAAGGAGCATATTAAAGAAGGAAGTAGCAATGGTTTCAGGAGGTGCTGCACCATTACACCAGTATCCTGGGAAGAGATCTGCATTCTCTGACCCTAATACCTATGCAGACAGCACCCATAAGCCTGCCTGCATAGCTGTCTTTGTAGGATTGAGGCTTTAGCTTTTAATTTTCTGCACTCCTATTTTGTGTCACAGAATTTATCAATAATAATCCTATTTATTACAGTAGTGCCAAACAACCATTCTTGTGTAACTCTTCTGCCAGGTGGAGTTGGCAGCAACAAGGGCCAGCTTCGATATCTAGGGGTTTCTTTCAGCTGTACAACACAAGACTGGCTTGAGCTTGTAGTGCCAAAAACTGTGTGCAGGCAGATGTTGTTACCTGCCAGAAACAAAGACAGTAACAAAATCTGCCCATATGGTTTTCGGCACTACATCAGCGGTGGAGAGTTGGCAGGAAAGGGGTTGGAGGGGCTGCACAGAGCTGTCTGGGGGCGGGGCAGAAGGGGACGGCACAGCTGCTGCAGCTGGGTATGGCAGGGCAGTGCAGCCCCAGCCTCAGAGCAACGCAGCACCAGCCCAGAGGGGTAGGGAAGAGCGGACCAGGAGTGGCAGGCTGGATGGTGACCTCAGGCGGGCCAGATCCAGCCTGCGGGCTGTATTTTGCTCACCCCAGCTCTAGACGCAGTACTTCTTCTGTCACAAGCACAGAGATTGAGTGTGGAAAGAGACTTTTTAAATAAAAAAGGGAGAAGTAACGTGGCATTAAGTTGGGGAGATGCAGCAACCAGGATTCACAAGCATAAAACCATGAGAAAAACACCCACCACAGCACATGTTGGGTAGTTTCTTCTTAAGACTAGCAACAAGAAGTTCCTTTAATGTGCTTCTTCCTTCACATCTCCCCAGTCACAGCTGTTGTCCTTTGTTAGGGCAGAGCCATAGTTTAGAGGCACATCTGTGAAGTTCTCCTTCCGCCCAAGTTGGTGGAAGAGGAAGGAAATCATCTTGCTTGCTCCGCTGTCTGGCTGCTGGTCTGGCTGTCTTGCTGGCCACCCTTTGCTGGCTGCCCTGCCAGTCGTGTCACCCTGCTGGCTGCACTGCTCTGCTCTGCCAACCGCTCCAATGCATATACCAGGGGTGGCCAAACTTATGGAACTCAAGAGCCACACAAGTTGATTATTAAACCTTTGAGAGCCACACTGAGGCATATAGCCACATGCTTTTACCTACTCCAAAATTACTAAGTTTAAAATTCATTGCACACTTTATCATAAAAAGACTCTGCTGCGCTTCTCCCCACATCCTGACCATGCCAGTGCTTCTCCCCATTGTCCTGACCCCATCCCTAACACACAGGCCCTGACGCCTCCCTCCCCAGGGCACCCTTACCTGGCCGCTCCAGTGGCTAGGCACAGGCTGGGACTCTCTGACCCTTACTTTAAGCCCTGCCTGGGCTGAGCATCCAATATGGCTACTCCAGTGGCTAGGCATAGGCTGGGCTCCCCCACAGGGCAGGAGATTTTAAAACTCCTAGGCTGGTGCTGCTTTGCTCTGGCTTTCTTCCAAGAGCTGCACTTTTTCATTCGAGCCGCATGCCGCTCCTGAGCTGCAGTTTGGCCATACCTGGCATATAACATTTCCTTCTACTGATACTTGGTTCTCTTATTGTCACACCTGTAGGTCAGTCTCTGAGGTTCCTCCCACCTCATCATATTTTTCAGCTTTCGGTGATTTTCAGCGCCACTGGGGGAACTTAACTGAAGAATCAGGCTGCCCCACAGCAAGTGACTGCAACTCTAATGATCACCTAACATACCCAAAAGATGCCTAATAGAGCCTTAATTCACTCTGTCTTTGAACAGTAGGGAGGGGGTAGGTCAAACCATGGGTAGGGCACTTTAGCAATGCCCACAACTCCCTGAGAGGATACCTGTCCCCACCCCTTCTACTCACAAGGGCTTCCTTGCTTAGCAAGTGCAATTCCAATTGAAAATGATCCCATTGAGCACAGATCTGTGGCCCTTTACTCAGACAAGGATAACATTTCATTACCCCTGAGTTCAGGTAAAGTGCACTTGTAAAGTGATTTGTAAAACACCACCAGCCAAACATGATTACTTTGGCAACACACTTCAGTCTGCTGGGTATCTGTGCAGATTGGGTGCATTCATTTACATACAGTCTGGTCCAGATCCCTTTTCCCTTCTCCAGCTAGCTCATCAGGGGAGAGCTCATTCAGATATTGCTGACGTTTGACTTCTTGAAAACACAGGAAAGAGGATGAATGTACTCATGTTGCCTAACTTTCAGATCAAAATCTCGAGAGTTCAACTCAAATCTCTTATTGGATTGGCATTATATGCTGGGGTGAGAGAGAATTCTCCCATTGGAAAAGGGTGAAACGTGGCAAAAATAGGCAGAGAGGAAAAAAAATACAGGGAAAAATAAAGTGGAAGCAGCAGGTGTGTTGCTGGCGCCTTGCACACGCCCCAAATGCCGGTGCTAGTGCCTCAGGTCCTGGTGGGGCCCCACCTCTCCCAGTCTGCAGCCAGATCAGGCCGGAGATCTGGGGCCCAGCCGCTCACAGCCACGGCTGCCGCTCCCGGCCCTATCCCCGGCCGGGGATCCTGGGCCCAGCTGCCCATGGCAGCGTCGGCCGCTTCCGGCCCCTTCAAAGGCCGGGCAACCTCGCAGCCATGGCTGGTGCTCCCCGCCCTGTCCCCGGCTGGGAGCATGGCCTGCAGTCAGGGGGCGTGGCCTGGGCCCGTGCCCCAGGTCATTCCCCAGGGCAGCAACGTCTCTGGGAAGCAGGAAGGTATTGCAAGAAATTCTAATGAAAGAGTAGGGTAGAGTTTGTATCTGTATTCTTAGAAATTTTGGAACTTCCACACTGGACCTGTGGTCCATGTAACCCAGTATCCTGTCTTAGGCACTGTCCAAAGCCAAATTCTTAGGGTCTAAAGAATTTGGGTTTGGACAGTGTCAGAGACAGTTTAGAGGAAGGTGCAAGACACACCATAGTAGGGAAAAATAAAACAGTTGTTGATTTGCTGAAGTAGTCTGACCTGATCCTGTGACTTACACTTCAATGCATTTATTTATTTTATTTTTTCTTCCTGTACTGTAAGATTTCCATTTTCAAGCATTTGACAAACTGAGATTTCTCCCACAAAAGCTCATGCAATAAATAAATTTGCTAGTCTTTAAAAGTGCCACAGCACTCCATGTTTATTCTAAATACTATGTTATTTTCTTGTTTATTTCTTGTTTATATCTATCAAGGCATTAGTGGTCTATTAATGATATGCATATTTATGAACTTTTTCATATAGATATTATTTTTATTATTTACTATTAACCCCATCTCATAAATTCAGTTTTGGGGTGTGTTCAAAAATGTATTTAACTTACCTAATGAATTGCATTGACGACCCATAAGCCAATATAATTTTTAACTGTCTAAACCTATCACTGTCTCAGCATCTTCTTTTAAGGGTCTGCTGCAAGGCCCATTTAAATGAATGGGAGTCTTTCCATTGATTTTAATGGGCTCTGGATAAGCGGCCTTACTCTCCTGCCAGCTTCACATAGAATCAGAGAAGATTAGGATTGGAGGGGACTGCAGATCATCTAGTTCAACCCCCTTCTTAAAACAGGACTACCCAGGGGTTAGAGTTGGCTGGAACAGCCCAGAACACTGTTCCAGGGCCCACTATTTTTAGGGGCTGAATTTTCTGGGCCCCCTAAAAATAGAAAATGGTGCCAGAATGCTGTGTTCCAGGGCTCACCATTGAAAAATAGGGGGACCCAGAATGCAGCATTCTGGCATCATTTTCTATTTTTAGGGGTCTGAATGCTGGGCCCCTAAAAATAGCAGGCTCTGGAACTGGAGCTGGGGCCTCCTGCTGCTGGTAAGTGCTGGGGCCTGGCTCATGCTGGGGGGGGCATTGGGGGCAGGGGGTGGATTTTGGGGATGAGAGTGTGTATTAGGGGCTGTGGGTGGATTTTGGGGGTGGGTGCTGGGGGCTGGTGTTGGATTTTTGGGGACAGATATTGAGGGCTAGGGTGGATTTTGGGGGTGGATATTGGGGGCTAACACCTCTGCTTAACATGCAGAAGGTCCTGGGTTCAATTCCCAGGGGGTTGGACTTGATGATCCCCCCGAGGTCCCTTCCAGCCCTATGATATGATTTGATTTGATTTGACAGGGGAGTGGGTACTGGGGGTGGGTATTGGGGGCTGGGATGGATTTTGGGGGCGGGTATTGGGAGCTGGGGGTGGATTTTGGGGGTGGGTGTTGGGGGCTGGGGTGGATTTTGGG
>ML682069.1:12915752-12934375 GCA_007922195.1 Podocnemis expansa | reverse complement strand
GGGTGGATTTTGGGGGTGGGTGTTGGGGGCTGGGGTGGATTTTGGGGACAGGGGAGTGGGTACTGGGGGGCAGTAGCTGAGGTGCTTGAAAGGGGCTGGGATGTGCAGAAGGGGGCCACCCATACAGGAAGGGGGCCCACCCAATTAGGAGGGTTCTGGGGCCTACCTAATTATACTTTAACCCTTGGAACCACCCCAGTCAAGTCAAGGGCTTTGTCAAGCTGCACCTTAAAAACATCTAAGGATGGAGATTCTACTGCCTCCTTAGGAAACTTATTCCAGTGGTTCACCATCCTTCTAGTGAAAAAGTTTTCTTTCTCAGATCCAACCAAGGCCTCCCCCACTGCCACTTGAGACTGTTGCTACTAGTTCCATCATTTACTACCACTGAGAGTAGCCTAACTACATTGGCCCTGGAACCCCTCTTCAGGGAGATGAAGGCTGCTATCAAATTCCCCCTTACTCTTCTCGTCTACGGACTAAACAAGCCTAATTCCCTCAGCCGCTCTTCATAACTCATATGCTCCAGCCCCAATCATCTTTGTTGTCCTACACTGAACTCTTTCCATTTTTCCACATCTTTCTTATAGCGGGAAACCTGAAACTGGACACAATATTCCAGATATGGCCTCACCATTGTTTGGTGAGGGGAATAATCACTTCCCTTGATCTGCAGTACTCCTACTATTGCAGCCGGGGGCAGTCTTAGTGATTCTGGGGCCCTGGGCAAAAGGCAAGGGTGCCCCCCTAGACCCTCTCTGCCGGCCCCCACTGGCTTGCTGGACACCTGCTGGACCTAGGCACTGGTCCCCTGCAAAGCCTCACCTCCAAGCCCTCTGGCTTCGCTGGCAGCCCCTGCCTCCCCCGTGGGCCTCGCTGCTTCCCCAGGTTCTCCCTGCTGCCTCCCCCCAGCCTTATCAATGGCCCCTCCATCAACTTCCCCACAGTTGTTACCAGGGCCCTCCATACCACACACCTCGCTAACTCCCTCCCTCCCAGCCCCCCACCACACTTAGCTGGCTGGAGCCTGAAACTGCAAGCACTGTGGCTACTGGTTTAGCCAGTTGGTCCCTGGTCTGTAGCAATGTGGGGGAGTCACCTATCCTAATGCAGGACTCTGCACTGTCCCTGTTGAATCTCATCAGATTTCTTTTGGCCCAATCCATCCAGCAACCCTCCACTGAGAAAAAGGGGCTGCCACCAGAAAATTGAACAGTGACCATGGCTGCCGGGGGGAGGGGCAATCCCTCATAGCTTTCATCCTTTCTCCTCAGGCTTCTATTGCATCTCTGAAATCCAGAAGCGTTGCTGGCTCTGGGCACCCTGGGGCATGTGCCCCAAACCACAGCGCCGGTGCCCCGGATCTCTGGCCCAATTGGGCCAGAGATCTGGGGCCCAGCCGCTGGTGGCCGCGATGGCCTCATCCCTGGCCGGGGATCCGGGGCCCGGCCACCTGTGGCAGCTTCTGGCCCCATCCCCCACCGGGGATCTGGGGCTGGCCGCCTGCGGCCTCGGCGGACAATCTGGGGCCCAGCCATGTGCGCTGGCAGCAGCCCCATCCCTGGCTGGGGATGCAGAACCCTGCTGGCCACGGCCGCTTCCGGCCCCGTCCCCAGCCAGGGATCCAGGCCTGGGCTCCTGCGGCCACTTCAGACCCCGTCCCCAGCCAGGGATGCGGGACCTAGCTGCCCGTGGCGGCGCAATGGTGCCTGGCCCGGTCCCTGGCCAGGGGGCGGGGCCTGCAGGCTGGGGGCAGAGCCTGCAGACTGGGGGTGGGGCCTGGGCCCATGACCTGGGCCGCTCCCCTGGCCAGCGATGCCCCTGTTGAAATCTACACATCTAGTGTGAGATGACCTACATGGAACATGCAGAGTGTGATCCCACATTCCATAGTCCTGTCTCAGATCAGGAAGTATGTAAAGTCTCTAAAATTGCATGTAGTAGCCTGGAGTGTGTGTGTGTGTGGGAGCTCCTTGCAAATGGGGAGGGATGTGTCTGGGTGGAGAAATGAGATGGAAGTGCTCAGACAGAGGAAGGAGAAGAGAGCCAATGCCAGGCTGGAAAGAAAGGTGCTGGAAGATGCTGTCAGCTGCTGAGCCTGTCCGGGTCTTTCCAAGTCCTGCTCCGTTCTCTGCTGCCAGATCCCAGGAACTGAAGCAGCTCCTCTGGGTTCCACTTTCACTTCTGCACTTCATCTGCTCCCTGAGTCTGCACGAGTTTTCATGAACATACAGTTGTCCACAGTATTATGATTGGAGGGCTGCTAGCCCTCTCTGCTTGGTCTGGTGACTATTGGTAGTATGCATAAGGCAGCAACACAACGGGGCTATCCACTCCCCCCTTCAGATTAGGACCTTCTCCTTCCAGCAGATCCATCCCTGAGTTGGATTTTATTGTTACTTAGACTTTCTAATTGTAGAAAAAATACCATACTTTGTAATACAGGCTCCTACTAGAACAGTTTGCTTTTCTCTTCTCTTTTTAATTATCAGTCAAAAAAAAAAACCTCTGGCATTTTTATTAAAATCTACAAGTTATAAGTTTTGTTGCAAGCAAGGGAATTTTCAACCCACTGAAAAAATAGGCAAGTCCTAATTTGCAAAAATAACTGCAATCCCGATATCCCAGAAATGGTGGAATAAAGTGGTGTTCACAGTTTTTTCCTTTCTTTAGTGGGTCTATTGATAAAAAAAAAAAACAAAAACAAACCACAAAGATTGCTTGCCAGTTACCTCAGTCCTTTTCATATGAATGACAGAAGCCCAAAGAGATACTGATTCAGAGATGAGGCATAGAGGTTGTTTGAACAACAATTAGCACCTCATTGTTAATCCTAACAACTCACCTTTGTTGCAATGCTGATCTACTGCCTTAAGCAACTTTCACACCAAGCCACTCCTCTGGCCTCACAGTAGAGTGAACTGGACTGCCACTTTTGGCCACCTCGCCTAGTCCCTGGCATTGGGGGTGGGTAGCAGTGCAGCCCTGTGGGGCCCTGGGCAGCTGCCCCTCTTGCCCTACCCTAAGGACAGCCCTGGGCCAATGTTCTCTCTAACTACTCGTAGACTGTGCACGCAAACAATTTCTTTGTGTGTGTAAAAACATTTCTTTGTGAGCACCACTATTAGCACTATTGAATTTTTTTGTGCGTACTTTATTTTGTTGTGTGCACAGGCTTCATGACCTGTGTGCGTGCGCACATGTGCACAGCTTAGAGGGAACAGTGCCCTGGGCACAAGCATAAAAGAAAAAAAGGCCTCTGATCTCCATGTGGGCTTTTTCATTGGGTTTCCTGTGGGGAGAATTCCAGTAGGAAGGAAGGAATTGGTGACACATCAGCAGTAGGGGGAGAGCACCGATTGAGATGGCACACAGAAGTATGATATCACAAAATATCTGAAGTATCTAGACAGGATTATTTCCCTCCTTCTACTGATTTTGTTAAGGGAAGTTTCAGGAAATTGTATTACATGTTCTCATAACATGTACATTATTGTGTTTCCCACAGTCCTTTGGCTCCTCAGCTCTTTCATTAGTTGCCAAGGACACAACCTATATGAATGCCTGATTGAGAAAGCAAACACTTTCTGGCACATAGTCATCAGCAGCCCTGGATGGATGAATACATTTTGCAATGGATTGACGTTAAGAATTTCCTAAGGGAGCTGAACTTCTGTGGGAATTGGGAGTTTAACTCCATCAGGCTTCTTTGAAAATCTCAGCCCTAATTTTTATTAATGTTCTAGCTGAACATGCAAAAGTCTTGATGTGGCTTCTCAGTGCCAATGCCTTTCTCTGCTTCTGGGCTGCCAATCTTAAGTGTCAATGCAACAGATTGTCATAGACTTAAAATACTAAGTCCAGCAAAAACTTCGTTTGCAGCATGTAGCTATCAGAAAACATACATTATCAGCTTGTTCTTGGAGGTCACCACATAACAGACCTTTAGAATCTTTACTTATGGCCTTGACTGCAGTGCACCCAAAAATTGTACTGCTTTAATTATACTGATATAGTTAAAGTGATACAACTCATCCCCCCCCCCACCAGTGTGTATGCAGTTATATTAGTATGAAAAGTGTTTATGCTGGTATAAAAAGTTCCAATATTGGTAATAGCTAGGAATATGTTATACTGGCATAAGGCAACCTGCATAAACACTAAAGGTTGCATACTGATATACATGTGTTGGAAGAAAATCTTATCTTGACTGAACAAGTTTTACTGATATAAAATTGTGTGTAGACTAGTCCTGTGATTACAGTATTTTTGGTGATGTCTAATAATTATTAGTTATAATTTTCTCTCCTTTTGAGACAGTATACTGGGACTCTGGGTGTTAAGATAACCTGGCTTTGCTGTATAATAGGGACAAATTACAAAAGTACAATGTGAATACAATTATTCTAAAGTTCAGTCTACACACAGACTTTGCACCAGTCTATTTCAGTTAGAAGGGTGTACTTCTGTATAATACACACCTTAGAATGAGGTGAGCTTCCCCTCCAAAAGGAAGATCCATACAGAACTAAAGAACCTATTTTACTGAAGCCAAGGTGTGGGAAAGTCTGGAGCTGTAGGGAGGGCCACCCAACTGTCCTTCCCAAAAGGATCATCTGGTTCATGAAAGCGAAAGGTAAGTAGTAGTGGAGTATTTTGGAAATTGAAGGTGGAAACTGGGTCTAATAATAAGCCCAAAGGTTTTAGTTAGCTAAGAATACAAACTTCTGGATGCTTAACCAGACTGAACTTAGTCACACTGTACTCTTTTGAGGCTCTCCCACTGCTTATTTTGACTTCTCTTTCCTTAAAAAGAGATGAACATATAATGGTGGTCTCAGTTTAACTCAGTGACAGAGTGGTGCACCTAAATTGAGGAAGTATGGCCTCCTAGCACTGCAGGAGAGACAACTGGTCTGCAGTTTTCTAAAGACAGTATGATGCAAACTCCCAGAAGTCCAACAGAACAAGAAAAATATAGGGATGGAGAAATAATTACTCACTTTTAAAGAGAAAGTTCACAAGAATGAGGTGCCAAAAGACCTATCCTGAACAAAGACTTCAGAGTCTAAAATGTTGAACATTTAAATTTGTTTTGCAATTTTTGGGGAGAAAATTCACAAGGACCAGACCCAAGAAAGTAGTACATATTTCTATTCTCACAGAGAAAATAAAAGTGATTTAAAATACAATGTCCAGCTCATCTGCAAGCCAAGACAAATACAAATGTCTGTAGACACAAGCCTATTAGATCTGCCTTGAAGATTTAATGCAGTACGTAGGACTGTGCCCTAACTTCAGAATCCCACAAGACCTAAAGTCTCTTATGTTTTCCTTGTTCATTAAAAACTCAACAACTGACAAGGCTAAATAGTAAATATGTTGTGTAATATATTTTTAAAAAACACATTATTGATGCACTTTTTCAAGATTACATCAAATAATGTCATACATTGTATCAGGACTTGAAAAACTGCCAGAACTGCAGAAAATGTTACAGAAAAAATGAATATTGTTACTAAAGGAAATGCACCATATGGTAAACTTTAAATAATAAGAAAAAGTAGCACTGAATCTTCAGCTGTTGTCAGCTTGACCTGTCTTTCTGCCTCACTGCTCCATGGCCTGACAAAGGTCTGAACGGCTTCCAGCACAAGTTAGGGTAGCCACAGGGCTGTTGTAACAGATTGGCTAGATCAGTTCCTCACAGATTATGTTCCAATTACCTGGTTGAGCGATATCAGAATGCATTGTGCATCAGCTCTGCCCTTTCCCAGGCCTGACGTGTTTCCTATCCTGGAGAGAATGGGTATTGTAAAGCTGGCTGAGCTGAGGATTCCAGCTGCTAAATTAAGTGTGGTTTAAATCCACTTCTGCTGCCATAGGGGTGCAAAGGGATCTTAGTGAGGTTGGGGATCTGTCCTGTAATAATCATTTTAAGAGCATCTTTATTTAAAAAAAAAAATCCACTTTCTGTAGCTAGTATCATACATCAGGGTAAGGGTTATGATGATAAAAACATGATACTTCTCAACCTGGAACCTTACAAGGCAATGAAATATGGCATTATGGAATTATGATGCATGTCTTATCATGTACTGTTGGTCACTGGAAGCTATGAATTTAGTTCCTTTTGCCCTAAGGCAAGAATATGTTTCCTTTTATTGGTTAATACAGTTTTTTGAAATGATGACGTTAAATTCCATATGTAGAAAGAATGAACAATCCCTATTACTATCTACAACCCAGGATACAGACTTCTCTTTCACTTCATTCCCTATTCCAGACCTGTTTTTTGTATCCTCAGGAAAAGACCATGCTTAAGATCCTGCCCCCATTGAAATGCAAGGAAATTTGGCCATCGCGTCAAGGGACACAGGGTTCCACCTCATGTGTTTGGAAATCTTGTGTTTTATATTACATTTGCAATAAATGACTGGCTTGCAATAAAATGAGCCACAGGATTCTAAAATATTTCCTACATGACCTGCTGAGCACCACCTAGTCCAGGGCTTGTCAAATTTGTTTCCTCAGGACCCAGCTCTGGACCCCTCGGCCATGCTGCGACCCTCCACTGAAAAAAAGTGGCTGCTGCCAGAAAACTGAATAGTGACCATGGCTGTGGAGACTGGGAATCCTTCATGGCTTTCATCCTTTCTCTTGATGCTTCCATTGCATCTCCAAAACCTATTCATCTAATCTGAGATCACCAGCGTCCTACATGGAACATGCACAGGGTGATCTCACATGCCATACTCCTGTCTCAAATCAGGAAGTATGTGAAGTCTCTAAAATTGCATGTGGTAGCCTGGAGTGTGTGTGCAGGAGCTCCTTGCAAATGGAGGAGATGACCTGAGTGAAGGAGTGAGACGGAAGTGCTGAGCCAGGGGAAGGAGAAGAGAGCCAATGCCAGGCTGGAAAGAAGAGTCCTGGAAGATACTGTCTGCTGCTGAGCCTGTCCAGGTCCCTCCAAGTCCTGCTCCTTCTCCACTGCCAAATCCCAGGAACTGAAGTGGCCCCCCTGGGTTCCACTTCCACCTATGCTCTTCATCTGCTCCCTGAGTCTGTATGAGTTTCCATGAACATGCAGTTGTCCACAACATTGTGACTGAAGCGGTACTAGCCCTCTCTGCTTGGTCTGGTGACCCCTGTTGCTGTTGGTGTGCATAAGGCAACACCACAACAGGGCTATCTACTTCCCTTCAGACTGGGAACTTGTTATAACTTCTCCTTCCAGCAGATACATCCCTGAGTTGGATTTTATTCTGTTACTTAGACTTGCTAATTGCAGAAAAAATACCATACTGTGTAACACAGGTTCCTACTAGAACAGTTTACTTTTCTCTTCTCGTTTTAATTATCAGTCAAAAAATCCCTGGAAAGAGTTTTTATTAAAATCTACAAGTTATAAGTTTTGTTGCAAGCAAGGGAATTCTCAGCCCACTGCAAAAATAGGCAAGTCCTAATTTGCAAATGTAACCCCTTTGGGGTCTTAAAGAGCATGGTTCCTTTAAATCTTTGCCCTGTGGGGGAGGGTCTGATTGGTCTGGAAGGGAGGGTGTGGAACTGAGGGGGACGGAGGGCTGCAGGGGAGGCCAGCAGAGGAGTGGCTGGAGAGAAGCAGGCAAAGGAGAGACCCTGTCTGAAGCAGGGAGGACAGAGTGGCTGACCTGGGAGCCCAGGACAGTACCCACAGGAGGACACCGTGCTAGGGAGATGTCATCCAAGGACAGAGCTGGACCCCTGTGACTGGCCACCCAGAGCTGTGAGGCCATGAGTACAAGGCCTGGGACTAATGAGGAGGCTGTAGTTAGTTACATGGGGAGGGTGTCACTCTGTGGTCACAGAGAATGGCAGAAAAGGCATCAGCGGGTTTTTGCTGTGAAAGTTGCTGGCATCGAAGATGATCAGGAGCTGCTGGACTGAACACTGGACTGGAGCTGTGCTGGGACTCTTGAACTCAGTGTGCAGATACAGAGCTCATGTCTGCCTCCAGCCTGCTGCGCTGCTGGGCCTGCAGGGCCCTGTGTTAGCTGTTACTCTGTGTTACTGCTGCCCCATCTCCTCTATTGGTTTCTCCTTTACCTCTCTGTAAGTAAACCTTCCCCATTCCCATAATCCCTGTGCTACCCCAGTGTGTGTGTGGTCACTCTGGGGGGTTTGGAACAGGTGCCCCTGAGTAGTAAAGGGGCTCTCCTTGCTGCATCCCTGCACACACCCTTCCCTGGCCAGAGCTGCCTGCAGGGCACACTCCATCTTGGCCCCAGGGGTGTTACACAAAAATAACTACAGTCCCCAGGGCTCCTTGCATTTTTTTTTGCTTTACTAGACTAACACAGCTGCCTGTTTGGAATTTTGCAATCCCCAGATCCCAGAAAATGATGGAATAAAAGGGTATTTGAAGTTTTTTCTGTTCTTTATTGGGTTTATTGCTAAAAAAACACAAAGGTTGCTTGCCAGTGACCTCAGACCTTTTCATATGAATAAGAGAAGCCCCAAAGAGATACTGACTCAGAGAGGAGGCATAGCGATTGTTTGAACAACAATTAGCACTTCATTGTTAATCCTAACGACTTGCATGTTTATCTCAGTGCTCTCTACTGAAGGCTGACACTAGTTACAACAGCGAGATCAGCAAGAAGCAGCCATTTCCCTCCCTGCCTCCCTACCCCCTTCCCACACATCTCCCCTGCTGGCAACCCAATGCCTACTGGTCTGTGACCCAGTACTAGGTTGCAACCCCAACTTTGATGAACACTGACCTAGTCTGTCTTCTCTGCAGAGTAAAGGTTAAGACTGGTTAATGTGCCTGAGGCAAAGATATCAATATGTATGGCTTATAGACCTCTCAGGTTGCCCAGGAAGCGTGCATGTAAGGTATGTGAAAGCTGATTTTTTCAGTTTCATTAATTTATAGAATCCATTTTTGTTCATGAATCTTTGAATTTCCAAATGCCTTTTTTGGGGAAAATAAATAACTTCCTATTTTGCTGATTAAAATTAAATATTAATTGAATGCAAGTAAAATAAATTAATATCTTACTACAGGGGTATTCAGCCTGAAGGTTGCAACAGTTCTGTCATTCTTCTAATGCAGGGGTAGCTAAACTGTTGCTTGTGAGCCACATGAGGGTCTTTTATAGAAAATTGGGATCCCGCTACAGAAAAGATTGGCAACCACTGTTTTATTGTAGTAAGGAATGTTCAGGCAACCTATCTCACTAGCAGGTAGAACATTTACTTCCTAGGCTGTAATTTGGATGGTGGAACAATGCAATACAAATGGACTTTTCTTTGTTTTCATATTGAGAGGAAAAGAAACTGTACATGATGTCAGAGATGTAGTGTTGATGGACATTAAGCAAATTCCCATCCAGACCTTCTTAGCCAAAAGGCTTATGATGACAACACAGATCTCTCTCTCTTTCACAATCCCTCTCTGTATTATGACACATCATGCCGATCAGAGGCGTCACTGGCACTGGGCACCCTGGGGCACATGCCCCAAGTCCCAGCGCCGATTGGGCCGGAGATCCGGGGCCCAGCTGCTGGTGGCCACGGCAGCGGGGAATCTGGGCCCAGCCACCTGCACTGGCAGCGGCCCCGTCCCAGCTGGGGATGCAGGACCCTGCCGCCCGTGGCTGCTTCTGGCCCCATCCCCAGCCAGGGATGCGGGGCCTAGCCTCCCGCAGTGGCGCGGCGGCTTCTGGCCCTGCCCCTGGCCAGGGGGCAGGGTCTGCAGGCTGGGGGCAGGGCCTGGGCCCATGTCCTGGGTCCCTCAGTGGGCCAGCGACGCCCCTGATGCTGATGTAGGTCATTGATGCTGGTTCCTCCTAACTGGAATTCTGACATCACACTCCTGTCTGTGGGGAAATACACCATTATTTACACTGCTCCATAACGCTCTCTTCTGCCTCTTTGTTTGTTGTAACTAGGCAAGCAAATGCGATAAGGAAACTGACCCTATCATTTGGCTGTGCTATGGAAAGGGCCCATGTAGGATGCACCAAAACCCATGGGGGTATCATTCCATTTCAGCAGTCTTTAGATTAGGCCCCATAGTAAGCATTAGTTTTATGACATCCAAGTCAAGTACAAGACAGGACTATATTAGATATAAAGATGAAATTTCACTTCAAATAGATATTCTGTCAAATGCTAGCCAATATTCAGCTTTGGCTGAATAATTATTCAGATCTCTATTTAGAGTTACTTAGTTAGGAGTTATCACTCTCTCCTGGTACTATTTGGACCAAAGTTGGCTAAGCTACTTCTTTCCCACGGCTAGTTTTGACAGTAATGCTGTTTGTTGATTTGGGAGGGACAAAGACAAATGAAGAGAGGATTTGCTGTCTTCTGCCACCCCATCCCACCCCGGCTGCATTCATTTCTTCTGTCTTTTTTATGGCCATTTGCTAAACAGCCATTCAACTCTTCTCCTGTTCCCTTACACTATATGCAGGGCCAGCCCCCTCCTGTTCCCTTACACTATATGCAGGGCCAGCCCCCTCCTGTTCCCTTACACTATATGCAGGGCTAGCTCAAGGGGCTGTGGGACTCTGAGCCTGCTTTTGCTTTGGTGCCACCCGCAACCCCCTCTTGGTTGGGGGACCCGGCCTCTGCTCTGGGCCAACTCACCCCCAGGGCGGGGGCCAACTCACCCCCAGGGCGGGGAACAGCTGACCCAGGGGCAGAGCGGGCCAACCCAGGGATTGGGCTCCACCCTCTTGTCTCTCCCCTGGGTCAGGTGTTCCTCCCCAGATGCAGGGAGGGCCAGCCTAGAGGCAGGGAGACAGACTGGAGTCTGCCCCATGGGCTGGCCCACTTCCCCCTGGGCCAGCTGTTCCCCTCCCTGGGAGCGGCATGGATCAGTCAGGAGGCTGGGCTCTGGGGACGAGCCAGCCCAGAGCAGGGGTGCCATGCACCAAAGCGGCGCCCCCAAGTTCCGGTGCCCTGAGCCAGTGCCTCACTGGCTTATTAATAGAGCCAGCCGTGACTGTACGTTCTCTCCCACCCCACAGTCAGTCCTCTCACTCCACTCAGCAGTGGCTATAGGGGTGATAAGACTTCTCTTTCCCCATACAGAACTATTCAGAACTCAGGTTACAAAAAATGGCCTGGAAGTAGGAAACCCTGGTTCTAAGCAGATATACTATAACATTACTGTAATTTTCTCTACGTGTGTCTGCCACTTGATCAGAAGCATTCCTACCTGGGCCCATCACTGTGCTGTCTAGGTACCAGAGGCATCTGCTGTAGGTGTAGTTATGATCCTAGCAATGGAAGGATTACTTTGGGACACTTTGTGACACTTTGCTGTTTCTGTAAATGAAGCCATTAGTCAAAACAATTTGTTAATGCCATTTTGGCAGCTGTTCGCAGTTTCAGATTTTGTGGTGAATGTTATGGATCCACAGGGTCTGTCCCCCACCTATAACCAGTCCCTTGAGAGTGACCCCTTTACTGTGCTTCACCCGAAGGCCCATACAGTGCCACTGGGCCAGGCCCATGGTTTCCAAGCCTCTGAGACTGGGCCATTGGCAATAGTGAGCCCTGACTTTCTGACTTTCTCTGTGGTACTCTTCAGTGAATCCAGGCTGGCCAGATTCCTGTGGGAGGGTGGAACTGTACTCCTTCAAGGTGCAGTGCCCTCAGTGAGCAATTGTAATGACATCATGGAGCCCTTTCAAAACAAGGTAACAGGATATCATTTGGCTGGCATGCAGGGTCTAAAAGTCCTTTAGTTAACAAAGATGTTGAGGTTAAGACACAATTTAGACTTGTCTGCTCCAGGGCTTCAGTGCCAGGCTGGTATAGAAGCCATTTTGTCTCTCTTTGTCTCTCTTTTTTTGTCTCAGGGTTTGTCTACTCTGCAGTAAAACACTTGTGGCTGCTCTGTGTCAGCCGACTCCGACTGGCGGAGCTGGGGCTATGGGGCTATAAAACTGCCACATAGTTGTCCAGGCTCAGTCTGTGCCCTGGGACAGTGTCTCCTCATGTGGTCCTAGAGTCTGGGCTTGAGCCTGGGCCTGGAAGTCTACACAGCAATGAAAGAGTCCTGCAAGCCTGAGTCAATGCACTCAGTCTAGCCACTGTGTAGACATACCCAGAGATGCCTGGAGAATCTTTCCTACTGTCCAGCAGACAGCAATGCAAATGATTAGGGGATTGGGGCACATGACTTACAATCATAGAATCATTGGGTTGGAAGGGACCTCATAGGTCATCTAGTCCAACCCCCTGCCAGAGGCAGGACCACTCCCACTAAACCATCCCAGTCATGGTTTTGTCCAGCCGGGCCTTAAACACCTCCAAAGATGGAAATTTCACCACCTCCCTCAGCAGCTCATTCCAAGGCTTCACCACTCTCCTAGTAAAAAAGTTTTTCTAATATCCAGCCTCGACCTCCCTAACCGCAACTTGAGACCATTGCTCCTCGTTCTGTCCTCTGTTACTACCGAGAACAGTCGAGCTCCCTCTTCCTTAGAGCATCCCTTCAAGTAGTTGAAGGTTGCTATCAAATCCCCCCTCAGTCTTCTCTTCTGCAGACTAAATAAGCCTAATGCTTTCAGTCTTTCCTCATAGGGCTTGTGCTCCAGCCCTTTAATCATTTTGGTTGCCCTCCTCTGAACTCTCTCTAGCATGTCCCTGTCCTTTTTGTAGTGGGGAGCCCAAAATTGAACACAGTATTCCAGATGTGGCCTCACCAGTGCAGAATAGAGGGGAATGATCACATCCCTCGATCTGCTGGTAATACTTCTTTTGATGCAGCCCAGTATGCCATTGGCCTTTTTGGCAGCAAGAGCACACTGCTGACTCATATCTAGCTTCCCATCCACCATGACCCCCAGGTCCTTTTCTAAACTGCTGCTACTTAGCTGAATGTTCCCCAGCCTGTAGCAGTGCATAGGGTTTTTTCGTCCCACGTGCAGGATTTTACACTTGTCCTTATTGAAGCTCATAAGATTTCTATTGGCCCACTGTTCCAATTTATCTAGGTCTCCCTGAATCCTGTCCTTGCCCTCCAACGTGTCTACTGGTCCCCCCAGCTTGGTGTCATCCGCAAACTTACTGAGAGTGCAGTCTATTCCATCATCCAGATCATTGATGAAAATGTTGAACAGAACCTGCCCCAGGACCGACCCCTGGGGCACACCACTCGTGACTGCCTGCCAGCTAGACATGGAACCATTGATTCCTACACGCTGAAACCATTGATCTAGCCAGTTTTCTATCCACCTTATAGTCCACCTATCCAACTCATACTTCCTTAATTTGCCAATGAGAATGCTGTGGGAAACTGTATCAAAAGCCTTGCTAAAATCAAGGTATATGACATCAACGGTTCTTCCTGCATCCAGAAAACCAATCATCTGATCACAGAAGGAGATGAGATTGGTCAGGCATGATTTACCCTTGATAAATCCATGCTGACTGTTCCTGATCACTTTATTTTCCTCTAAGTGTTTGAAGATGGATTCTTTGAGAATCTGCTCCATAATTTTTCCAGGGATTGAGGTGAGGCTGACTGGTCTATAATTCCCTGGATCCTCCTTTTTCCCTTTCTTGAAAATAGGCACTACATTTGCTTTTTTCCAATTCTCTGGCACCTCCCCCGTTCTCCATGAGTTTTGAAAGATAATGGCCAGCGGTGCTGCTATCTCATTGGCCAATTCCCTTAGCACTCTTGGATGCAGTTTGTCCGGCCCCACGGACTTGTGCACATCCAGCTTCTTTAAGCAGTCCCTAACCTGACCTTCTGTCACCAAGGGCCTCTCTTCTTCTCTCCAATCTGCCACACCCATGGTAGTGGGCTGGGAGCTGACCCTGCCTGTGAAAACTGAAGCAAAAAAAGCATTGAGCACTTCAGCTTTTTCCTCATCCTCTGTCACAAGGATGCCTGCCCTATTCAGCAAGGGGCCTACACCATCCCTGATCCTCTTCTTGTTATTAACATACTTGTAGAACCCCTTCTTGTTATCCTTTACATCCCTCGCTAGCCGCAACTCCATTTGTCCTTTGGCCTTTCTGATTTTATCCCTGCAGTCCCTAGCAATATCTTTATATGCCTCCTTGGTCATCTGACCAAGCTTCCACTTCCTGTAAGCTTCCTTTTTATGTTTAAGCTCAGAGCAGAGTTCTCTGCTAAGCCATTCTGGCTGCCTCACATGTTTGTTCTTTCTCCTAATTGGAATGGCAACTTCCTGTGCCCTTAGCCAGGGTTTCTTTAAAATATAACCAACTCTCTTGGACTCCTTTCCCCTTCAGATTAGCTTCCCAAGGGATCCTGCCCATCAGTTCCCTGAGGCAGCCAAAATCTGCTTTTTTGAAGTCCAGGGTTTTTGTTTTGCTTCTTTCCTTCCTTCCTTTAATCAGCATCCTGAACTCAACCATGTCATGGTCACTACTGCCTAGCTTGCCATTTACCTCTACATCCCTGATTAATTCTTCCCTGTTTGTGAGCAGCAGGTTGAGAGGTGCAAGGTCCCTAGTTGGTTCCTCTAGCATTTGTACTAGAAAGTTGTCCCCAACACTCTCTAAAAATTTCCTGGATTGCCCATGCCCTGCTGTATTGGCCTCCCAGCAAATGTAAGGGTAATTGAAGTCCCCCATCAGCACCAGGGCCTGTGATCTAGAAGCTTCCGCTAGTTGTCCATAGAACACCTCATCCACCTCCTGCTTCTGGTCTTGTGGTCTATAGCAGACACCCACCACAACATCCCCCTTGTTGCTTTTCCCTCTCAATGTAACCCACAGACTCTATTGGCACGCTTCCACTTCCATAATGGAGCTCTGAGCAGTCATAGAGCTCTTTTACATATAATGCTACTCCTCCCCCTCTTTTTCCCTGCCTGTCTTTCCTGAACAGTTTATACCCATCCATGGCAAAGCTCCAGTCGTGCACACTATCCCACCACGTCTCCGTTATTCCTATAATATCATAGTTCCTTGTCTGTGCTAGTATTATCAATTCTTCTTGCTTATTTCCCAGGCTCCTCGCATTAGTGTACAGGCACCTAAGATATCCAGTCGATTGCCCTACTTTGTCATGTTGATTTCCAATTCTATTACATAAACCTCCTTGCATTTTTTCTTGGAGTTCTCCTCCCCCACTCTCCTCGCATATTGGGGCTTCAGTAGAGCACTTAAGACATTTATTTGATTCTCCCCCCCCCACGTTCCAACTACCTTCTCTTTTATTGCTGGTGCTACAGTCCCAGCACCCCCCAAGTTCCATCCCTTCCCCCAGATCACCCACATTGTTACTTACCTGTGGGCTTTGGTCTCCTTCTCCCATTGACCCTAGTTTAAAGCCCTTCTCACTAGGTCAGCCAGTCGGTGCCCAAATATGCTCTTCCCCTTCCTGGACAGGTGAAGGCCATCTCTGCCTATCAATCCTCTGTCCTGAAACAGGACTCCATGGTCAAGGAAGCCAAATCCCTCCTGACCACACCATCTTCGCAGCCAGGCATTCACCTCTAGGATGCATCTGTCTCTCCTCAGGCCTCTAGCCTTGACTGGAAGGATCGAGGAGAACACCACCTGTGCCCCAAACTCCTTCACCTCGCTCCCAGAGCCCTGAAGTCACCTTTGATCTGCTGAGGATCACCTCTCGCAGTATTATTGGTACCCACATGGATACGAAGCATGGGGTAGTAGTCTGAGGGGCGGAAGATTTTAGACAATCCCTCCGTTACATCATGGATATGGGCACCTGGCAGGCAGCATACCTCTCTAGAGGCCTTGTCAGGGTGATAGATGGGTGCCTCTGTTCCTCTCAGGAGTGAGTCCCCAATCACCACAACCCTACATTTCCTCTTAGGTGAGGTGGCTGTGATCTGGCCAGCCTGTGGTGTTACCAACTTTGCCCACCGACTCGGGGTATGCTCATTTATTAGGGTTGCTTTCTCTATGGGGAAGATGGTACTTCTATTAGTGTGCTGCTTGTGTGACTTGTGTTTCTACAGAGGTGCGTCTGAGCGGACCGGGTCTGTCAGCACTCTCAGCTGACCCCTTATATGCCCCTGGACTCAATCAGGCTGGGTCAAAACAGCACTTTTCAGCTGTCACCCTTATATGCCCCTGGAGTCAATCAGGCTACTATCCCTATCAATGAGCAAACCTTACAGGGTTGTGGGCATTACAGGGATCTTTGGCTAGGTAATAGAAGCGTTGCTGCAAAGTGATATAAAGAAACCAAGACCACAAAGGAGAGGGAATGATGTCTTAAAAGAGTCTGGAAACTGGCTTAATAACAAAAGTCATTTTATTGCTAGGTATCTCAAACTTGTACTACTACTAATAATTGCAAAGGAGAGAAGAATACCCCAACATACCCAGTTACAGCATTGATAAACATACAAGGAAAGAACAACACCCAGCTACAATATTACCTAGATTCTACTGTATCAGGCCTAGAGAGAGAGAGAGAGAGAGAGAGACGGGGGTTGTCTCACCACTCTGTGTAGCAGAAAGGTTTCCAGGTTGTGCAGATCAGGGTCAGAAGCTGGATGGAAACAAAGCTCCCACAGCAATCAGCAAGGAAGAAAAGCCAAATCCCAGTGGAAATGATAGAGCTTTAGATCCAAGCATCAGGACTCAGGACTCAATCCAGACTCACACAGGATTCAGAAAGGATCCAGTCAGGACTTGCACAGGACACACACTACACCACACTATGTGGGTAAAGGTTTTTTATAAGGACTTGTTTAGGTGGCCAATACACATTCCTGGATGGGTGTAATGGTTCAGAGAAGCTCACAATACAGCCAGGCAGGCTCAGTATTTTGGGTATCAGTTATCACGTCTGTGACTAGAATGGTCTGATAATTGCTGAGTTTGTTTGTTTTGGTGTGAGATCCCCCATCAGGCAATGCTTCTCTGTTTCTTCAATCCCAGAGTTCAGTGTGGTTTCTGCTTCTTCAATCCCAGAGTTCAGTGCGGCTCCTGCTTTGGAGTCTGGTTCTCCATAGTCAATGCAAATGAAGCTCCATTGTGCTGATGGCTTTTGGATATGGGTAGATTAGGAAAAGGATGTCTCCCATTTCCTACTGTTTTTGGTTTTCAGTTCAAGCAGAGGTTGGGGGATGTGTGGGGGGAGGGAGGCACAGGCTGGATACTATGCTCTGATTCCTCAAGATCACAGAGCTAACACGTAACAGTGGGGTGGATGGCATCTCCTCTGCCTCCTTTAGTGTGTCCAGCACCGAATAACGGTTCCTCACCACAATGGATGGTGGGATGTGAGCAGGTGTGGAGCACTGTCTACTGCCAGAGGTGACCAGCTACCAGTGTCCTTCCTCTGCCATAGGCATCCCATCCTTTTCCAGAGCTGTGGCAGTAGCCCATGGCATTGGGATAGGGACCTCCTCCTTGCAGGTCTCATCATGGACATTGTCAAGGAACTTTTCCAGGGCATAGATACCCCTGAGTCATGACACCTCCTCCTGTAACTCTCCTACCTGTTTCCGAAGAGATGCCACCAGAAGGCATCTATCACATAGGCTCATCTCCCTAGCCTGATCATCAGTGGCAGGAAAATGAAGGCCACACTCCCTGCAATTCCACACCAGGGTCTGGGTGGAGATATCCATGGACAGACAGTCTGTCTGCCTACAAACAGAGGCAAAGGAAACAGCAGGGGTGCTGGCACCAGCAGTACGGCTCCTCTTCACCATCTTGGCCTCACCAAACTCCTTCTCAAACTCCCTTGCAAACTCCCGTTTGCAGTCCCCTGTTCGCAAGCTGAGGAGACACTGAAGGAACTAGGCTTATTTAGTCTGCAGAAGAGGAGACTGAGGGGGGACTTGATAGCAACCTTCAGCTACTTGATGGGGTGCTCCAAAGAGGAAGGGTCTAGGCTGTTCTCAGTAGTAAGAGAGTATAGAACAAGGAGCAATGGTTTCAAACTTCAGCTGAGGTGGCTGAGGTTGGATATTAGGAAAACTTTCTCACTAGAAGAGTGGTGAAGCATTGGAATGGATTATCTAGGGAGGTGGTGGAATCTCCATCTTTGAAAACCCTGGCTAGCGTGATTTAGTGGGAGCTTTTAGCAGGGGGTTGGACTAGATGACCTCATGAGATCCCTTCCAACTCTCAGAGTCTATGAAAACACATATACACACACTATCCCCAGGCTTTCCCCTGCCTTTGGAAAAACTGGTGTGCTTTTTCTACTCATATTGTACAAGCTTGCGTCTCCCCTTCTCCAAAGAAGCCTTACCGTCCTTTATAGACTTACTGGCTAATGTTCTCAAGCAGGTGTTAAAGTGGGCCAAAACGCAGCAGAACACCATTCTGGGGCCCATTATTTTAGTACCATAGTGTTCTGCGCCCCCTAAAAATAGAAAATGGAGCTGGAGCACTGGGTTCCAGGGCCCATCATTTAAAAATAACGGGCCCTGGGACCCAGCATTCCGGTTCCGTTTTCTATTTTTAGGGGCCTGAACTCTGAGTCCCTAAAAATAGCAGGCCCTGAAATGGCGTTATGCAGGGTTCCGGCAGGCAGGAGAGAGTGGAGGGGGCAGAAGCCCCCAAGTGCAGCCTGCAGGCTGCATCCCTCCTGGCCCAGTGCATGGTTGCCAGTAAGTGCTGGGGCGGCCTGGCTCGCACTGGGGGGGGGG
>ML682069.1:12492447-12915652 GCA_007922195.1 Podocnemis expansa | reverse complement strand
CCCGCCAAATTATACTTTAACCCCTGTTCCCAAGCATCATGAACTCAGCTCCTGCTAAATCTCGATGAGATGTGTTCTTTCTGTCAGGGTAGCCCCTTTGGAAAGCTTACATCTTCCCCCTTTTCCCCCCTAGTATCTCTTATTAATGGCATATGGCAGGCACTCTCTAGCCTTGACACTATATTAATGGCAGATGTTGTAGAGGAAGAATGATTTTAAGTCCCTACCTCTATGGCAGATGCTGCTAGATTCAATGTGGGATTTGTACAGTCTGTCTCACCTATCAAACAGAATATATTAATTAGCAACTAAAGGAACAAAGAGAGGTGGCATGACACAAAAAAAAAAGTGACAAAAAACATCCTTTCAAATACAGTGTCTAACTGATGGCTACAAGTTCACTGGAGAGTTTTGTGAGAGTTGAACTAGGGTAGAAAACTTCTAAACTGTAGTTGTTGGGGGTAGGATGTGTCCCACTGTCTGGAGTAGCTCATGACAAAGAGTGCCTATCTCAGGGCAGACTGAAAAACAGGGCAGATTCCTCAACCTGGTGGTATGTTCTATAATTATATTTTATCATCACAGCAACAAATGTGAATCTCTGGATCACCATAACAGTCTTACCATGGAATCACAGATAGTTTCCTTTGACACTCCAGTCTATCTTGCCACCTGACAAATTAGACTTAGTGATAAATGGTCACTTATATCAACTATCAGATAATATTCAGATTGCTTCCAGTCCTAAAAGACGAGTTGCTTCTCCAGATCTATATTGGTGTGTTAGGTATTACGCTAAAGACAATGCCTGTAGCCAATCCTCTAATAAACTATTTAAAGGTTTGTCAACTAGGAAAGAGAAAAGACTTATTTACAGGGTACAACAAACAAATATATACACACAAATGGGTTACCATCTAAATCCTGAACTTGACAGAATTGTAATGATCTGTCAATTCAAAGTGTCTTTCGGGAAGACCCAGGAAGTAACCCTGGAAATCTGTAGCATCAGTATGGTTTCCCTGACCCTGTGAGAGTTCAAACATCAAAATGCTAAGAAATCTTTAAATCAACTATTTTTATTTCTCTCTTCCAGCATTCAAAGTGATGGGAAGAGGCATTCAGCATGTACTTCTCCATGGTTGGATGAGACAATTAACAAAGCTTTTGTCTTCTAATGGCATACTTAAATTTTGATAGTCGTTCTGGATGGGCAGCAGGGCAGGGAGAGGAAGGGGAGACATGATTCCCATGCTTGGGTTCACAAGTTCAGAGCAAACATTTTCAAAGTTATAAAGCAAAATTTACATATTTTCTTATAGGATGGAATACAGACATTACAAATCAGATTAACACATGCAGCAATTTACAAGCATTGCATAAATTCTGAACAATAAGTACATTCTTACATGACTAATGCCTATTTTGAGTGAAACGACCATACAGATGAACTGGTCTGGTCTCCCGCTATGAGTTTGGTTAGTTCTTAGCTAACGCCTGCAGCCTTGGCAAGAGCCGCTACCTGGTCTGCCAGCAGTACAGCATGGATGCTGATTTAGATGACTGCTCACAAGAACTCTCTTGTGCAGTCCCTATGCTGTTTTGAATCCTATCCCTTTTTACAAGAGACTTTATGTGTTATATAGAAGTAATACAAAACAAAGATAACCACATAGGTCATGACTCTGTTCATGTGGGAAGCCTCTCTCTGCATAGAAAAGGTAAGGTAAATATCTAGCATTGATAAACAGATTGTGCCACCACCGTTCCATGGGTACTTTTTGTTAGCATTAAATAAGCTTCTTCTTGGTTTGTGGCAAACCTCAAATATTTGACTCCAGTCTCAGAACACAGCTGAGCAGACAGTGTACAGGACTATTCATCAGTTCCTGTGCAAACTTTTTAGCACTGTAACTTAGCATACTAGATGGTTTATGACAATAAAACTGTGAACTTTTCCAAAGAAAACAATAACAAAGGCTAGAGAATGCTCCTCATGCTCAGCATGCTGCTATTCTGTTAATGAAGTTTTAGTGCAAACTCATTCAGGTACAAATGATTCTCCTAGGCCTGTCTTGACCAAGAAAATTGTCTGAAAGTTTTCATGCTGGCTCAGTGCTACTAATGTTAGCAATGTTGGGAGTCCAATGACTGTCAGGATTGCCTCAGGGGTCCTTTGTTGCAACTAGCACAAAGCAACTGTGAGGCAGGAGTAGGTCCCTTCTTTTCGGAGGATTACCATTGATGCAGGAGTCCCTCGACAACCACTGCAAATCTAGCACTGCTGCTTATGTGCCACATCTGCAGGTGCCATTGGCATTCAGGGCAGGCAGAGGACTAGGTAGAGTGGGACTTAAACATTAATGATTCTGTGCCCCTGCAAAACCCCATGGAAAATACTGAAGCATGGGTGCGCGTTTAGGCAGCTATCAGCACAGTGAGACATATACATGAGTGCCCTGTACACTATAGTGTACATTTACATTGTTGCATGGGTAAAGAACAGCTGGAATTGTTAACACATTGCTGGAAGACGAATGAATAGCCACAGACAACAGTAGATGTTACACAGAAAATTCCATTTTCAGAACTCCAGCTAATGAACTGTTTCACTTTCAACAGTTTCACCAAATAGTGGCAAGGTGGGCTGTCAGTTACTCCAGATTCTGTGTAACTGAGACCAGAAGATACCTTCCTGACTTAAAACTCGGTGGAGGGGTTGTTAGCCTTCACCCCCTCTCCAAAGATACTCTGAAATCTTTGGAGGAAACTCTGGAGCCATTGAAGTCAATAGCAAAATTCCTACTGACTACAATGGAACCAAAATTTCCCTTTTTGTGTTTGGCCTTTCATTCAGGGGATGTACATCACTATTTCAGCCATGTGGCAGCCCTGTGGGAACTCCCTGTGCTAACAAAAGGAAATCATGCTCACCTGTATTTGAAAGTCACTTCTGCTTGGTTCGTGAATATGTTTCAAAGTGCTAATGACTGTGTAAGTAAATACAAAACTGTCTCTCAGCAGAGGATAGCCACAGTAGTTGATTCCACATCAGATGTTTAATTTAAGAAAGTTCTCAGCTTCCTTCATTTGCTGCCCTTCTCATAACAATGCCATGTTCATTTTTTAATGAGAATTTTTCTGTCTCTCTTTCTGTTCCTTTATTTCAGAAACTCAAGATTTATTATTCACGCTGCCTGCTCTATGCTTCATTTTAAGCCCTCTGTTTTTCTTTCCACCTCTCCTCTGCTCTTTTCCTTGTCTCTCCTCTGTGGAATGCACACTCAATAACATGTGAGTTCAGATTTAATTTTCCAACACATGGTATTTGACTTGGGGGCAAAATCAGACAGTTTGCCTCTCCTTACTTTGTTCATTTTTAACGTTCAGTGTAGACACTGAATTTGTCCTTGGCACTGACCAAATAAGAAATGACTAAAGTGATTGGCTAACTTCCACTCTACCAGAGTGCATCTGGAGGCCAAGTGATCTGCAGGGGTGTGGTGGCTGAATGAGAATGTGGGGTGAAGCCAATGACAGTGTCAGTTCCTGTCAGTGTTTGGCCAGTGTTGTCAGTTTCCAAGCTGTAGTTCCTCCCCACCCACATGTACACTACATGTAGCAATGGCTGGATTTCCCAGAATGAAACTGGCACGGAAAATGCAGAACCCTTGGCTCTGGTTCTAAATTTTAGTAAAATTCTCTCACAGAAGTAATGCGCATAATAATAGTGAGATGGAGCTTGCAAATTCAAAGCACAAGTGACGGCTAGTACCTAAAAATCAACTACACTATATAAACAAAATGCTAGAGGAAAACAGCCTCCCCAGTCGTATTTAAAACATCAGCATCCATCTCTGCAAACCTCTTACAACTAGTTCATTAGCACTGAGGCAGATGGGCATTTGGGCCCTTTCGTATTGATCATTTTTTCAGTAACTGCCTGGTCACACTGAACTATCTTTGGGGGTTGCCCCCTCTTATTTTTTGAAATTCAGGAAGTATTTGGTTGATTTGAAGATACCATGAAGAGCTGGTTTGGTTCCTGTTTTGGAAACCAGCAAGTTGCAAAGCTGCATGAATGAACAGCCATTCATATAAATTAGCAGCCCGTAGCCATTAGTTCCCATCTCTTACACTGCCCCACTTTGATGCCCTGGATTAGGCCAAATGTATGCTACAGCAGCATAGCTATGGTACTGGAGCTATGCCACTATCATACCATAATAAGATGCTTCCTATGTCAATGGCAGGCTTTTTTATGTACATGCAGACTGCAGTTAATCCGCCTGACTGAGGGTACGTCTTTACTGACGGCAGCAATTTTGCCACCATCAGCACAATCTTCCAGGCACAATTCAGCAGTGAGTATGAACTCAGTGCTGGACTCTGGAAATCACTTCACCAACTCCAGCCCCACTACTGGAGTTGTTGAAAGCTGACCACAAGGCATTTGCAGTCAGCTTCCCCTAGTGTGTCTCAGCGCTTAGAAAGTTGTTGGCAGGTATGCAAAGTATTTTACATGTCTTGTGTATCTGCTGTCAACTGTCGCTGAGAAGCCCTGTTAAGTATAGACTAGGGCTGAGATCTGGTAGCTAGGTTGATAGAAGAATTCTTCCATTATCATAACCACCTCTATAATGCAGGGTAGGTCAACCTAACCATGGCACCCAGTGTGAATTTTTTTGTAGCCCTAAACAAGGTAGCTAGCTCTTCACTGTCATTTTTAAGTTTAAACTATGCCTGCATGTATATGGTGTTGGAGATCTCAAAGTTATGCTGATTGCTGATGCACCAGGTGTATATTCTTTACGTTTCTTTTCTGAATATTGGTTTACTGATTCAATGTTGAATTTGAGATTTTAAATCTATGCAATTTCTGTCATTCACAAATGTTTTTATTTACTGAGAGCAAAAACCACATGGCTATCCAAAGAATGGCTCCAAGATATGAGACTGTTAGCAGAAGAACTTAAACCTGGATCTGCAAAGGGACTTAACTCAGCGTTGCAGTACCAAACTTTTAGGAACCTGGAAACTCACTGGAACAATGATTCAAAAAACCTAAGTAGGCCATAGAGTTCTTATTCAATACATAGAGAGAGATTGTTGTTTAAGAATGCAGTCTGGAAGAGCTGGCAGTATAATCAGGGAGCCACTTAAGTTAGCCAATGGGATATGTTGGTGACCTAAGTCCCACCTCTCTCACAAAGTGAAGTGCCTAAGTCCAGCTGCAGAAAGGTATCTACCATGGGTGGTGCAGAACCCCCCTGCCCCTTCAGGGAGACACTGCTGTTTACTCTCTCCTAGAGTCAAGTAGCATTGGTACCTTAGACGTGTCTTGTGAGAATGAGTTAGAGAGGCACACAAAATGGCCAGAGGGAGAGGAGGTGCAGCTGCCTTACTCTTACATTTTACAGCAGTGACCAGAGCATTCACATGGAATGTGGGCGACCCAGGTTCAGTTTCTTTCTCAGCCTGAAGGGAAGAAGGGATGTGAACTGGGGTCTCCACAACCACCTTGGAGCCAGTGTGCCCTAACCACTGAAATATAAGATATTGTTGTATGGGGCTCTCTCAGTGTCTCTGGTCAAAGCTGTTCCACTTTGGATGAATAATTTAAGAATCATTGGAGCAGGAAGCCTGAACCCTGCATATCCCACCACCCAGATGGGAGCCCTAACCATCAGGTTATAGTATCATAGTCTCTCTCTGGCCCAATGACTCTTTGGTTCATACACTGTGGGGGAGTTGCAAGGTGTCCCATGGTACAATATCTCTTAGCTCAGTGGTTAGCGCACTCACTTGAGAGGTACTGGAGACCCTGCTTCCAATCCTTTCTCCTTCTGAGTCATTGGACTTGAGTCTTCCAATCACACATGAGTGCTGTATCTACTGGGATAAAAGTTAGAAGGCCTCTTGGGAGGTATGCTGCCTGCCAGGGGCCTGTATCTGAGATGTTACAGATGGATTGTCAAGAATCATCTACTCCTCTAACTACTACCCCATGCTGTTCATCCGTGTGGGAACAAATGATACTATGAGAGGTGATCCTTGGCAGATCAAAGGTGACTACAAGGCTCTGGGACCACGGGTGAAGGAGTTTGGTGCACAGGTGGTGTTCTCCTCAATCCTTCCAGTCAAGGGTAGGGGCCTGAGCAGAGGCAGATGCATCCTGGAGGTGAATGCCTGGCTGTGATGATGGTGTCATCAGGAGGGCTTTGGCTTTCTTGACCACAGAGTACTATTCCAGGAACAAGGACTGTTTCGCAGAGAGGGCCTCCACTTGTCAAGAAAGGGGAAGAGCATATTCAGATGTCGACTGGCTAACCTAATGAGGAAGGCTTTAAACTAGGTTTGAAGGGGGAAGGCGACCAAAGCCAACAGATAAGTCACAATGAGGGAGACCTGGGGGAAGGGATGGAATTTGAGGGGTGTGGGGACTGTAATGGCAGGGACAATAGAGAGAATAATCAGAACTGGGGGGTGAGGTGGGGGAATCAAATCATTGTCTTAAGTGTCCTAATGAAGACAGAGGAAAGAAGGGCAATTGGCCCGGTATTTTAGGTGCCTGTAAAGAAATGCGAGGAGCCTGGGAAACAAAGCAGGAAGAATTGGTAGTACTGGCACAGACAGGTAACTATGTTGTAATTGGAATAACAGAGACATGGTGGGATAACTTGCATGACTGGAGCACTGCCACAGATGGGTATAAATTGTTCAGGAAGAGCATGTAGGGAAGAAGAGGTGGAAGTGTAGCACTATGTGTAAAAGAACTGTATAACTGCTCAGAGCTCCACTATGAAAGCGGAAACAAGCTGGTTGAAAGTCTGTGAGTTAAGTTTAGAAGGGAGTGCAACAAGGGTGATGTCATGGTGAGTGTCTGCTACAGACCACCAGACCAGAAAGAGGAGGTGGATGAGGCATTTTATGGACAATTAGCAGAAGTTTCCAGATAACAGGCCCTAGTTCTCACAGGGGATTTCAATTATCCTGACATCTGCTAGGAGGGCAATACAGCAATGCACAGGCAATCCAGAAAGTTTTTGGAGATCATTGAAGACAACTTCCTGGTACAAATACTGGAGGAGCCAACCAGGGGCCTTGCACCTCTGTACCTGATGCTGACAGAGAAGAATTGATCGGGGAAGTAAAAGTGAATGGCAACCTTGGCAGCAGTGACCATGAGATGATAGACTTCAGAATCCTGATCAACGGAAGAAAGGAAAGAAGCAAAATGCAAACCCTGGACTTCAGAAAAGCAGATTTTGGTTTCCTCGGGGAACTGATGGGCAGAATTCCCTGGGAGGCTGATCTGAAGGGGAAAGACATGCAAGAGAGGTGGCTGTATTTTAAAGAAGCCCTGCTAAGAGCACAGGAAAATACCATACCAATGTGCAGAAAGAACAGCAAATGTGCACCCAGCATGGCTTAGCAGAGAACTCTGCGGTGAGCTCAGACATAAAAGGGAAGCTTATAAGAAGTGGAAGCTCAGACAGATGACTGGGGAGGCATATAAAGATATTGCTTGGGACCGCAGGTATAAAATCAGAAAGGCCAAAGGGCAGTTGGAGTTGAAACTAGCAAGGGATGTGAGGATAACAGGAAGGGGTTCTACAAGTATGTCAGCAACAAGAAGAGGATCAGGGATGGTGTAGGTTCCTTATACTGAATGGGGCAGGTATACTTGTGGTGGGTGATGTGGAAAAGGCTGAAGTACTCAATGCTTTTTTTACTTCAGTCTTCACAGGTAGGGTCAGCTTCCAGGTAATGCAGAATGGAGAGAAGGGGAGCAGCCCACAGTGATGGAAGGTCAAGTTAGGGACTACTTAAGGAAGTTAGATGTACACAAGTCTATGGGGCCAGATGAACTGCATCCAAGGGTGCTGAGTGAGTTGGCCAATGTGACTGCAGAGCCACTGGCCATTATCTTTGAAAACTCATGGTGAACAGGGGAGGTCCTGGAGGACTGGAAGAATGCTAGTAGTGCCTATCTTCAAGAAAGGGAAAAAAGAGGATGCAAAGAATTATAGACCAGTCAGCCTCACTTCAACCCCTGGAAAAATCATGGAGCAGGTCCTCAAAGAATCCATCCTGAAACACTTGGAGGAAAATAGAGTGATCAAGAGCAGGCAGCATGGATTCACCAAGGGCAAACACCTGCCTGACAAATCTGATTGCCGTCTATGATGAAATTACTGGATTTGTAGATGCAGGAATAGCTGTTGACGTGATATATCTTGACTTTAGCAGGACTTTTGGTATGGTTTCCCACAGCATTCTTTTTGGAAAGTTAAGGAAGTATGGGTTGGATGAGTGAACCATAAGGTGGATAGAAAATGGTTGGTTACTCACCAGTAACTGTCCTTCTTCGAGATGAGCTGCTCACATACATTCAGTTACAGGTGTCTACGTGCTGCAGCGCACGGTAGCTCGGAAAGTCTTTAGCGTTAGCCTGTCAGGTCAGGGCACATGGCCAACACCCCCTCCACGCTGCAACCGCAGCTATATAGGTGACCGTGCCCCTGACCCTCCCAGTCCCATATACCTTTGCCAACTCCATTAGCGGGGACAGTGTGAGGGACCTGAATGTATGTGAGCAGCCCATCTCGAAGAAGGATGGTTACTGGTGAGTAACCAACCATTCTCCTTTGAGCGCTGCTCACATCATTCAGTTACAGGTGACTGCTAACCGTACCCAAGGATGGTGGGAGGAGTTACAGTCTACGCACACTGAGTACAGCTCTGCCCACAGCGGCATCATCTCTAGCCTGTTGGGCAATGGTGTAGTGCGTCATGAAGGTATGTATCAACGACCACATAGTGGCCCTGCAGATCTCTAGGATTGCGACCTTAGCGAGGAAGGCTGTAGAAGACGCCTGAGCTCTGGTAGAGTGGGCTCTCACAGTCTCTGGGAGAGGAGTGTTTGAACTTCCGTAGCAGTCTTTAATGCAGTTCACAATCCATGTGGAGATGCATTGGGAGGATACTGGAGAACCTCTCATGCATTCAGTGACTGCCATGAACAGTTGGGAGGTCTTGTGGAAAGATTGCATGCGCTCAGTATAGATTAGGAGCACTCTCCTCACATCCAGGGTGTGCCACCGTCTCTGTTTTTCTGTCATCTGAGGGTCTGGATAGAAGACCAGCAGGCAGATCTCTTGATTCATGTGGAAGGGAGTGGCAACCTTGGACAAGAACGAGGGGTGGTGACACAGGACCACCTTGTCTGGGAAGAAAACTGTATATGGGGGTTCAGAGGATAGGGCTCGTAACTCTGAGACCCTTCTGGCCGAGGTAGCAGCTACGAGGAAAGCCACCTTCCAGGACAACATGAGCCGGGTTGCTGAGTCCAAGGATTCATAAGGCAGTTCTGTCAGAGCCTGCAGCACAATGTTCAAATCCCACTGTGGGGTGGGGTTACGGATGTGGGGAAAAAGTTTTTCTGCTCCTTTCAGGAATCTGTGGCAGATGGGGTGTGAAAAGAGTGGAGCCCCATCTACTCTTTGGTGAAAGGCCGAGATTGCTGCCAAGCAGACTTTTAATGAGGACAGGGATAGGCCTTTCTCTCTTAGATCAAGAAGATAATCCAAAGTTGGCTGAATTGGTGTGGAGGTAGGGTCTACGTCTTTGTCATGGCACCAAGTGGAGAAGTGATTCCATTTAGCCATGTAAGTGGACTTAGTGGAGGGTTTTCTGCTACCAACCAGGACCTTTATAACCCTATCCGAGCAGTGTCTCTCTTGCTCGCTGAGCCGGAAAGCATCCAGGCTGTCAGGTGCAGGAGGCCCAGGTTTGGGTGCTGAAGACATCCCGAGTCCTGTGTCAGAAGGTCCACCCACTGTGGGAGGTGGAGTGGGGTCCTCACTGACATGTCTTGAAGGAGAGGGAACCAATGTTGTCTGGGCCAGTCTGGGGCTATCAGGATGATGAGCGCCTCATCCGCGAGGACCTTCAGGAGCACCTGGTGAATCAAGGGAATTGGTGGGGAGGCATACATTAGAGCTCCCGACCAATTGAGGAGGAAGGTATTGCTGAGAGAACCTTTCTCCCAACCTTGGAGGGAGCAGAACTGGTGGCATTTGCGGTTCTGTGCCGTGGCAAAGAGGTCGATCTGAGGGGTTCCCCATCTGATTGTCAGCAGGGAGAAGGCCTTGTTGTAGAGGGACCACTCATGATTCACCAGGGGTTTTCTGCTGAGTGAATATGCTATGCCGTTGTCCACCCCAGGTAGGTGGACAGCAGTTGCCGTGAAGTGATGGTCTATCGCTAGTTGCCAAAGCTTGGTCGCTTCCTCGCATAGCACCGAGGAGCAGACTCCCCCTTGATGGTTTGTGTAGAACATGGCCGTTGTGTTGTCTGAGAGGATTTGGACCACCCTGCCTTGGATCTAGTCTAGGGAGGTCATGCAGGCCAGTCTGATGGCCCTGAGCTCCTTCACATTTATGTGGAGGAGACTGTCCTCAGGGTTCCAAAGACCTTGCGTGGAGAGGCTCCCGGACAGGTGGGCACCCCATCCCGAGTCAGAGGCATCCATTATCAGGGTCACTGAGGGCTTGGACTCCCTGAATGGAATTCCCCCCATCGTGAAGTCGGGGTTCCTCCATATTTGGAGGGACTCCAGGGCATATTGGGGTACTGAGATTACCTTGTCCAGAAGGTCCCTTTCTGGTCGGAAGCTTGTGGTGAACCAGAGCTGGAACAGTCTCATCTGCAGGCAGGCTGTTCGGATTACAGACATGGCCGCTGCCATGTGCCCCAGGAGCTGCATGCATCTACGCACTGTGGTCAACCCGGGCGCCTGGAGCTCTGTGATGATGGTGCAGATGGACTAAAATCTTGACAGGGGCAAGGACACAGTGCCTTGCTGGGTGTTTAAACGTGCCCCAATGAACTCCATGTCCTGAGTGGGGCAAAGCTTGGACTTCTCCAGATTTATGCAGAAGCCCAAGAACTCGCACAGGTTCATTACCACGTCGACGTAGTCTTGTACCTGTCGACTTGACTTGCCCACTATCAGCCAGTCATCTAGGTAGGGGTAGATTCTTATACCCTTCCTGCATAGGAAGGCTGCAACCGGTGCGACACACTTTGTGAACACCCTGGGGGCTAGTGATAACCCAAAAGGGAGAGCGGTGAAGTGGTAGTGGCATCGTGCCACTACAGACCTGAGAAACTGCTTGTGGTGGGTTCGAATGGCTATGTGGAAGTAAGTGTCCTTTAGGTCAAGGGCTGCAAACCACACTCCTGGGGACAGGGAGGGAATGATCTGTGGTAGGGAGACCATGTGGAATTTTATTTTCTTTATGTTTTTGTTGAGTGCTCTGAGGTCTAGAATGGGCCGTAGGTCCCCGTTGGGTTTGGGGACTAGGAAGTAGAGGGAATAGAACCCTTTGCCGCGCTCTCTCTTGGGAAGCTTTTCGATGGCTCCAAGGGAGAGTAACTTCTGGCATTCGACCTCGAGCTTGCTTAGCAGATCTGGGTTCCCTGGGATTATGGGAGGGGGCAGTTTTCTGTACCGGGGAATTGAGAAGAACTGGATGCGGTATCCTCTGACCACTGTGTCGAGGACCCACTGGTCTCATGTGACACGGGTCCATCATGGAGCGAAGTGGCGGAGGCGGTGGGGGGAGAACGGGTTGCAGAGCACTGCCCTCGGGGGGGGACGGGGGACCATCAAAAACACTGTTTGTGGCCCGACGAACAGTCCGACTCCTGTCTGCGCCATCCCAACTAGGAGGCGCCCAGCTTACCACCTGTACCTGATCGGCCTTTGTCCTTGTCCAGATCCCCGAGGTGGCGCTGGGGAACCTGGAGAGATCTTGGGGAGTGGGTCTGCAGTTGCAGCTGTTGTTTCAGTTGCTGTAACTGCTGTTATAGCTGGTGTGACCTCGAGGAGTGCCTAACGGGTTGAGGAGTGTAGATCCTGAGGGACCTCAGTGTAGCCCTCAAGTCCTTCATACCATGCAGCTTCGCATCTGTGGAAGGTTCAAAGAGGTCGGGGCCCTCAAAGGGGAGATCCTGGATAATCTGTTGCATCTGCATGGAGAGACCGGAGTTCTGGAGCCAGGCCAAACGGCGCATCACCACTGCCGACGCCATTATATGTGCCGCTGTATCCACTGTGTCCCAGGTTGCTGTGAGCGCATCCCTGGACGCTCTCCTTCGTCTAGCATTGCCTCGAAGTCTCTCAGGTGATCCTCGGAGACGGCTGAGCAGAGATTGCGTAGAGCTTCCCACAAATTGAAGACGTAGCGTGTCATCAGGGCTGAGTGATTTGAGATGCACAGCTGGAGGGCAGCAGAAGAGTAAACTTTCCTGCCCAAAAGCTCAAGCCCCTTCACCTCTCTGTTCTTGGGCGTGGTGCTAGGTTGACCTCGTCTCTCTCTTTGGTTAACTGTGTCGACCACAGGGATCCTGGGGCTGGGTGATGAAACAGGAAGGGGGATCCTTCCGGGGAGACAGAATATTTCTTATCCACTACTTTGAACACTGGTGGGATTGAGGAAGGTGTTTGCCAGCATTCCTGGATGATGTGGAACACCTCAGCGTGCAAAGGAATTGTGACCTCAGTGGGGCTCTACGGCACACATCGAAGAGAGAATCATCTTCCACTTGGATCACTCCTTGCTTTAGCTTCAGGTTTGCTGCCATGCGGTGGAGGACGTCCTGCTCGACACGAGGATCTCCCTCGCGGTTGGCAGACATATCAATTAGGCGCTTGTCAGGCGATGAAGATGATGGGGCCCTTGATCTGCTTCATTGGGTAGAATCAGGGTCTGGCTTGTCGTCGGAGAAATCTGAGGACTCTGGTGCCAGCAAGCGGGCATAGTGGAAGGAGGTATCGCCTGCCGTCACGTTCAGCCAGTCAATGGTCCACTCGTTGTACACAGACCTCAATGGCAGCATAGGTGCCATGAAGGGAGCAGGCGCCTCCCCTGATGGGTGTCTTCCCCTTGAGCCTGGTGATACGGAGCTTTTTCAGGGTGCTCCTCCTGAGGGGGAAGAAAGGGGTCTTCCAAGGACAATCTGGATGACCTCCCCCCCGACAACCAGCAGTCTGGTACAGAAAGTTCCTTGGAGAAGCAATGAGGCGGAGCCGCAGAACTTGGACCCGGTACTGGATTTGATGGTGCTGGGTCGGGGAGGGGTGAAGAGGCCCACAACAGTACCGCTATCGGTACGGGTGTTGCCAGTGCCGAGTCCAATGGTACTGGAAGCAGTGGCACCAGAAGCAGTGTTATCAGCAACGATGCCGAGTCCAGCGGTACTGGGCTTGACGGCAGTACCGGACTTGTGGGTGGTGATGCTCGGGGCAGTGCCGTATCCAGCGGTGCCAAGGGAGGTGGTGCTGCTGTGGGCTGTTTCTTCTTGTTCTGCACCAAAGCTGGGTTTGAATGCCCTTGCGAGCCGGTGCCTGAGCTGGGGCCCTAGTTGGGGCAGCCGGGAGGCTACCGTGAGACCAGCGAGGTCGCTGCCAAGGAGGTATCATAGAGTGCCGAGATTTTGAGCCCGGGACCAGAGATCGGTGGGAATCTTGAGCCTGGGCCAATCGAGGATCTGGCGGAGTGCTGGTGGCTCGGCCATTTTCGAGCGGAGCAGCTCCGGTCCCCGAAATTAGGTGGAGGTGACGCTCCCTATCCAGCTGAGTCCTCCGCTTGAAGGATCGGCAAATGGGGCAGTCCGCTGTAAGGTGGGACTCACCCAAACAAGCGAGGCATTTCTCATGCGGGTCGTCCATCGGGGAAGCCTTGCAGCATCCCATGCATGGCTTGAAACCTGGCATTTCAAGTTTCGCGTGAAAAGACAGGCCCTTGCATTTTGCAAGATAACACTGATCCAAACTGACGCTGATGGCAGAAGAAGGAAATGGGAGGGTCAGGGTCACGGTCACCTATATAACCGTGGTTGCGGCGTGGAGGGGGCGTTGGCCGTGCACCCTGATGTGACAGGCTAACGCTAAAGACCTTCCGAGCTACCATGCGCTGCGGCACATAGACACCTGTAACTGAATGATGTGAGCAGCGCTTGAAGGAGAACTGGCTAGATCAGCGGGCTCAGCAGGTGGGAATCAATGGCTCAATGTCTAGTTGGCAACCAGTAAAGAGTGAAGTGCCCCAGGGGTCAGTCCTGGGGCACGTTCTGTTCAACATCTTCATTAACAATCTTGATGATGGGATATATTGCCCACTCAGTAAGCTTCCCAATGACACCATGCTGGAGGGCAGGGACAGGATTTAGGGAGACTTAGATAAACTGGAGCAATGGGCCAAAAGAAATCTCATGTGGTTCAACAAGAACAAGTGCAGAGTCCTGCACTTAGGATGGAAAAATCCCATGTACTGCTACAGGCTGGGGACCAATCGGCTAAGCAGCAGTACTATAGAAAAGGGCCTTGGGGTTATGGCGTATGAGAAGCTGGATATGAGTCAACAGTGTGCTCTTGTTGCCAAAAAGGGTAATGGCATATCGGGATGTATCAATAGGACTGTTGCCAGCAATCAAGGGATGTGATTATTCCCCTCTATTTGTCACTGGTGAGGCCACGTCTGGAATACTGTGTCCCATTTTGTGCTCCCCACTACAAAAAAGATGTTGACAAATTAGAAAGAGTCCAGTGTAGGGCAATGAAAATGATTAGGGGCCTTGGTAAGGCACATGACTTATGAGGAGAGGCTGAAGGAACTAGGCTTATTTAGCCCGCAGAAGAGAAGACTGAGGGGGATTTGGCAGCAACCTTCAACTGCTTGAAGGGATGCTCCAGAGAGGGGGGACCTAGGCTGTTCTCAGTAGTAAAAGAGGACAGAACAAGGAGCAGTGGTTTCAAATTGCAGCTGGAAAGGTTGAGGCTGGATATTAGGAAAACCTTTCTCACTAGGAGACTGGTGAAACATTGGAATGGGTTACCTAGGCAAGTGGTGGAATCTCCGTCTTTGGAGATATTTAAGGTCTGGTTAGATAATAACCAAGCTGGGATAATTTAGTGAGAGTGGTCCTGCTTTTAGCAGGGGGTTGGACTAGATGACTTCATGAGGTCCCTTCCAACCCTCTGATTTTAAGGTGAGTGTTGGTGGTCCCACTGTCACCTCCTCTGGCTAGATTTTGAATAGGACCCAGTCTGGTAGGTGGCTTCTGAGCACATCTACCAGATCATTTCCCCCACATGGGACAGGACCTCCTCCACCTTTATTTCTCCAGTGTGTGAACTGCACTGGGGCTTATGCAGGAGATGGGTGTCTGCACGCCTGGAGGCAGGCAGCAGTGAACATGCTTAGAGGCAGAAATTTGGGAACTTTTATAGCAAAAATGTTGACACTATGTTTATGTCTATACTGCAAGTCAGGCTTGCAGGGCTTGGGTCAATGGGCTGTTTAAGTGCAATGCATGCATTCAGGCTAGGGCTGGAGCCCAGGCTCTAGAACCCTTTGAGGTGGAAGGGTCCCAGAGCTCCAAACGCAGCCCAGTTAACTACGTGGCAATTAAACAGCCTCTCAGCCTGAGCCCGATAACCCTGAGTCAGTTGTCACAGGCCATCCATCGGCTTTTAATTGCAGTGAGACACCTTGAGTGAATGTAGGTGCCTACAGGCTCAATGCAGCAACCAGGCAGGTGTTTTGTAGATTGCAGTGGTGCCTCTATCTGGGGCTTAGGTGCCTAGGAATAGGGCACATAAGTGCCTTTGTTGCTTTGAGGCTTATATTCTAAAGCCACTGTTTACATGCTAAATGTTCTCAGGTTGATTTTAATTCTACCCACTACTGTTTTTCTGGGGGGAAAAAAGGTGCTGGTACTTGGCCAAGGATCTGGGGCTGCCACCGGTGGTGGTGGCAAGAGCTGGAGCCACATCACTGTGAAAAAAAGGTGCCAATACTCAGTACCCCTGAGTATCATCACAAAAAAAGCCCTGATTCTACCCCATTATGTGTGTATTAGGATAGGCCCTTTCTTTATACGATTACATCACATTGGGTAAGGCGGTGTAATGTTCATTGAATATTTATTTTACAAATATACATTAAGTGTGTGGACATATACAAATATTTTCCAAAGAAAAAGTAAACAGAGAGGGTTGCAGAATATTTGGCAAGTATTATGGGATAATTATGATTCTAGGAAACAATGTAGCAAATCAAAAGATGAAACCAGTGATTTTGTCGTAAGTCCTTTGGACTCTTTGAGTACAAAAAGAAGCTGTCCTGAATGGTTCTGTTGCACACTCCTTTGGTGTGACCATCTTTGGTTACTTTACAGATCTGTACCACTTCTAATAACATCTCTGTTTAAGGGACCACCAGTATACTGTCATTGTTTTAAAAACACTTATATTTTCATTTGTTTAAAACTCTATGGCTATGTCTACACTAGGAAATGTTAGTTCAAATTTGTTTATTTGAACTAAGTTCAAGTTTAGTTCAAGCTAACCTCGAGCTTATTAGTTTGAATTAACTAACTGGACTAATTCGAGTTAACGTTAAGTTGAATTACTCTACTTTGTTAATTCAAACTAACTGCCCTTAATTCAAATTTATTATGTTTGAACTAAGGGTCAGTCTTAGTCTGCACTGTGCTTAGTCTGAGCTAAGGATCAAACTGAGGTCTTACCATATATACTCGGGTATAAGCTGATCCACGTATAAGCTGACCCCCCCAATTTCTAAGCCCCCCCCCCCCCCAAACCAGCAAAAATGCATGACCTCCACATAAACTGAGGTCCCTCTGCAGCCTCTGGCCTCTAACCACCCCACCATGCACTGCCAGCTTCCCTGGACTCCCTGACATCCTCCCTAAACACCTAACCCTGCTGCTGCTTCCCCCTGTGCCATCCCCAACCATGCCCTTGCTTCCCCGACCCTATTGCTGCTTCCACCTCTGCCATCCCTTACCCTGCCACTGCTTCCACCTGCCTCATTCCCAACCATGCCACTACTTCTCCCTGCACTGTCCCCGAACATGCTGCCACTTCCACCTGCACCATCTCCGACCATGCCACCACTTCTCCCTGCGCCATCCCCAACCGTGCCACTGCTTCCCCGACCCTGCCACTGCTTCCGTCTGTGCTGTCCCTGACCCTACCGCTGCTTCCCTGACCATGTCACCCCCGATCCTGCAGCCACTTCCCCCTGCACCATTCTTGACCATGCTGCTGCTTCCCCAGCTATGCTGCCTCTTCCCCCTGTGCTGTCCCCAACCATGCCGCTGCTTCTCCCTGCACTGCCCCCCACCCTGCCACTGCTTCCCTAACCATGCCACCCTGACCAAGCAGCTGCTTTCCCCTGCACCTGCCCCAACTCCTGGGAACTGCTGCCACTTCTCCCTGCTGTCCTCACCTTTCCTGCTGTCACTGGCTCCCCTGGGCTGACCCCTGCCTTCTTAGGTCCCCCTTATCTGGCCACTCTGGTGGCTAGGCAAAGTAAGGAGAGCAAGACACAGTCTATAAGCCCTGCTCAGGCTGAGCACACAATATGGCCGCTGTGAAGCTGGTGTCCCCCCCTCACCAAGTCTGCTGTGAGCATGCTCAGAGCTGGAACTTTAAAACTCATAGGCTGGGACTGCTCACTGATCCCTGACCCGCGTATAAGCCAAGTGCCCTTTTTAAAGGTTATTTTCAGGCACAAAAATCTCGGTTTATATGCGAGAATATATGGTAGTTCCAACTAACTGGCAGGTCTCACTAATTCAAACTTAAGTTTTTCATTAGTTTGAATTAAGGGATTCCTTAATTCAAACTAATGAAAGCCTAGTGTAGACAGGTACTACATTAGTTCGAATTAAGCCTCCTTAATTCAAACTAACTTGTGAGTGTAGAGACACACACGCACATACACAGTTTGCCTTCCCCTTTTCTCCTTCTGTAACCCGGCAGTTAGAGTGGCACAGTCTAATTTGTCATTGCACTGTGCAAGACATCCTTGCATCTAAAATCAGACAGATGTAAATGTTCAGCCAATCAAGTGACCACCCTTTACTGCTTTACAATTCCATTAATGGCCATGCACCTGACATAAAGTGGTTATGACAAACTCACTAATGAGCTTAGGGATTGCACAGACACCAAGCAGCAGTCAGTCACTGGTGTGTGTGCATGTGCCTGTGCATGCGAGTGTCAGGAATGGAGCTGTTGTACAGCACAATGGTTTGTGATTTGGATCAAGTGAGTTTAAAAATTCAACCACTAAAATGTATCGAATCTCTGTGGTTAGACCTCAGGTACCATCAGCAACACCCACGGCAGTGCAGCACCTCTGTGACTGTCATGCTGCACATGTAACCACTTCACAGGGGCAAGCCCGACTAGGCAAACCACAGACTAAATGAAGACAAACTGTCATTTCAGAATTCACATGGGAATATAACTTACCCTCTGTGTTATACAAACTCACTAATTATATCTGTCAGTAGGTTGATATTTTATATAGATAATGTGCATGTTACTGGCTGACTCAAACAATTCCACTGAGAGCAACTCATTGGTGTAAAATATATTTATAAACTAAACTTTCTCATAAGTTAAAAATGGTTATAGTAATGCCCCCAATGGGATATTTTTGTAAGAAAAAATGCCTATGATTAGTAAAGCAATTAAATCAGTGCTTTATGTTTTACACTGCAGTCCTGCAGCTCTTGAGCCATGCTCTAGGCCCTTGGTTGATTACATGTAATGCTGGGTAACCATTCATCCAGTTCCTGCAGTCTCCAGATGTCCGTAACTATTGACATGCTAAAGACTTCAGTTCACTGTACTTTAGTCAGGGAGGAGCAGAAATAGTGCGTGTGTTGCTCTCTCTTTTGCTGAGGCCTAAGGAAGATCTGGGGGTGGGCTGAGACTAAGAGCCACTGAATTCCCTGATTGCTCCGTGCCTTCCCCACAAGCTTGGTGAGGGTTTTGTTCCTTCCTAAGTGGAAAGTGCTTGAGGGAAACCATCTTAAAAAAGCTAACATTGCTTATGCAGTATGAGCAGAGTGTTTCCTGCAGGGTAGTGACTTGAGAGAAAGAGCTGATGACTTAAAGGGGTAGCACAGGGGCATTAAACCTGACTAGTCTTTATAACCAAAAACTTCCCTTTAAAGAGACTGTAATTTCTTCTATAAAGTGAACATGAAAAAAGAAAATAGAGAGGTCGGGGTTTTTTTTTGTTTTGTTTTTTGTTTTTTTTTTTAATGGATGACTCACTTCAGCTTGTATGTATGGGGAAACTTTCTGGTAACGAGCAGATTGTTTGATGCACATCTCACCTTTCCATTCTGTTTGTTATTTTTATTGCAACATTCAAAGATAGTAATTGCAATAGTTAAGACTGAAATGTGGTTATAATTCTAACTCTGTTTTTAAATTACTCAGCTTTTTCAAAATATTTTAAGGGATGAAACTTCACAAACTTGGTCTCAACTCAAAGATGAGCAATTTAGGAATGCTTAATCCAAATTTGGTTGTTATTAATGTGAGTGCAAAAAATATATGTAAGTCTGCTGTATGGTCTGATTAACAGGTTTTGTTCATGTAGATCATAAATGACTCAAAAACATCAAATTAATTTTTTTCCTATCTCCCTAACCAAAAAGGGCAAAGCAGTTTAAGAGCATGTGTTAGCCTAACCCCCCAAAGTAGATGCAGCAGTCCACTGAAAAGTATTTTTCTGTCTATGTAAGAACACTACCTCCTTGAAAGATGTTAGCTACATTGACAAAAGCACTCATTTGTTAGCATAGCCATGCCTGTCAGAGAGAAGGTTTTTTTACACTCCTGACTGACATAGTTATGCCAATAGAACTTTTAACTAGAAAACAAGTTTCAGCAACCCAAAAATGACATTTGTCCAGAAACATTAACTTCCTGCAATATCTGTTCGTGTTTTCTTTGCTAATAATTAGATTGTGTCACGTAGGCACGGGCCTGTGTTGGGGCAGTTTAGAATTGCATAACCACAGTGGGCAGTCTGGGAGAACTACATTTCTGGGATTTCCAAACCTTTCCACAGTACAGAGGGAGCACAGTTGCTGTACCACATCCCTTAAGAAACTACAGCATGTGCTCCTTTCTATGGCTAATGTAAAAGGAGGATAAGCTCATGAAAGCCCTTGTGCTCAGGGAATAATTCTGTGGGAGAGTCTGAAGGAGTGAAAGGCAGCCATTTTGATTTCTTCAGAACTCTCATCCTGCTTATATGTCTCTTTTCATTCTGCATTAAATTAAATTATAGGAGAGACAGATATTCATTATTAATAGGAGGGAGTCTGCAGTTGTTCATGGAGCTTTTTAGGATTCAGAAATTCCCAGCTGTTGTCTGCACATATACAGATAAATGCGATCCCACAAATCAGAGTGAACTGAACTCAGCGGTTTTATTTGTAAAATGTTTGAAATTAAGTTATGTTTAATATTTAGTCATCTTTAGGACCATTCCTCTGTCTAGCCACAGAAAATAAAAGTCCTGATAAGACACTCTGTTTCTTGAGGATTCAGGAGCAGTAATGGATCTAATAGGAATCTGGGTGTGAGAAACATTTTTGGCATGTATAAACCACCACCAACATAATGATGTTGATAGTAACTAGTCATCCTCTAAACATCTGGCCATAAACATGATTTCCATCCTCCACCCCTCTGTCTAGGTCAGACATCAAGATGCTAATGAAACTAATTAATCTGAATAAAGTTCTGAGGGTCAAAATCCCAATTCTCATTGCTTTTAGTTAGCCGATTAACAGCTAATTTCTGGGTTTTTTTAGGAATGACCTTTTTCAGAGTGAAGCTATGTGTGAAGTTCAGTCTGCAAAATTCCTGTCAGTAGCTTCCTAGAAGAATATTGAAGGCTAGTGTCTCACTGAAAAATAGGAAGTGTTTACACTGAGACTGCTATACGGATAAAATATCATAGTGGACACAGACAGTGTAGTTTTCACCTCACTATAGTCAATTAAAATAAACACCATTTAGGAGTCCTGGGATTGACTTGCTATACTGAAGTAAAAACTACATGGTTCTTACCTCTGCCAGGATTTTACACTGAGATAATATCTCAGTTTAAAAGAACACTCGTTTTTGCAGTGAAGACACCACATCATTTTTGTATTCCACAGTTAGTATCATCAATACTTTCAGGGTTTTGCAAGACTCTGGATATTTTTTTGACAATCCAGAACTGAAACTTGGCAAAGAGATTTAGTATCCCCACTGCTGAATACTCATTGGTCACAAGTCAAAATATTTAAATTTGTATTAACATTCAGTTGCACAAGATAAAAAATGACAATCAAAAGTGCTTTTGTACAGCCGTATGCCAGTTGCAGAAAAGTTCTTGCTGGATATTGTGGCAGTATTGTGAGAGGAGGAACCTAAAAATATCTTTAGGGCTGGCAGAACATGGTAAGCCCAGTAAGCACTGCAGGGGGTGCCAATGTTTGAGGGGTGCCAAAATGCCCTGTAGGGGATGCATACCTGGCCCAGCTATCCCATGCCAGTGGGGATTGGGCAAGCTGGCCAAAAGGGTGGCTGGGGTCAGCGCTGCCAGAGCCCCCTCCGCCCCCGCCACGTGCACTGCTCTCGGCTCTGTGCTGGAGCAGCGTGGAGAGGGCAGAAGGCAACACAGAGCCGGTATCGTTCCTCCCTGCCTGGCTGCGCTGCCTCCCAGCCCCTCTCTGTTACTCCGGCACAAAGCAGAGAACAGCGGCCTTGGCTGGTGGGAAGGGGGGAGATGGGCAGACTGGCAGTGCTGCACCGCTGAGCCCCCCATGCTGACCCTGCGTGGCTGCACCACTGTCCCCGCCACGCTGGGGACTAGACAAGCAGCCAAAAGGGTGGCCAAGTGAAGCACTTCCGGTCCACCCGCCTGGCCCCCCACCGCCACACGTGCTGCTCTGGGCTCCATGCTGGAGCAGCCAGGAGGGAACAGGAGGCAGCACAGAGCCACTATTGTTGCCCCCTCCCACCCCAGCCACACTGCCTCCCACCCCCTCCCCGCTGCTCCAGCAGGGAGCCCAGAGCAGCGCACATGGCAGGGGGGACCAGGCAGACTGGCAGTGCTGCACTGGGCCATCATTTTGGCTGCTCATCTGGTCACCAGCATGTGGAGGGGGGGCAGCACAGGGGTCTGCCCCTGCCCTGGGCCAGCCAGCTCTGCTCCCCAATGCCAGGGTGTGGATGGCCCCGCAGAGGGCGATTTGCCTGAGGCCCTGCACCCTCTAGGGACGGCCCTGCCTGGGGGAGGGGGAAGGAGGAGGGTGCCGATTTATAGGTTGCAGGGGGGGCACCAGAAACCCTAGCGCCGGCCCTGAACATCTTTCATTCCTTAAAATCTAGTACAAGATACTCCACCAGCAGGGATGGCTCAAGGCTTTTTGCCACCCTAGGCCAGCAGGGATTTTGACACCTCTACCCCCAACAGCTGCAGGTAGAGTGGTGCTGCCACCGGGATCTGGCCATGAGTGGGAGTCCAGAGCTGCAGACGTGGGGGGGGGGTCTGGCTGCAGGCGGGGAGCAGAGCAGGCCCAGCCCTTGGGACCCCCTAACTGTTGGTACCCGAGGTGACCACCTCGGTCACCTCTTTGAAGACCAGCCCTGTCCACTAGCACTAACTATTGACTTCTGATGTCTCAATGTATTATATCGGAATTATTTATATAGAAAACTTAGGTGCTGCTTCATCCTTTCATCCTGCAGTAGTTTTCAACCAGTTTCAGAGTGAGGCGTCAGGGGTCTGAGGCTACAGGCACATCATGAGAAAATGACACTCATCAGCCTGTTTTTTTAAAAGCTGTTTTTATTTTCTCAGCATTTATGGTTTTTGTGGAGCCTGTTAACTTTGCTTTTTGTTCTGACATTCTCCCGCTTTCCACTTGTTGAGTGACAAGACACAGGGTTGCGGACAGAACCAGGCTGTCTGCTATTGTTTTAGGTACAGTCACGTAATATAAAGAATTTAGGAGACTGAGTCAGAAGTCAGGGAGGCAGCCTGGGTGGGTGCTACTGTACCTATACAGACACCTTCCATATGCTCGGTGCAGTACCTTTAAAAAATGCTTTTACAATAAAAATTATGTGAATTTATTAAACTCCTTATCTTCTCCCCTCCAGACATTATGCAATTAGGAACTTTTCTTCACCGCAAGGAGGTATTTGTAACCATAGTAAAACAAACAAGGAGTCTTGTGGCACTTAAAGACTAACAAATTTATTGCATGAGCTTTCCTGGGAGAAAATCCCACTTCATGTACCTTTTCCTCTTAGCTAGGGGAAGGGACTGTTCTTAAATTAATCTTTTACACTCCTTCTTTGGCTAAAGATTTAGTAACAGTTAACACTTGCTTATTAGCCTATTTAACTGATCAACCACAGGATACGGAGCTTGCAGTAATTATAGCTTATCAACTTTTTTTTTTTGCCACCCTAATTATACATTGCAGAGAATAAAAGGAGAGAGTGACTATGTTACCACAACTATTGTAAACGTAGCGACACAGAATTGAAAGGTCTTGCGACATAGAGAAATGTCAAAGTTTTCTGAGGACCATTTGAGGCTATTGATGTACACCAATCCATCAGTTTAAAGCCACAGTTTATTATCCTTGTTTTGAAGTATGTAGGGTGTACATTGCATCAGGGTAGTAGATGCAACTCTGTGGACTCACAGCCTGGAATTTGTAGTTTTCTCTGTGGCAAGAGTTGAGAAATTAAGAATAAACCCAGCTGTAAGAAAACAAAACCAAAAAAAAAAAAAAAAAAACAGAGAGAGAGAGAGAGAGAGAGTGTGTGTGTGTGTGTGTGTGTCAACAGAGTCCATTATACCGTAATACATCAGTTGTGAGATGTTCACGAAAGAGAAGGCATATTACAAAGAAGGAAAAGCAGGCAATCAATAAAGGCAATCTATATCTCATTCACATCTCTGAATAAATAATAACAGACTGGATCTAAAATTAGGATCTGAGTAGAAAGCTGAGCCAATCTGAATATGGGGTATTTGTATCTCTCCAAGCAAACTTTGATGTTTGAGAGCTACATCCTCATCCTGTGTAAATCCACTGAAATCTTCACAGATTTACACCAACTGGGGATCTGGTGCTGCCAGTTTAGGTCAACAGGTTTGAAATTTGATCTGTGTTTTGAGTTTATTGCAATATTTTTATTACCATTTCTGCAGTTCAGATAAAGGGCTGGCTGTTTGTCTGCTTAGCCAGAGATGGCCCAGAAATGCTTGTGTAATAAGGAATCAATCCTGTAAGGTGCTGAGCAACTCCTGGAAGTTCAGCCTCCCTTCAGATGCTTTGATTTCCAAGCGTCTTGCAGGATTGAGTCATATCAGATCCATCACTGAATTACAAGGACGTAAAGAAACGAGAGCTGGCCAACTCCTCATAGTTTGCCAGAAAGATCCTTGCACTCTAGCAACCTCTTCTTGCAATGTGAGTGTCAGGATCAGTAATAGGGGAGCATGGAGTAGAGGACTCTAGATTTGAGTTTGGGCTTTCCACTTGAAAACAGGCAGTAGATGTTTGCTCAGTAACAAGAAACGAGCAATTAGCTTGCTTTAATTTGCTATGTAAGCAGCAACAGGCAATCTGAAGGAGGACTTGTATACTGTAAGCTGTGCAAGCTGTGCTGGGTTGAGGCCTTGCTGTGTTAACGTGAAGATCACCTAGTATATAAGCTGAGACAACTAATGTGGGAATCTACTAATTGATTAAACCTGCTTTGGTGTCTGCTCACTAGCTGGCAGATACAATTTTGCTCTATAGGAATCCTGCACCTTTTGTCACAATGCCTTCGTAAGAGAACCCATTGTGTATCATCCTAAAATTCCCCAAAAACTCACACAAAACTTTTCCTATAGGCGTGGTTACAGAATGAGGTGTGCATTAAAACATCTTTATAGTTCCTCTTGAGTGCGTCCTTCACATGACAGACTTGGTTTCCTTCTCCTCTCTTGAGGCTGAGATCCTAGAGGACTAAAGTTGTATTTGCCATCTTCAAGAAACTTCCCACCAAGACCAGGTGACCAGCATCTGATTAAAGCGATTCAGAACAGATTTTCCAAACCCAGTGTATTGTTTATTCCCCCAAAGGTAGAAAATAAGTAGGGACACAGGTTAAAACAACAAAAGCTGATACGTACCTGGTTTACCTCAACTATATTCTTTCTTTGCAAGCTTAGGAGGGTTCAACTCAACCTTGATGCCCGTACTTTTGGACTGAGAGAGACAAACTACCCTCCTGCATTCTCTGGGTCTCTTCTGCAGTGTATCCTCCAAGCAGGTACTTCCTACTTTTTAGGCAGGGATTTTCAAGACTTCAGTGTCCTTGTGGCAGTACACTACCAGTCAGACTAGGTAAGCAGGGAAGGCTGTTGAACCTGAGAGGCCTATAAACACTTCCAGGAAAAGGATGCTCAGGAAAGGGAGGGGCAAGTAGATAAAGCATGAGAAGCAGTAGCAAGGGATGGCTGAGCCCCCTGCTGAGTAATGACCGAGTCCGTAAGAACTCAGAGGCTGCTTGGAACTGTCTATATAGAAGGTGGTGGACAACCCACTGTAATTAAAGCACACTGGTGGAACATGGTGTGATGGTCCGGATGTGGTTTCTGGGGACTGAGGGCCTGAACAGCCATAGGGCCATGTGCAAACAACTATAGCGCTTTTGATCTCAGGCCCTAGATTTGGAAAAATGAGCCTGTAAACCTAGATAGAGCCAGACCAATAGGCACTTCCCAATTAATAGCCAACTCACCATTCTTATGAAGAACCAGGATATTTTCTCCAGCGATATCTTATCTCTAGTCATTGTTTAGTGTCCTAACAATCAATTTGATTTAGTTCCATTAAGTCAGACAGGATACTATCAAGCAAGTCCAGTGAGGTACATATAATATTAATAAAAAAAATTCTTTTCCTCCACAAGGGGAATTTTCAAAGGCACAAATAGCAGTTGAGTGTCTAACTCCCCTCTGTGCTTTTGAAAGCTCCCCTTTTGATCCATTAGCTGATAATGACAAAATATTCAGACTAATCATAGCAATTAAGCTCATTCACTCTCTTCAATGTAATTGCTGGAAAAGTTGGATCGCTTGAACTAGATATAAAAGTTGAGGAGAGGGGAGAACATTAAGCAAACTGTCCAAATGAACTGACCACAGACTTTATTTTTTGGCATTTAAACTAGTTCAAAGATGTATGGCCCCTCCTCTCATACTACTCGATCCCTAGCAAGCTTCTCATATTTCTAAATTATTGAAGTCCCAACAAGTTTTGGCATTGTCTGCCAGATCAAGCAACGTTTTCAAGCCCTCGTCATTTTGAAGTTTCCCATAGGCCAGAAGAGGCCAATACACTTTGGTTCATTTTTGTCTGAGAAAATACCATATTTGTAAGACTTGAAGTCAGCAGCTTGACAAGAGCTTGAAAAAGAGTACCAGACCTGAGATAACCTGATGGGTTGTTATCATAAATAACATTTTTTGAGGTTGCTGTCTATGGAAAAAGGTCTGGGATGGGTAAGAAAGAGGAAGGCTGTGCTTGGGAAAGAGGTGGAAGGGTAAAAGGTGAAAAAGTATGAAGGAAGGACAAAGGAGACTACAAAATTTTAAATCTTATCTGGTAAGTAGTATCACTCAAAAGGAAAACCAAGGGAGGGGGGAACCAATATAAAACGCTAACTAACAAAAATATTCATTAATTGATATGAAGTCCTGATGTAACTAAAAAGGCAAGTGATAAAAATAAATACGAGTGTGATGACTTAGTTGCAGCATCAGATAGCGTTGCTGCCTACAAGGCTTCTAATTAAATATTTTAATCTTTTGGCTGAAAAACTTATGATTGATTATAATGCACTGCTATGATATGTGGCCTCTTCATTATAGTACAGCAGGCCAGATAACTCTCATACGTTAAAGATCCTTTATTTATAAAAGACTGAAAATATTTTACAGCTGCTTATCATTGTAATCTCCAGCGTAGGAATGGAGTAAAATCAATGCAGAGCAAGGGATCCTAGGAGAAAGAAAACAAAAAAATAAAAAAAAATAAAAAAAAAAAGAAGAAAAGAAAAAAACAAAATTCTGCAGATTTGGGTTTTGTTCCATTCTTTCTGATGTCTGGTTTGGTTCTGCTGCCTTACAGTTCCTTGCCTTACTTGTGATTGAAAGGCAAACTGAAGTGTAGCAAACACTGACAGGCTTTAATAAAGAGATGTACAATGTCTCTGATGTATTTGAGGGAACCTTTGCTGCTTGTGGTTTTGTATATGGTTATGGTAAATAACTAGCAAGCTGATTTTTGTGGTCTGGCCTTTGCTGTGAGCACTTGACCACTAGAGACTCATTTAACCTAAATAACCCAAACCTATTCAAAGTCTGGAATAAAAACAAAGCAAACAAAAGAAGTAACAAATCTGAGGAAGACCTGCCACAATGACATGTCTATCTTCTGCACTCAAGTGTTTTGTTTCATACAGTATTAAAGAGTGTGGCTCTGACAGGCCTTAGGCCTCAGAGAACCTTGTTAGATGTTAGGTTTGTCACTGTGAGTTTCCCCTTTCCCCATGGCTGATTCCTGCAGATTCTCATAATAAATGAGCCCAAATAGAAGACAGGATGACAGGGTTGAGGCCCTGAACACAGTTAGTTGTAGCTCACAGGGGGATAGCAAACTTTACATCTTGACAGAAGGCATTCAACCTGAACTGAAGCTGCAGGCGAGATTGAGTGTCCCTGTCTCCATATGTAGCTGAGAAGCACAAGGCTCTGCTCCTAAGGGGCTTTTTCATTTTATTCTTTTGGGTAGTACTGATAAGCAGCTAGGAAGATATTAGCATTGTGCTTGCTATATATATAAACCAAAATAAAATGATATAAACTAGTTAAGTAAGGCCCATTCAAAAAAATACCACTTGGGGCATAAATTAATTTAAAATATATATTTTAGTTTATATGAATTGTAGGGTGTGGGACTGATCATTGTAAAAATTTCCTAATACCTTTCCCCTGTGTGGAGAAATACATCATGGTATGCATCGTTGAGCTTGGAGCAACAATAAATTGATGCAAGTTAAAATCATTGATTAAGTTTAATAAAAAAGTAAGTGACTCACCTGCATGTAGTGCAAGGAAATTTTTCAGTGCTTTCATTGAACTGCCCAGCAGGATATCAAACAGGAACATATGCAACCAAAGAACCAGTAATGTCAGAACATTATCACAGGGGGAGGGAGGAACAAAAATGACCCAAACTCTGATCTGAGTACATCCAAACCATGATTTAATTATTTATCAATGGTTTCTGAAAACTCATGATAAATTAGAACTCAATAGAGCTTTTATCCCCTGAAGAAAATTTCAATTATTACTTTTTAAATCCCCAAATTGCTTTTATTTTCAGCAACTGAAAACTAAAACATTTTCATTCATAAACCAAAAACAAATACCAAACACCTGGCCCAACTGGATCAATACTGCAGATGGGAAAAAAAGAATTTTTGGCCTTTTTATTATTTATTTTTGATTCTCTGATGAAAAAGCAATTTTCTTTTAGGAAAGCAGATGTTGCCTTTGAAAATTTTTGTTAAGTCAAAAAAATGTTTTTTGGGGGGTGGGGGGGAGCCTGATGTAATCTTTTTTTTTTTTAATTAGCCCTACTACAAATATTGTAATGGATGTCACAGGCACCACCATCCTCCTCAGTGCTTGAAAAAATAAGGAATGAAAAAGTGAGACGCTAAACATAAGAATCTATTTATTTCTTCTTTTGCTGCTCTTTTTTAGTTTATTTTTTCTTCCTCTTCCTATTTAGATGCTGCTTAAACTGGCTTGCATTTTTTATGGGAGGATTTTGATAACAAAAAGAATGCAGAATATAATGTATTCAGTCAGTCACACCCTGTCCTCTCCCCCTTACCACCTTTCTGTCTTCCGAAGTGAAAAATCCAAACTCATTACACTCTTTAGCTCCTCCACACTTTACACATTTTCTCTCACAATCGCACACCTCATCTTTCCCATTATACTACTTCATCCCTTCCTTCATCACCCTGTCCCTCCACACTCCTAATTAAATTAATTCTCCTGCTCACCTGTTGTTGACAACGAAAAGATGGAGGAGTAGCCTTAAAAGGAGCCCAGTGAACTAGGCCTGAAGAAAAACTTCATCAGGCTGCCAGGAGTGTCTGAGCTTTCAGTGGAAGGGTCATTACTTCCATTCTCACTTAAGGAGGCGGGAGGTAGTGTTGTTGACAGAAGCCAGCTGTAGACAGACATGCTTGGTCCCAGATTACAGTTCCTCTCCCAGCTTGCAAAACTGACCAAGAGGCCAAGCCAGGCTGTGCATATTGGAAGACTTCTGATTTTCTTGAACAGGCAACTAGGAATCACTCCTAATATTTGTAACATGCTGCATGCCAAAGCCAAATATTGCTGTGTTTTTCTCCTCTTCTCCAGAGTTTAGCAAAAGGCTAGAGCCGCTGCTGCAAATGCTGAAGAAGAAATCCCAAGTATCAACACCATCAACAAGTCACATTCTTCCTTCACCATCTTTGAGGAGCAAGAGATACTTGAGGAGCACAAAGTGAGAGAGGCATGTCGCTGTAATGTAGGTGCTGGCCTACATAGTGAAATAGTGAAAATGGCCCCTCAGCTGAGTGATAGCAGATGTTGAGGGCTTGTAGGTCAAAGAAGAAATCAGTGATGCAGATTCTGGGTATTTTCTTAGAGCAGTTTGTTGATTTTGCATTGTATAACCCACAATCCTTGAAGAGAGGTAGTTGCAAATTGCATGCAGGCAACTTCCTGTTTCAGAAACTGCAGCCTAAACACCCGTGTCCAATTCTCAGGAAGCAACATTGCAGTAAGAATTAACTCTAGTTAGAGAGATCAAGTAGAGGAAACCCCATTGCTGTTTACCACAGCTCTCTCCTGAGAATCTGCATCACAAAATTAACCACAGTACAATCATTTCTTCTAATACTGTTCACTGCATGTACTGTAAAAAGTAAGTTGTAAGACAATCTGTAACAGTGCTATCTAGTGAGTCACAGTGTAACAATATATTAGGAAACAGGCAGAAGTTTAAAACCATAGATCTCCCCAACAGTGAAGGAGGGAACCAAATAGACAAGGTGAACAGTTAATGAGGTCACCATTGCCCAAAATCAAGATGAGCATCATGGTAACTGTAAAATCTCATAGACTTTAAGGCTGAAAGGGACGAGCAAGATCATCCAGTCTGACCATGTGCACATCATAGACCACAGAACTTCATCGTCCCACTCCTTTAATAGACCAAGTATCTTGATTTTAAAAACTTGAAGTTGCGGAGAATCCACCACTTACTCTAGTTCAAACCATAAAGTGATAAAGATCCTGGATAAAGAAATTATTCCCTGAAACATGAACAAGAAAATAACTGTTTCTTGATGAACACAAGATGTGTTGTAGAAGGCTTTTGCATCATTTGGTGCAGCATCTCCATTACACAGATAATTGAGGTACATTCATGTAACAGGGCGGTCTCCTCCTTTAAGAACCAGGGGTCTGGATTAGCTAGCTGTGTTTGGAGATAGAGCCCTTTTAGGAACTGGTATTTGGGCCTAGGTCCACCTGGAAAGAGGTCAGATGATTCCCAAAAATCACTGAATGTAATCAGCTGACTGGGGAACTGTAGGCCAGGAGTTGGATGAGTTCCTGTGGCAAGTCCTGGAATAGTGAGAAGAGGTCCCTGTAATGATGTGGCAAATAGATTTGTTTGTGTTACTTTGTGAGGTTGTGTTTAAAGAACATATTGTGCTCTGAAGGAAGGATCTGATCAGAGGCCAGCAACCTACACAAGGAGGCAGGAGCAAGCGTCTGACAGAGTTGGATTTTTTCCCACTTAAACTCATGCAATAAATAAATTTGTTAGTCTTTAAAAGTGCCACAGGACTCCTTCTTAGAATCCTCTTGTCTCCCAAAACAATAAAGGAATTAGTGGGTTTGCTCCTTTTGTTTTTGTTTTTTTTTTTTGCCCCACAATGCAACAAATTATGTAAGCACACACTACATTTTTAAACCATTAATGTTTACAGGATTACTTCCTTAAAGTACTTAAAGTAAAGTAAAGTAAGCAAATGCTTCAGTGCTGTGTGTTGTTGAGGTGGGGACTAATGCATTTGGACCAGACCTGCCTTTTGGAGGTGCTGTAGGTTCAGAAGTATTTATATCATTTGTACAGCCAGACCTTTGCCCATTGTTCATAACAGTTTTCTCTTTCTTTGTGATATCTCCTTCCTTGTGGGTCCAAATGTAAAACACACCAAAAATGGTGGTAGTTGTTCAGTTGCCATATTTTTAAAAACTTAATAGGGATTTAATTTTCAATTCAGAATCAAATGAAAGGTCAAATTTGGGGTCTGTTCAGAACTACTGTAGATGACTTCTGCAAGCGTGGAAGGCAAAGCCTTGTAAACATGACAAGGAAGACTGGTGGGTTAAATTACTAACTCAACAGGTCGTTTGAGTTCTTCTCTCTTCTCTAGATCAGTGGTTCCCAACTGCTATGTTGGAGCACATTACTGTGTTGCTACACAGAGGTAAGTGTGTCTCAGAGAGTGAGGGAAATGGCTGGATTTGGCCTGGGGTGGGTTGGGCTGATGCGCCCTGTAGGGTCGCGATACACCACTTAGCATGTCACAACCCAGAAAAGATTAAGAATCACTGTTCTTAGATAACACACAGTGACTCCTGTATAAAAAATAGTCTGTAGCCAAATCTTCTGACACCTTAGTAAATAGTAGAATAGTTTGTATGAATCAGAGCCTGAGCTTACACTTTATTTACAAGGACCTTGCAAATTCAAAGTGGTGAATTGATCCAATATTATCAACCTGCTCAGCACACAAAGTATTAAAATGATTTTCATGTTAGCAGTTAGAAGCAGCATCTTGATTGGTATCTCTGTACAGAATGTTTTCCTGGGACTATGCCAATGGTGCCTCAATGTCTGATTTCAAAGTACTGTAATTAAGGGATAATTGCAGGATCCTATTTTGAATCAACACCATTGTGAGTCCTCATAAACTTTGCAACCATTTAGTTAGGAATCCGAGAACTCTAAACAATTTATTTACACACAGAGAGACAGATATATTTTAACATACTTCGTAAATTGTCTACCCCTCACCACAAGGACAACACATACACATGTACTTGAGTGGAATCAGTTACTGCAGTTTTCCTTATTTAAATCAGCCACTCTTCTGACACATGCTGTTAGCCACTTCTATACTTATTTAGCTGGTCGTCTTTTTCTAACTGCATTGGGGTAGGGTGAGAAGCTATGTTTTGCAGGGGGTTGTGTTAAATTCAATAGAGCTGTTAAAGATACTATCAGACTGTAATCACTTTAGATTGCCTTTAGTAAGTAATAGTCTGAAGACTATTGCAAAGAAGAAAAATTATGAAAAAAGATCAGGAAGCTTAAAGTGTGCTAAATAAAGAGAAAATGTTATTTAAATTATGAAGTGACAACTTACTTTCACACAGATTGCTTATTTAGAATATAATATTTTTCTGCTAATTTCTCAGCTTCTCTGAGGGCGGTTTTCCAGAGAATTACACATATTGGCTTTCATCTTTGCCTTCCAGCTTTGCCAAAAACTGTTTATAACCTCCTGTTATGGGGGTGGGGGTGGGGGACTAGTGTAAAAGAGTCTGAATATCTATTGCTATTCAGGCAAAGTTTAACATGTCATGAAGAATCACTCCAGTAGGGGTGTGCCCAGGAATTAAAATTTTGCTGCTTTTGGAAGGATGCTTTCTGTGACTTCCATGGCTGGACGAGCTGGCTACACCCTACAGCCCAGGTCTGGAGGGGCTGTCATCTCCTGAGACAGACCAGTGACAGGCAGGAGGAGCTTGCTCTCCCCACCTGAAAGAATTCTGTTCCCCAGTTGACTAGAATGGGGGACATGCCGCTGCTTATCCCCATTGCACATGTCCCTGCTGGTAATTACCTATTGTGCCAGAGCGTCATCCACAGTGAAGTGCACTAGTGCAGTGGTCGTCAAACTTTTTTGCTCCAGACCCACCTCCGGACCCCTCTACCAGGTGGCAAGCCCTTCACTGTGGGAGGGTTGGGTTGCCCTCCTCCCGGGAGTAGTGCCAGCCGGCTGGGGAGGGAGGCTCAGTAGCCCCACCTCTGGAGCAGAGTGGTACCGTGACCCAGTACCTGTGGGTCTGCAACCCAGTACTGGGTTGCGACCTGAACTTCGATGACCACTGCAGTAGCGTTACAGAGTTTAAACTGCAACTGCAAACCAAGGGTCAGCTTAATTGTTGTGTTTTCTGGAGATGCAGAAAGTCCAGCCTATGGAGAGGGCGTGGAAAGGTGACTTTAAGCAACCTTTGTCTTCCACCCGGGTGCTAGGGTGCTGTGGGTCTGAAATGGCCCTATCGTAACATAGCTCTTGGGGCTACACTAAGTCAGTGGTTCTCAACCTTTTGTCATTAACGGATCCCAAAAATTTTTCAGATGGATGAGGGGACCCCTTTAGAATTCTTAGATTGAAAATAAGCGCTGTAAATTACAATGGCATTTTGCTTTATGTTCAAGGCATGAATGGCTATAGTGGTGTGAGCAATGACTCCACCCTAGGTTTCCTATAGGTATGCCCCCCTTCATTGGAGTTTTTGAGTTGACCCATATATAGGGATGGATCAGGAAATTTAAATGTCTTGCAAAATTTTGACGAAACCATAGAAAGTCATGTTGTTTGTGTTCGTGTGTGTGTGTACAAAATATACCACTAAAGCTTTTAAATGGATTTCTTTTTTGTTTAATGCTCCTTCCATGAACTACAGCAATTAAAACCCAAAACATATTGACCATGTTTCTTTGTATGCCCACAGAATTTATACTTAATAACAAATACAGATGTCAAAGTACAGGCTAATTTGTACAAGGCAAGCTTAAAGCATCTGGTTTTTAGTAGACATTATAGCTATTTTAAAAGTGGCATTCTTTTGTCCTGTAATACAGTCAGATGTAAAATTTTAGAAAATAAAGATATCTAAAGGCACATCTTAGACAGTCTTGTTTATACAAGGCCAACTACAAAAGGCATTTCTTTTATCTGCCAAGGAGATGGGCTCTTAATATATGTCGGCCCCAACAGTTACTGCAACAAATGTCATAAAATTAGATAGCTCCAGTTTTCTTTTTCAAAGGCTAATTATTTTATGGAGAAGAATAAATTGTCAGCCTTGCTCTTGCTGACTTTTGCCTTACAAAGCAACAAGATTTGCCCATAGGCATTGAAACTATGGCACAACTGTACTCTGATAATGTTCTTATTAGTATGTTACTTTCTTTCTTTTAGATTTTACATGTTGCCTTGAATTTTTATAACTAGAACATTTTGTGGATGGGTCAAAAAGAGCCTGGTCTTCAGCTTCTACAGAAAGAGCCTAAATCTGCTACCACTGACATTTTGCACTGACTTCAGTGGTGCAAGATCACCATTAAACTAAGGATAAAATTCACTTCATAGGCATAAAATGTAGGAGGGCTGGGCAGGTAAAGTCTTTCAACCCAAACAACATTTTTTTAGAATCTGATTTTCCTTTTAGAACTCTTATCTTTTTGGCACTCCCCATCCTTAATTTCTCTCTCTCTTTTTCTCTCTCTCTCTCTGTTATGTCATCACAGTCTTCTGAAGTAATTTAAAATATAAAGTAATTGCTGCCGTAATGCCTTTAGGGCTGCTGCCATATATTCCTCTATGTTCCTTCCTCATACATTTGCTTGGAAGGATCAAAAAAAAACAAGGAGTCGTGTGGCACTTTAAGACTAACAGATTTATTTTTTGCATGAGCTTTCGTGGGAGAAAATCCCACTTCGTCAGATGCTTTGAAGATGGGTGAACTAAATCTGTTAGTCTTAAAGTGCCACACGACTCCTTGTTTTTTTTTTGCTGGACTAGACTAACCCGGCTATCCCTTTGGAAATTGGAAGGATCAAGCTGTCGGTAAGTTCTACCCATCAGCACTTCATAAAGAAAAGCAATTTCTTGCATGCACATGCATGCATGTTCTTTCTTTGACTTTAGCAAGACAAGAAGGGTGAGGTAATATCTTTTACTGGACCAACTTCTGTTGGTGAGAAACAAGTTTCTCTGCAACTTACACAGAGCCCTTCCTCAGAAAATGGAAGCTATTACCTCACCTGTTTTGTCTCTAATATCCCAGGACCATCATGTCTATGACAGTACTGCAAACTTAAAGTTGGCTAACCTGAGAAAATTGTACTAGTTATATTGATATAATAATGCAGGTATAACCATATTCCAGCATAAGAGTGGCTCTTTTTCATTTTAGTTTCAACTCCTTTCCAAGTGACAAACGTTTTTGGGTTTTGGTCAAAAGTTTTCAGTTGAATGTTTTATATTTCTTAAACTCCTCCCCCAATAAATAAATAAAATCACTTTTTTTCCCCCTACAACAAACCCAGTTTTCTCACTACTTGTACTGGACGTGCATAGAAACTTTTGAAATCCATTCATGTACTTCTGTTCTCACATGCGATATATAAAAAAGCCCAAGAAAAAGGAATAAATAGCAATTTGATTTTGCTAATAGCAAACAGAGTAAAGTGAAAGTAAAACTCTATGGGTGAAATTCGCCCCAATGCAAAGAAAAGCATAGGCAAGGCCAGCTATGATGACACTTAAACCTTCTCAGTAAAGCAGTGGTTCCCAACCTGGGGCCCAGGGACCCCTGGGAGTCTGCAGACATGTTGCTGGGAGTCCGCGGAGCCTCTACCTACTGGGGCCGGAATCCAGCTGCAGCTCCAATGCTGCCTGCCAGGGCTGCCTCTCCCTTCCCGTGGCTGGATCCTGGCATGGGGACGGGGCTGCAGTGGCTCCCCAGCACAGACAAGGGCAGGGGTCCATAGCTCCCGTGGCTCGGCTCCCCAGCGTCGCGGGCCATGGTGGTGGCAGTGCTGCTCATTGGCTGTCCCAGTGGCACCACCAGAATGGTGCAGGTCAGAGTCTGCCTGCACGGGCCAGATTACATAATCAGCCGGGGGGGGCACAAAGATTTTTTTTGTTAAAAAGGGGTCTCCAGCCTGAAAAAGGTTGAGAACCACTGCTAAGTATCATTTAGATCTCTACCTGCTGTTAATAAATTCCTTTTTCTTTGATCACAACTCTCCGTGCTGTACTACAGAAGATCATATGAATTCTTAGTCGAAGTAAGCTGAAGTATACACAGTCTCTTTGGAGGTAGTGAGTTTGGTTATTATTGAGTATTTCCAGTGATGGGGCTGAATACTACAGGGAAATGCTCTTCAAGGGGAGTTGGGAACTATGGTGTACCTAGGGTTACCTATGAGACAAAGTAAAGGTTGGTAGAATCCCAAGAAGTTTTTTGGGGAGCAGTCACCTTGTTGCTTTGCTAAGGCAAAGTAATAAGTCCCTGTAGCTCTGGGCACCCAACAAGGTTTCACACTGGGTCATCCAGGTGACTGCCCTAACCACTGGACCACACAGTCATGCTGTCTTGCTCTTTCTCTGACCCAATGAATATGTAAGTTGTCCATACAAAGTGGCACAGACTCAGTGGGAGAGTCAGAGAGCTGTACTGTAGAATACCTTATAGCCCACATTTAGGACCCTCACCTTGAAGGTAGAAAACCTGGGTTCAAGTTCCTGTTTTAAAGCAGAAAGTGTGTGGGGGGGTATTTGAATCTGCATCTATCAAATTCTATGTATGAATGCAACCAATGACTACTGGGATAGGGGAAGGGAGATACTGATGCCATCACTTTTGTGGGTGTGTGTGTGTGGCCCAAGCCATTAGGCTTGCTTTTAGGAGGCATTTGAGCACATCTGTCAGATCGGTTGCTGCTGATGAGAGAGGTGTGGGAATGCCTAATCTGAGGACTCTTAGTGCTGAGCAGTATCAAGAGTTATGGGAGTGGATCCATGAACACTGGCAGATATTTTCCCAGTAGAAACATCTCCTATGTGGCATGGTAATACAAATAATAAAATGAGGGAATGTAGGTCCCTATGGCTGTGTTCACACATAAACCATTATTTCAAAATGAGTTATTTCGAAATAAAGTCCTTATTTCAAAATAACTTAAATCAAATAAGAAAATATTAAATCAAAATAAGGGAAACCCTCAAAGCGAAATAGCATGCCCTGTGTCTGGCCATGCTATTTCGCTTCAGGAGAGGGGCAGCATGGGAGGTGTGGCAACACAGCCCCCTGGCAGGGCCATGTTGCCAACCAGTCCCCTGTCACTGGCTCTCCAGAGCCAGTGGCAGGGGAAAAAATGCCGGGGGGGGCACAGATGGAGAGGCCCCTCTTCCCTGCCATTTCCCAGGTGGTAGGAGCATGGATCTCCTAGTCCCCTGCTAACCCTCTTTCCTCACACAGCGTGAACACAGGGGGAGGGGGCTAGGAGCCCGATGGGGCTCAGAGCTGCTTAGCGCACACCGCAAGCAGCTCCCAGCCTGGACAATTTCACCATCGCTCCCCTGAGCCCCCCTTCTCCTCCCCTCAGCATGCTGGCCAGGATGCTGATCCGCTCCCTTGCCAGGGTGCTGAGGGAGGGTGGGCCTTCCTTCCAGGTTGCCATGCACCCTGGGAGGAAAGTCAAAGCCCTGTTTCAAAACAAGGGCTATTTCTATTCCACTCAAGGTTTTATTGTTCCGAAACAACAGACCTTATTTCCAAATGATGGGCTTCCTTCATTTCGAAATAAAAAAGCGACATTTGGACATGACATCTTTTATTTCAAAACAACAATAAAACCCTCATGTGGACACAGCCTATAGGGTTATGTGGCAGCTGTACAGGAGTTTTGAAGATCCAGAGTATGACATAAATGGCAGCTAGGGTAAGTGTTAACTTCTTAAATGTTTTTTTCAAAATTAGTGTTGGTTTATAATTATACCCACAAGAGAGAGAGAAACAGACTCCAAAATAACCAGTAGCTCAGTGGTGATTTCAATGGTGGCTGTTAAAACACTTTAAAGTAACCTCCTGCTACCCCTCCTCATTTTTTAATCCTACAAATGAAAATAACTGGCCAACCTGAAATAAATGAGTGTAGCTTTAATGTGAGTTGTGCTTGCCTATATCAGTGGTAAATCTGACCTGATAATTTAAATCCAACTTCCCCTTGTCCCTGTCCAATTTACTAGTGTTACTTGAGGGTTTTTTCTTTTTCTGTCTTTCTTTGTTTCCCCAAATTCAGTAAAAGAAAAAATGAACACCCCATGTCCAATGACTGAGGATGACAGCAGTCATTGTTTGTTGTAGACTTTAATATATTGATGTTGGAACTCTTAAGCACAACAGGGGTGTGGTTGGTATTATGAGATTATGGGGCATCAGAGTTTTTATTCCTTAGAGCCAGCATTTTACATAGCTGCACCCACAAGAACTGTCTCATTACAATTCTGCAAAATTTCACATTAAGAAGCAAACACATCTAGTTTTTGAACAAGGATAATAAACAGCAATATAATCCCCACATCAGGGCTTTGCTGTTCATTCCAGAGGGAGGAAGAGGGGTTGAAAATAATTATAATAGTGATGGGCCTGCATATGAAAACATTGGGGTGGGGGTCCAAACTTCACTTCCAAACTTCAGGCCTCTCTCTAAAATTAACTGAAGTAGAAGACTTTCTTTCACACTTCCAAATTTAGGGGTGACTTAGATTTGAATCAGAGCTCCATAACTTTACACCAGCTTTATGCTAGAGTGGCAATTGAAGTCACTGAAGTCATAAATTTGTGTATCTGTGTGTAATTTGCTAGGTATTTATAAAAGCAAACTGAAAATTGAATTCCATTATGTGGTGTCATCTTGAGAGTCATGCTTCTTTACCAGAGTTGGAACCTTCAGGGACACTGCACAGACTCCCTACACTTCACAACGTAATAACTGATAGCAACAGTAGGCTGTTTCCCTCTGTGTGGATCAGCACTACAGGGTGAGTTCTCTCTCACACAGACATACCCCTTGTCAATGGGGTTCTCATCTATTTGCTGACAGCTGAGGAATAGGAGATTCGGGCATCTTGGGTTCCATTCCAGCCGCTGGAATGGAGTGTGTCTGGGGGGCACAAACTCTTTTCCCCTTTCCTATCTAAACTAGCCTTTTCTGTTCTGTTCCCTCCAACCTGTCTCTGATCCAGTCCTATCTCTTCCCTGTGTCTGGCTTCTCATCCCAGGCCTTTTCTTATCTAGCCCCTCCCTGTCTCCACTTCTCAGGTTTTCATCCCAATTTCCATCTCCTTGCCCAGCATGTCATAATCTCATCCCTCTGAAACCTGTCCTAGGTTCAGTCTCCTTCCCCACACTTCCAGTCTCCTTAGCCAGCCAGTCCCAGTTCACCCTCTCTCAGCCCCATCTGATTTGTCTTTGTCTGGCCCATGCTCTGGTCCAGTAACCACCTTTCACACTCCCTCTCCCCATTGGGTCCCAGCCCAGTCCCAGTGCCGGTCTCCTTGCCCAGAAAATTCAACATTCTCTCCCCTTTCCAATCATCCTCAGATCCCAGTCTCCACTCCTGAGCCCCTTCCCAACCTGCTCTTCACCACACTATCTCTTGTCCCCTCTTCATTCAAATCAGGCAGCTGCCTTCCCCATACAGCCTTGTTGGAATGAATGCAAAAAAGAAGCAGTTTTTCAGCTCTCATTTGAGACCCCCCTAGATAATTGGCCAAAGGTACAATTGCAGGAAAAGTCCTGCTTAGTTCCAAATTGGCCCATGTTCAGTATGGCTCAATCTTTGGGGCAATTACCTGCAAAAAATCTGTATTTTGAGCATGTGCAATCTGACTTTTCAAAGCCTTGCAAACATGGCTAAATTTGGGGTCAAACGGGCACATCCCTGACACAAAGGCCACTCCTTTTCTAATGGTCAAGCTCCAAAGCATGGCATGGTGCCAGGGCTTTTCAAAGAAAGGAACATCAGACTTGCTTTTAACCTGGACACAACAATGTATTTTCCCCTTGTCTCATTCTCAGAAACAGCTCAGCTGTTTGCTCTGAAATTTTAAATCAATAAATAAATTCTGTCTGTGGCTTATGCCCAGCATGGCAAATGTCAGCCCAAACAGGTAATGTGTGACAAAGTAATGAGCAACTGAAAACAGGGTCTTATAATAGAAGTATCAGGCAATCTTAATAATAGGCAGTACCACAAGCACCTTCTAATAAGGAAATGTCCAGGAATATACAATGAGATTTGAAGGCCAGAGAGCTCAGAGTCAGATTTTTTCATGTGCTCAGAGTTCATATTTGGGACCATTTTTTCCAAAGGTGTCATCTTTCAGTCAGACACCTAAATAAGAGCTTGCCCCCTCGCTACCCTACAACCCCTCACATGACTCTTATGGCCAGATTTCCGAAAAAGAGTTCAGCAACAAATATGCACAAGGGGGGAATGACCTATTTTAAAAATCTGGCTCTACATCAGAGTTTGTTTGGGGTTTTACAGAGCTAAAGAACAGAAGAAAAAAATCTACTTCACTGTTGATCCAATATCCCTACCTTTGCAGCATAGCGTACTTTTTCATTCCTTGCTCAGTTGACTTAGATGTTTGGAAATAAGATCCTTTGTTTTTATCATGATTAATTTATAAATTTTAATATAGTCATAGAAACAGGAAGCAACTATGAGAGATCATCAAGTCTACCAAGTCCCCTGCACTCAAGGCAGGACCAAGTACTATTTTAAACAATGCCTGACCACTGTATGTCTAACCTGCTCTTAAAACTCCCAGTGATAGAAATGCCACAACCTGCCTAGGCAACTTTTTCCATTGGTTAATCATCCTGATGGTTAGGAATATTTTTTCCTAATGTCCAACCTAAACCTGTCTTGCCATAATCTAAGCCCATTGTTTCTTGTACTATCATCGGCAGTTAAAGAGAACAATTTTTCTCCCTCCTTCTCATGACAACCTTTCAGGTACTTGAAAACTGTTATCATGTCCCCTCTCAGTGTCCTCTTTTCCAAACTTAACAAACCCAGTTCTCTCAATCTTCCCTTATAAGTCGAGTGTTCCAGCCCATTAGTCATTCTTGTTGCTCTTTGCTGGACTTTCTCCAATTTGTCCACATCTTTCCTAAAATGTGCCACCCAGAACTGGGTGTGATACTCTAGTTGAGGCCTACTCAACAAAGTGTGGAGTGTAGGAATTACTTCTCAAGTCTTGCTTATGATGCTCCTGTTAATACATCTCAGAATGGAATTTGCTTTTTTTTGCAACAGTGTTATACTGTTGACTCATAGTTAGCTTGTGATCCGCTGTGACACCCTTTCTGAAGTACTCCTTCCTAGGCAGTCATTGCCCATTTTGTACATTTGCAATAGATTGTTCTTTCCTAAGATCAGTACTTTGCACTTGTCTTAATTGAATTTCATTCTGTTTACCTCAGACCATTTGACCAGTTTGTCCACATCATTTGAACTGTGATCCTATCCTTCAAAGAATGTGCAACCCCTCCCAACTTGGTATCATCTGCAAACTTTGTAAGTATAATGTCTATGCCATCATCTAAATAATTGATAAAAATATTGAACAGAACTGATCCCTGTGGTACAACACTCTTTATGCCCTTCCAGTATAACTGTGAACCATTGATAACTACTCTCTGGGAATGGCTATCCAACCATTTTTGCACCCATATGATAGTAGTTCCATCCTGGCTGTACTTTCCTAATTTGTTAATGAGAAGGTGATGTGAAACTGTATCAAAAGGCTTACTACAGTCTAGATACACCATATCTACCACTTCTTCTCTATCCACAACTCTTGTTACACCATCATAGAAAGCTAGCAGGTTGATTTCACATGATTTGTTCTTGACACATCCATACTGACTACCACTTAACACCGTATTCTCCTAGATGTTTGCTAATTGATTCCTTATTTATTTCCTCCATTATTTTTCCTGGTACAGAAGTTAGACTGACTGGTCTGTAATCCCCTGGATTGTCCTTATTTCTCTTTTTATAGATGGGCACTATATTTGCTCTTTTACAGTTCTCTGGGACCTATCCAGTTTTCCATGATTTTTCAGAAATAATAGCCAATGGCTCAGATATCTTCTGAGTCAATTCCTTGAGTATTCTAGATGCACATCCTCAGGTCCTGGTGACTCGAAGACATCTAACTTGTCTAAGTAATTTTAACTTGCTCTTTCCCTATTTTAGCTTTTGATCCTATCCTATAATATTTGTCCCTGAAAGTGGGAAAGCAACTCTTAATCATATAGAACGATAATGGCAAAGCTCAGAGTTGCGAAGCATATTTTTATTACTTGTGATCTTTAAACAAGCACAATACACCAGGTGATTTTTTTTCATATAGACTTGGTTAATAATTTAACGAAAACAGTGTTTTATCTTCAGCAGGAAATAGGGACTATAGTTAGGTCAAGTTGTAGAGTCTCAAGATAAGTGAGAAAATAAATGCATCAGCCAGCAAATCCTTGCTAAAATGAAAAGTGGATTATTGCCTCTATAAATAGTAAATCAAACATTTTTCTGTAAAAGAATGAAGCAACTGGACAAACTTTGGAACTGACAGTGAACAGTTGCTAACTGAACTAACTTCCAGCCCTGGGTAGAACATATTGCAAGTTCTGAAAAAATGAAAGGAGCACTCTTTAATTTGGGAGTATGTAAGTTGATGACAAGTCACAGAACTCTCACTAGCAGCAGTTAAAATTAAGAAAGAGCTACTTTGAATTTCCAGTGCTAGAACATGGAGTCAATCCAGCATCCTCAGGAGAGAGATATGTGCCAGGTCTGTCTCAGGAATTCAGTATTGCCAGAGTTGTAAGAACAGCTTTGAAATTTTATGCTCTTTGTTTTTGTCCACTCTACATGAAAACAGAAGTGATTCTTGATTTTTTTTTGTGGTGAAAATAATTGAAAGAAACAAATAACTTTTAACAATCATGTTTTATTCTGTAAGTATTCTTCTTTAGCGTAGACTCTGATCCCATTAATGTGAGTGGACTTATATACCACTTCTAGAGGAGGAAGTCAAAGGTGACAGAAGGATTGTTTAAGTGTCTGGCCATTCCCTTTCCTTTGGCACCACAAATCTAACCTTTTCTCCATCGCTACTATTTATAATGGTCTCTTTATATCTGTGAGAGCCACAAAAGCTGGATGCATAAAATACATCAAAGCATATACAAATTAAGCCACTTGACAACATAGCCTCCATTTGCCCAGGGACTCTCAAAAGATTAATCATTGTAATACAATATACTGATTTTGTTATAATTTTCATGATAATTATTCTTCTCCTTAGAGCTCCAGCTACTGGACCTAGAGCAGGGGTGGGTAAACGTTTTGGTCTGAGGGCCACATAGGGGTCTAAGCAGCTAGGAGAGGGGCTGGGGAAGGGGTAGGCCTGCAGTAGGGGAGAGGCTGCTGTGCTACAGCTGGGGGCACTGCTGTGCCCCTGATGGGGAATGGTCACTGTGCTCTGGTCAGAATAGGAGGGGTTAGGTGAGGGCAGCAGTCACCAAGCTCAGGCCAGGTCTAACTGGAAGGCTGAATGAAAGGCTCCCATGAGTCAGGCAGTAGTTTGCCCACCTCTGACCTAGAGTCAAGTGGATATGTGATGAGTTCAGCCTTCATTCTTAAAGAAAACAGTAAGTTTGAAACCCTTGTGGCTGTGGAAGATGCTTCATACTGTGACCCTGGTACACCTTATAGGCTCAAAAGGCAGAAGGCAAATAAAAAGAACACCAGCTCTATTAATTTTACATAATCTCAACATTTTAAGGCCAATTTCATAACATTTGGTGAGCCTGATTCCTGATTTCTGAACATTTGGGGTTGGCAATACTGTTTATACTGAATTTGAGAAACTAAAATGGTTAAGATATCAAGGGACATTAGTGACAAAAGTTTAGGCTACTCTTAACTAGCAGTACTAGAAAATGCAGTCCTTATTTGTGATCAATATGGATGTCCAGAATGTGCATACCTCCACATGAAACAGCTTCCACCAGTCCTCATATGAAGGACTCTGTCAGAATTATACCAACTAACTTTTCACTTTTCAGTATCTGCTTTCCAAATAAAAAAGTAAAATTCTACAGTGTGGCCCATGATACCATGCCTGTATTAATGGACCCAGTAGCAAAAAACACCAAGCCTCCCTAGATCATGTCTCTAGCAGATTGTGCCAGAAGTATAGCTTGACACAGTAACTATGCTTTTATTTTCCACTGATTGAGACTAAATAAGAGCACAAATCAATGATGTATTATTCATGGTTTCATTGTAATGGAATCCATAGCACTCCTGATGATTGTAATACCTCAGTACTTACTCAGGACATGAGAAACAGAAGAAAATGGAGATAAGGGGGAAAAGCAAAGCAAATCAGCATTGCTTTATTTTTGATCAAAGTTTATGATTTCTATCATGAGGATAGTTCTTTTCACTTATCATACAAAAAGAGCTGCTTCTAATGAAAATTCTGATCTGTAAGCAAAGAAAGATAATGGTATTTATTATGTAAAAACATACAGGGTAAAGGAAAGGAACATCATACCAATCATAATGTTGAGGAAACGTTTTATCCTATATCCCAGCAAGGAAGAGAGATTTTATTTTAATTTTTATAAAGATCTTTAGGTAAACTTCTGTGTTAAGAAAACAACAACAAAATGTTATATCTCTGATCTAGCTGTCTGATGATGAGCCTGCATTGGCTCTAGCTGAGGCTACAGTAGTTACATTCATCTGCCTAGGCTTTCATGTTCCTATATACACCATGTATAGGAAAACTGGCTATATGTTGCACACAATTTCTATATGAACAGTAATGCTACTTAATGCTGTATCTTCCAGAACTCTGTACAGCACATTAAAGTATTCCTTCATAGGTTCAGTTCACAAAATTCTTGTAACTACTCAGTTTCCAGAAAGTAGAAATGTTCTTTTCTGTAAAAAGAGGTACACTGTACTGATGGGGACTTCACATGGTCATGCATTTAACAAGACTGTAAGGGTCAAGAAGTTGATGGGCTTGTTTCGACTCAGTAAAATAAAATGAATTATATTAATGCTGGTTAAGCTTTTACACATACCTTGCTCTTTGGGGACTTTTCTACTTTTGACAGATACAATAAGAGCCTAGTCCAAAGGAATATTTCAGTGAATCACTTGGGAAGTACTTTAGGCTGCCTGATAGCTCTGAAAGGAAAATCTTACACATTTTGACTGAATCTTAGAAAAATAAACACAGAATGGAATGGATTCTCAGTTATGGGGGAGTGTAAAAGCTCCTGAAATGGGATGTAAAAGTAATTCTGAGAATCAGGCCTATAAAAATTTGTTAAGAAGTGAAATAAACTAGAGAATTTCCAAAGGAAAAGCTGTGTTAGTTCAGTTCGGCAAAACAAAAAAGGAGTCCTGTGGCACATTTAAAGACTAACAAATTTATTTATAAATAAATAAATAAAATAAATGTATTTATAAATAAACATTTTAGTTTTTAAAAGTATCACAGGATTCCTTGTTTGTTTTACACTAGAGAATGTGATCTACTAGGTACAATATTGAAAGCCTTGGTCTATTTTTGAGCATAGTTTAGTTCAGTAGGATCCATTTAATTTCCTGTGAATTATTTGTCATTAATCTTTGGTAATTCTATGTTGTCTGTGTATTAATGTTTGGCTGTACACTCTTAGAGGCAGAGAGCTCACCCTGTGTTTTTTACAGTTTCTGGCAGAATGATGCCTTGATCTTGAACAGGACTTCTAGGTCCTATATACTTACAGAGCTATTTCAGATTTACATCAATGTACCTGAAAACAAAATCAGGCCCAATGGAATTTCATCAGTGTATGTTAGAGCAGAATGTGGCCCATTGTGTCTGACAGGCTGGATAATTAGGATTGCTTATCTGAGCTAACCCTGAAGTAGTTTAGTATATCTGAAGGTTTCCCCCTTGACTCCAAAGTCACATGTTTTGTTTATGACTTCCCAGCAGAGCTGGCAGACGTCTCAGTTTGTCTCTGAGTATGAGACATGTAACATTGTGTCTGTGACATAGGGCAGAAAATCAGGAAACCTTCACACATTGAGATTTTTCTGAAACATTTATATGAAGCTTTAGATGTTATATTTACAAGGCTCTCTCTAAAGTTTATGGGTACTGTAGGTCCTTTGCTGTCAAACTCTTTGATAAATCTCTTCTCTAATGAGCTCTGTCATCTAAGAGCATTTGAATGAAAAGAAAAAGAAATGTTGTATTCCTTAAAAAGCAATGAAATTATGCAGGGTTAGGTTAAGGCCCAATTTTCTTACTGTTAGTGTTTGCTTTGTTTTGAAAGAAAGAAAGGAAAATTGGCAGTGGATCTTCTAAATCTCATGACTTGGAATTATTTGACTTGTTGACCTTATCTAAAGCCTCCCAAATTCACCAGCTACCAATAGAGGACCCAAAAAACAATGCATACTTCAGAACAGTTAGTTCATCAACTGAACCCACTGTGAAGATGTGATAATTTATACCAGCCAAGGATCTGAGACCCACCCCCCCACTTCCTCATTTGATAGCTTCTAGATAACAAAAAACACAGCTTAGAATTTCACATTTATTTCATACCTATTTAAACATCACTTAACCAGTTAATACCATTAAAATGCTAATATTCTGCTGACCAAACAGTAGCCTTTACTTTTCAGTATCATGAAACTATCCCAGTTTCATAAGATAGATTCCCACATAGCAGATACATCTCTATTCAGTTAAGAACATGCTGTAATAATGCTTTCATTTACATGAAATTTCAACATGAAACACTTTTCAAATCATACGTATAGTGCACTACTGATAGCCTCTAGCCTCTGGGGTGGAGTGTAAATTAGTGTGCAGCACTGAATCCCTAGGTGTACAAGATACATCATGGCCTCTTTAACAAACACACAGGTTAGGACAGAGTTTCAGTTTTGACATTTTGTCTGAAAAATCTATACAGTAGACTTACGGAACTCAGTGTGTCTATTACCTTGATGCTGAAGGGCTGCAACAAACTTTCCTAGATATGAAATGTCTGTGGAGACATAATATTTCTGTCCACAGTGTTTAGATCAGTAAACCTACTCCTTCACGGGAGACTAAAAAATGTTTGCTACTCTATATACCATTCCCCCCTCCCATCATCAAATCCTAACGTGTAAGTAATTAAATGAGCCATACAGGATCAGACCTCAGTCTTCATAGCTAGGATCTCGTACAGATGCACACAATACTATCCCACTCTGTCTCAAGGGCTATGTCTACACTTAGATTGTTAAATCAAATTAACTTAAATTGAACTAATTAAATCAAACTAATAATCATTAAATTGAATTAACATGGCTCCACTAGAAACCCAAATCGAACTAGCATGTCCATGGACGGAACTTGCAATCAAGTTTAGTGCTTCTGAAAAAGCGCTCTGGTATATTGAAATACCAGGGCGCTTTTTTCCGAAAAAGTCTACTTTGAAAAAAGTGCTTTTTTGAAATAAGCCCACTTTAGCTTTTTTGAAATACCACTCCGATGGTTTAATATACCAAACACTTTTTTTTGAGAAAGCAAAACGGGCTCCCTGGACATGGAAAAGGCTTTTCAGGATCAGGCTCTATCCTGAAAAATGTTTGCAGTGTAGACATGCCCATTGAAGCCAATGGTAATACTCCACTTTACATCAGCCAGGTGCCTGGGCCATGGACCAGAAAAAAAAAAAAAGCCAACAACATAAAGCCCTGTGCTTTGTCTTGTGTTTAAGTAAAATCAGCAGTTCTTTGTTGCTGGCATCATTTTTTAGAAAAGTAAAACTATTTGCTCTCCCACCTAGGCCAGCCAAACTAAAATAGCAGCATACTTGGCTCTTAGATATGCTTTTGCTGTATACCAGACCCCCAGCTATACTATGTGACTCCACCATGAGGTGTTCTAATTCAGCGGTTCTCAAACTTTTTAAATAGCGCTCCACCATGGGTTTTAGTGTACAAATTGCATGCCCATTCCCCTGACCCCCCACAGGGCCTACCTGCTTAATTTGGGTGGCAAGGCATAGCAAGCAGCTCTGGAGCCCTATGTGACCCTTCAGAGAAAATGGCAGAAGCAGGGAATCACACCTCATTATGAGGATTATCCTTATGCAGCAGAGGAGAACAGCTGCTGCTTCTGGAAGCTGACAGCACTGGAGGGAGCAGATCCCTGGGGCTGGTTCATGACTACTGCACCCGCCCACCCTGGCTTAGAGCATCTGCACCACAAGCACGCCACAGCAGTGCAGTTGCATTGGTGCAGCTGCACCACCTTAAGCACTGTAGTGGAGGGGCAAAGAAGCCTTAGAGGCTGATTTCACGTGACACACAGTCACTGTGCTGTGACACAAGTTTGTATCGCGACACAGTGGTTGAGAATCACTGTCCTGGGGAACAGTGATAATAGGAGCATTTGCTCCTCATTATGGAGAATTATTGCTGTGTGTTTCCATGTGAGTAGATGATGATTGCTTTTTATGTGTTAACAGGGTAGTTCTTTTCTCCTCCTTTAAACAGTACAGTATTGCTTCTGGCTAACTAGCAAGCAAATATGCAATGAAACACCTGTTTGCTGTGTACTATATACCTAGTGCTGAATAGTTCCCTTGTGATTCATCTGCAGTGTTTGCCAGTGTCTTTACTTAGGGTGGTTTGGGAGGGGAATCCATTAAAAAGAAAGGGAAAAAAATCAATACCATAATTAGGAAGCATTATATTGGATAATGATGCCTACTAAAGAGCAATAGTACTAGCTATATGCATGTCTGAAGTGCCATGCTTTGCCTGTCATTTGCACATGCTTGTCCATGACTTCCTTCCAAATGCCAAAACCTTCAGTATTGTTATGCTGGGGGTGGGAAGGGTTAGGGGGGTTGGGTGAAATTTCATTGAAGTTGGTGGGTGTAATAGCCACCCTTTATTCAGGATAAATGTAAGAAGTGGTTAAGCTGCTATTAGAGTGAGACAATACCAAAGCATAAGCCTTGTGCAAGGCTGGTCAAAAGCTGAGCTGTGTGGGTAGAAGGGTTTGGAGACTAAATGCAAAGACAAAGGGACTGGGTGTTCTTTTAGTGAAGAGGTGTGTGTAATCAGAGTGTAAGCAGAAATGCAGCAAGGAAAGCACTATAGCTACAGAGCAGAGAAAGTCATGGACTCAATAGCTTATGTCTCTCACCGGTAGCAGTTGGTCCAATAAAAGATGTTACCTCACCCATATCGTCTCTCTACAGAAGGCTGCTGATAGCCAAAGTGTTGGTAATGCGGTCCTGAGAAAACTTAGAATATGTTTATATTGATGGCAGCACTGTTGGTACGGCCAGATTGATTCCTTTGACTTGATTGAGTGGCAGTGGAGACCCACTCAGTCAGTCTGGAAGTTGATGGCATTAATCCATCCCCACAAGAAGATTAATGCTGTGTCCACTGGAGGTCATTTCCTGTCAACACAGGATAGCAGTAATGCTGCATTACATAGAAGATAGGATGTTGACAGGAGTAACTTGTGTATCTCCTGTCAACTGCCACTGAACTTCTCTCTGGCAGTGTAGACTAAGTTTAAGAGAGCTTTTGGGCAGACTGCTGGCTGGAAAAAGAAGCTTTAAATACTGAGCAAAGAAACTGTCACTTGTTATTTGATTCCTGCAGTGCTCAGGGAAACAAGACATTGTGATCTTTCTTGGTAAACAGGCAGGATTGAACCAAAGAAATATCTATTTCCAAAGGGGTAACCATATTAGTGTAGTTCAACAAAACAAGCAAGGAGTCCTGTGGCACTTTGAAAGACCAATACATTTATTTATCGCATGAGCTTTTGTGGGAGTAAATCCCATTTTGTAAGATGTTTTGAAGGAGCTGGTGAAGTGGGATTTTCTCCCACAAAAGCTCATGCGATAAATAAATTTGTTAGTCTTTAAAAGTGCCACAGGACTCCTTGCTTGTTTTAAGGAAATGCTTGAACTATATCCACTTCGCCTCTTACTAGAAACAACTTGCAAGGCCCCAAATACCAGGCAACAGCTTAGGTCAGAAGGGATAGCATTATATTAGGAATGATTCTAAAGCTCCATTTGATGGAGACAGTGCAATAAACTCACTTTGGAGAACAAAAGTCCTTTTAATATACTTTAGAAAATTATAAAAATAAAATGTCTTCATATTATTTTGTGGGTATGAAGCAGTTTGCACAAGACACAGCACAAATGCCCTGCTTTTGCTGATGGTCAGTATCATTAACACTAGAAAAAGAGGTACAAAATCAGAGTGGCTTTCCTGAATAAGAATATAGCAGTGCTGTAACAGTTTGGATCCTCATTTAGCTACAGGGAAGTCACTGTTTTAGCTCACCACCACAGATGCCTTTGTTTTCTTTGGCTGGTATCAGAGAATTTCTTTAAAAAAAATAGAACTGGTTGGAATTTTTTGAATGAATGCTTGTTAAAAAAAAGTTGCCTTTAAAAAAAAAGAAGACATTTTTGTGGAAAAAAGAAATCACTTTTCCATTTGCTGTTGTTGATGAAATACATGAAAAGTTCTGGTTTGGTTTAATTTTGGGGTTTTTCCCCCTCCCTTCCTTTCTCCTCCCTTTTATTTCAGTGGAAAAGAGGGGGAGCACCCCTAAAGTTTTTGGTAAAAGTTTTCCAAAAATATTTAAATCAGTGAAAAATTGGGTTTTTTTCCCCAAGACCCAGGGGATGAACATTGTTTTGAATATTTTCCTCAAAACTCTTACTTTTGTTTAACCACCCCAACAAAGAAAAAGCTAGAATTAAAAAATTGATGGGACATAGCTCAGATCCTCAACTGTTGTAAGTGGACGTTACTGTCACTGACTTCTGAGGGGTTAGTAACAGAGATTTAAAACCAGCTGAAGACCACTCCCAGTGTGCTGTTTAAGGTCCTGATCCTGCAAATATTTATATACATGCTTAACTTAAAAATCAATAGAAGTTCTCCTAGTAGTACAGTTAAGTACATGGTTACATGTTTGTAGTATTGGCATCTTGCATTAGTGTATATTAAGTCTTTTTCTCTCTTTGTCTAATGTGACTAAAACAAAATCAATATTCTGGAAGAAAAAAGCACTTATATATGGTATTGTTTCATATTTGACCTTGGTTCACAACATCTTTTTCTTTGTTTATTTGGTTTTTTGTTTGTTTGTTTTTGGCATACTGATCGTAGACAAGGTAAATATTAAACTTAAAGCTTTTAGAAGAAATGAGAAAGTTTAAGAAATAGTATATCACATTCAAAATGACCTCCTCTGTTTATTCCTATAAAAATCCTGTCCCTAGCTCATGTGCAGTCCCAGAGATTTCAAGTTAAACATGCATGTAAATATTTCCAGCATTGGGCCCAAAAAAAGAAAAAAAAAATTAACGGACGAAAAATCTGATCTTACATCATTGCTTTAAAAGATTCTAGTGCCTTCTTTTGGGGGCTCAGTTCATGCATCCATTCTCTCCTCCTTCCCCTTGATCTTGCAGCTGCGCAGGGGAAAACAGCACTATCTGTATTGCTCCTTTGAAGCTAAGTCTACTCTCTCCTTTGCTTCCTCTCTCAATCTCTATGAGGCTCAAGGGGGAAAAAGCACTTAAAAGTGGCTCTTTTGGGGCTCAGTCCACATTCTTTAGAAGCTTAAAGGCTTGAGAGAGGGAAGAGGAGAGCTAAGGGCACTTACTGTACATAAAGTACAGTTTTAGTCTTCATTATGCATTCCTATGTCCCCTATTTTCCCTTAATCTCTCTGGGCTCGTGTGCTCACCGAGAAAGCAATGTGAATTCACATTTAGCACCAGAATGGAAAATGCTGTGATTTCAGCTGAAGTGCTATGTTTTACAGCTCTGTGCTACATTTCCCAGTGCATATGTGGTGGCACATTTTTTCCCCACCTTTGCATTCAGTTTGACCTGCACTGTGGGTTGTGTAGGTGAGTGGCCCAAGCTGCAGGCAGATCGCCCTCTGTAGGGCCACCGCTCACCCTCCCAGCACTGGGGGGTGGGGCGGGCCAGCCCAGGGGAGGAGCAGGCCCCTGCTCCGGCCGTCCCATGCCGGAGACCAGGTGAGCCAGCGAAAAGCAGCGGCCCAGTTCAGCACTGCCGGTCCTCACTTTCCTTATGTGTGCTTCTTTCAGCTCTGTGCTGGAGCAGCGGGGAAGGGCTGGGAGGCAGCAGAGTCAGGGGTAAGTGATAAGGTCGCCAGGCTGCCGCCTGCCTCCTCCCTGCACCCCAGCACAGAGCCGAAAGCAGTGCTGGTGGCCAGGGGTAGACTGGCAGCACTGGACTGGGCTACTGCTTTTGACCGGCTTGCCCCATCTCCAGCATTGGGGAGGGGGCAGCAATGCAGGTCCTGCAGGGCCCCCAAAGTGTGGGACCCAGGCAGCTGCCCCACTTGCCCTATTTTAGGGATGGCCCTGTTACCAAAGAGCATGCTGTGCCAGCAGTTAAGTCAAACCTAAGCAGAATTCAGTGGGAAGTTCTGTTTAAAAATCCAGGGTCTGTTAGAATCCCAGAGTTGAAGCCCAGCTATCTGCACACTTCTGCGCTACCTTTTATTTCATGTTCATAACCAGTGCTCACTCAGCTATACGAAGCACTACTAGCAGGAGGCAAAACTAAGACATTATTAATATAATTATTTGGTGTGGCTAGTTGTGGGCTAGGTGGGCTAGTTTGGTAGTGTAGCAAACACACAATAGTGTTAATGGGCTGGAAATTAAGCTTTACATAGTGGCCACTGAGATGGAAAGATATTAGTAATAGTATTTGGGGTGTGAAAGACAAAATATGTTATCTTGCCATGGACTTCGGGGTGGGGTGCGGGGATGATGGTGGTGCAGGAGGCGAGCGAGGGTGAGACCAGAAGCTGCTTGCTGTTTTTTCTGTTTGTGTGTGCCTTTTGCTTTCAGTAATTTTTTAACTAATTACAAACTTCCTTTCAGAACAAAGCTCCTATTTATCAGCTTTACATACATGCTTGCTGGTAGGGCTTAAAAATGACCCCAAAACCCATCCCACCCTTCTCATGCACTTGGTGGTGAAGTGATTGGTGAATAACTTTATATGAGTTTTTGAGTATACTAACTAAAGTCAAATGCTGCTCTACAGAGTGATGTTTTACAATAGCTCTCAATGTGTTGTAAACAGTAAAAACTGCTTGTAAGAAAATAGTCTGCGCGCTACTTCTTTCCTCATTATAGCAATAATGCCTGGCCTAGGGCCTGAGTATATGCTATCTTTCAAATTTGGGCATGGCAGAAACTAGTTTACAACAGTTGCTACCAGTATCAGTCAGAGAAATACTTTTACAACCTAAAATCGTATTTAATTTTTGTGCATGTATGGTATGGATGAACAACAGATTCTTCTGCTTCCAACCATAGTATCCCAGTTGGATTATCTAGAGGAGGTTTCAGCAGTGAACTTGCACTGAACCCAGAGCTGAACACAGAAGAGTGTGCTAAATTTTATTTGATCTTTATTAAGGTTCAAACACTTTATTGCATCAAGGAATCCTCCACTGGCCAAAGCATATAAAGTGCCCTGAATATCACATACCACGTATTAGCATGCTGGCAGTTAAATTATCTGGGGCAAATTCTCTCTCAAGGTTAAGATCTATTCAGCACAGGAGAGAGGGGTATCATCAGGGAGATGCAGATGGCTCGAAGGTTTTGAGGGCTTTTCCTCACTGTCTCCAGTGAGATATAGAACAGCTCTAAACTGGGGTAGAGGGGAGCAGTATGTGCATGAGTTGACTCTGCCAGTCTTTCACCAGATGAGATTTCCCTCCAGCTAGCCAAATTCTCAGCTAGCAAATGAAAGTCAAAGTATTTGACTCCTTTGTATCATCTGATCATCCCAAAGAGGCCAGATATTACTGGAGAATTGGGTTCTGTGTTTTTCTATATTGTATTTAATATATCTTACTTCCAAATAAGATCTGTCTAGAAATACAGTATTTATTAGATGACAGTGAACCTCAAGAGCTCCAGAGGTTTGTTCCTGAGATGCATTCAAAACTCTGGATTCTTATTCAAACCTTATTAACCATTTTCTGTGGCTGCTTTGTAACACCCTAGCAATGCAGAACAACCATAAGCCCGGTTTAACTGGCTCGCTAAACCGGGTTTATGGCTGCTTTGCATCTCTGGAGCAGCACAAAGCAGCCATTGTACATTGGTGAATCTAGCCTTTTGATTGAAAACTAGCTTGAAATTCTCACCACAGTACATTTTATCTCAGAATTTCAGGATTGAGGATTGTGATTTTTGTCTGTTTTTGTTAAAATGTTAACTGAAAATATTCATGCAGTGAAAATATTAAGTCTAGGTTCAATCTGAGTTGTGCTTTTATATTAGCATTTGTTCTGCTTTTCTCCAAACCACTCCTTGCTTTAATATATCTGTCATGAATCACATAAAGGCAATGTAGTGAATGAACAAAAACCCCTAGACAATATTTGGTTCAAATTTATTCCTAGTATATCTGTATTGAAGATACAGGGTTACATTAGAAATTGGGCTAGTGACAAAATAGGGCATTGACTGGCAGGTGCCCTAAAGGGCACGTGTATATTTTCAAAAGTCACTGATAATTTGGGATGCTCCAATTTTTTTTAACTTTAAATGGGCTAGATTTTCAGAGGAGAGTTATTTGGTTTGTCCTGAAAACCAGGGCACTTTTAAGTTGGCCACCCAAAATCTGGGGCCATCAAAATTATCAGTCCCTTTTAAATATCTAGATTCTAATTTAGATGTTTGTTCTGCATACACATACAAACACGAACATAGACTAGAGCTTTGGTCAAATGTCCATTAGTAATTCACACTCCCATAGAATGTTACATACCCCTCAAATCGTGTTGCCTTCTTTAATCAGTCTCCACAGAACTCTTGTTAGGTACGAATTATCCCCGTTTTACTGAAAGGAGAACTGAGGTGCCGATGAGCTAAGAGATATGTTCAAAGCCCCACCGAAGTTCAGTTACAGAGCTAGGCTTAGCATTTATGGAAAATTTCCATCAAAATGAAATTTTAACAAAAAATTTAAAAACTATTTGTAGTTTCCCTCTACCCACATTTTCTGAACATGACTCTTCTGCAGCCACTTCCTCATCCTACACTAGACCGTACTGCCTACCTATAGTACAGCAACATGCAACATTCAAATAGAAAAACAGAGAGAGTGCTTAATTTTTATCCAGAATTATGTTGTGTCAAAGATCTTTAGGCAACTAATTTCTCTGGTTGACAAGCAAAAGATAATCTTTGAAGTCTGACACAGTGAGTATAAACGTAAGTCACCATGATAAATAAAAGTATGGATGTCCACTTTTTTATTTTTTTATCAGTGCAGTAATATCTCCCAGGACTTTCAAATGATGTGCAGGACTGCCCCCATCTTAATTCATTTTGCCTAGCTGCAGTTACATTAGTCTCTTCAAAGTATTACATCATTAAATCCACCCCCCGCCCAATAACTGTAAGCCAGCTGGAAAGTAACTGCCTTCTGTAGCTCATGACCCCTTGTAATAAAAGACATGGTTTGTGTTTCCCGCTCTCCCTTGCTTAGGAATCAAACCTGTCATGGGGGCAAGTATAAAATATCAGTTAAGGTTTCACTAATTTCTCTTTTCATTTCCTTTAGTACTCATGGTAGTTGGATCTGATACTTAGTCTTCCTTAAGAGCAGCCAGTTTTGGCACAACCCTTTTCATTTGTGTCTGTTCAGAATCTATCTCCTCCTGTCATATCTGGAAATGCAAACCTTTTGTTAAAAAGACTTAACTTGCTCCTCCTTGCAGAATGGAGAAAGGCTGGAAAAACCACCTAAAAATCTGCCAGTTCTTCATTTCCTTCATTCATGTCACTGTTTTTCACTCCTAACATATCTCTACATCAAAAATATTTGAAGAACTCTTTCTCAGTATATTAAATATAAAAATATATCTATGTTCACCTGTGGTAAGTGAGATAAGCCAGAACCTCAGGCAGAGTAAATACTCATGGATACATTATAGATAATAGAGCTCTAGATGAGCCTCTGGACACGGATATTTAGTCCTTTGACTTTGCTTATTTGATTTCTATTAAACCTCATTCACAATGATCCAGTGGTCTTAAAGGCTTTTTGCCCATTCCTCACATTGCTCAAAAAGGGAGAATTTCTGATCACAACTATTTGTGTACAACTTCACTGAAGTCAATAGGGACTCACAAAATTATGAGAAAATCCTGCCCCCCACCCCCAGCACTACAAACAACCTGCAGCTCCTAATTTCTGAGGTATATTAGTCTGGGGGTGATCAATATTGCTGCAGTCTAGTAAGGAGCAGAGAGTAGGCAAATGCAGATATGATAATAAGCAAATAGAAGCAGAGACAAAGTTAAAACAATTGTGTTCAGAGGATTTCTGAACAAAGCTCTGACATGTCAATGCTTCATTTGAGTAACCAAACGCTCACATTAGCAAATAACCTCGTTATACTTTCTGAATGGTTTGAATGGTAAGTGAAGACAAAACTCTTTCTACCACACTACCCTTTAAAAAAGTGCAAAGAAGGCTACCATGGCAATAGAGCCAACATTAAGGAGAGCACCAATTGTGTCTGCACTGACGCTTATCCGTGACACCAGAGCAATAATTAAAGTAATGACTTTCCTTGCTGAGCTCAGGCAACTTATATCAGCAGTCATCAGAGCTCATTTAAAGAGCTTGGGAAATGCCCTTCAATTCAGAAATAGAAACTACCTCTTGCCACCTCATTTCTAGCAAACAAAAAGTTGGTATCTTTCACACAAATTTCTAGAATTATTAGTGCTATTTTCCAACAGGGTTCAGAGTTCTATATGGATAGACTTTGCTTTTAGACAGGAAGGTGCTCATGATAAAGTAGCTATTCAGCTGCAAACCAACATAAGTGAGAGTAAGAAAGTAGAAGAGAAGTCAGGGCTCTCTGAGGCTGACTGCAGTTTTATTTATGTTTATTTCATTGGAGCAGTGCTCCCATTTCTTGTGATATTACATAAGAAATGTACATGTAAAAGCTGTATCTTTATAATGGCAATCTGAAACTTGTTTACTTTTCAGTACAAGGAGTTCTCTGCTGTAATTGGAAAGCTTAGTGGTTAGTTGGAGTTAGAGGGTCAAGGTGATTAAACTAAAAATATGAACAATAGTGAATGCTTTCTCCTGAGTAGTTTGGCTTTCCTTATAGGTTCTTCTTTTTCTTTAGAAGAAGGCTACCTATGCAGGGCCTTGAGTATGAATAAAAAGGGCCTCATAGGGTGACATATCCAGGGTAAAATTGCTTAAAGAAATACCAGCACTTAACGGTAACATTCAAAAGCATTTAAGGCATTTAGGATCCCATTTCCAAAAGCAATTTAGGCACTTCTATTCCTAATGCTAAGTGACTTTGAATGAAATTCCTAAGCCCCTAAATTCCCTTTGAGAATCAGATCGAGTCATTTAGATGCTTTTGAAAATGTTACCCATAAGCATGTGTTACTTTTAAGCACAGGAAAAGTTAGACATCAGTGGAACAGCTGACTAAAAAGGTAAGCACATGCTTAACCACTTACGAGTGAAAGGAGACTAGGAAAATATTTCAATACAAAATAAAAATCTTTTAAATCCAATCTTTCCTCTTTACCCCCCAGCCCATTAGCTGAGAAATTATTTTCATTTCAATTTCAGGAACAGTAGCAGTGGTTATATCAATTTACTCTAATCTTTGTCTTTCCCCTCATTCTAATGGAATGTTTACTTTGTTTTCGTATATTGTCACCGAGACCAACATATCAGCAACAAACTGTACTTGCTAGTAAGAATTCACATGCACCAGAAATCATAATATGATTTTCAAGTTCAATCAATCATTTCCCTGTTTTGCATAAATAAAATGGAAAAACAGTTTTCAGTATTCCTGAATGTCCAGATGTTTCTGCAAGACAAACTGACAAGGAAACTATTTGCATGGCTAACAGAAGGTTTATGTAATTTATCTTTGTGTAATGCAAACAAGTGGCGAGGTTAATCAGGACCTAGTATTCTTCTCAAACAAAATGCAAATTTGCAAAGGAACAGAAAGTCCCTGTGTGATTAAAAAAAAAAAAAAAGTATTGCTGACAAATAAAACTCTATATCATGTAACCTACAGTATGTGCTTCAAAATCAGCCTGCAAACATTAACACTCCTAAATACAATTTTAAGATATTTCTTTTTTATATACAATATTTCTTTTTCTGTAAGTAATATAGGACTTACAGAATTTTATCCTGAAACCCTGGTGTAAAAAATTCCCTAGCATTAGTATATTTTTAAGCATCCAAGTTCATTCAAAGGATTTTTTCCATGGTAAATTTCTAATTCATATTATTCTTATAATGTTTTTAATATATGTGTATTAACATACAGGAAATATGTCATTTCCAGCATAAAGTAGGGGACTTACCCAAGCCCACTGAAGTGAATGGGAGGCTTTCAATTTAATCCAGTGGACTTTGGATCAGGCCTCAAATGAACAAAATCAACAACTGTGAGTTGACATTTTTTTACTTTCTGCTTATTGGTGTAACGAATTCACAGTACTTGTGTGGTAACAATCCTTTACTTTTAGAAAATGGTATGTTATTTCAGTGCTAATGAAAATGAAAGTCTAATATTATTGGCTTAAGGCAGACATAGGGGCAGCCAACATGGGACAAATTGGAGTGTGAATGCTTGCAATGAACTTTTCACCAATGACAACCAGAGCATCCCTTGAAGAAACAGACAAATAAGAAATCTATTTTAAAATTTTGTCATTTGTTCATGGACAAAAGGAGGTGAACAGGAAAAAGAGATGACATTTGTTAAATATGTTGCTTGGTGTGGAATATCTTACTCAAGGCAGGATTTGTTTTTCATCAGTTACAATTGGGTTTAAAAAGGTTTGGCTCCCCCCCCCAAATATTTTCTGCTTTGTTTTTCGTACAGAAAAGCAGGCTTTGCATTTGATAGCATTCTTTTTCAGGAGAAGCCACGTGAGTCTTTTACCCTGCAGTCTCACTCACCACTGGAAAAAATGGCTAAAAACACTATCTCTGAGGGAAATTTTGCCACTCAAGATACTTCCTTGCTTGTCTCCTGGGCCTCTGACTCCCATATGTGCTGTTAGAGGTGTCTCATTCATAGTAGTCTCTTGAGGATCATGAAAATTATGTGGTAAATTTAGGGGTTCACTATACTTGACCAGCTATAACACAGCTTTACTAGTGCATTTGCCAGCTCTGTTCTCTCTAACCACCTGCTGACCCTTTTATCCTCTCTTCTCTAGTCTTGGCAAAGTCACTGGCTGGGAACACCATTCTTATGTATTCCTAATATTTGGTCATGTTCCTGGTCCTTTGGACAATAGTGGTGTCTAGGTAATGTGAAGGGGTGCATCCAGAATTTTCCTAAGGAGAGGATCCCGAGCTCTCTTTCCCCTGCCCTGCACCAAGCCCCAAGGTCTCTGTCCCACCCTCTCCTTCTCCAACCAAGCCCACACATTGCCTCTTCTAATCCAAGTACTATGAGGAATCAAATTCTGCAGTGGAGACTGACTGGGCAACCCAAAGAGTTTGTAGACAGCTCTGAAGCCCAGAAACAGCAATAGTAGTTTGGTGGCTACTCACAGTATTTGTTCAGGGCTGTGATAGAGTCTTGATCTAGCCTTGCCTTAGTCAAGGTCACCCTGTCCTGAGGGTCAGCCCCTAGCCTTTGCTTGGGTTCCAATCCTGGTGCTGGTTTCTGCTCTAACCATTAGGCATGACTCCAACTCTACCCACAAGCCACAAACACCCATATCCTGATAACTGACAAGCTCCGCCCTGTACCTAGCCCTGCAGTCTCCCCAGTCTACATTCAGTTCTGTGCACATACCTGTAGCCGTGGTGAGAGACCATTCCCACCAGGGCCTAGGCAGTTCTGAGAGCCACAGATGCCATCTCCCCTCTGCATTTTTGCTTTCCCAGGAAACACTGGTAACTCAGGTCCAGTCCCCCCATCATCCTAGGGGTTCCTTCTACCTTTTTCTCTGCTTCTTGTTGGGGGTGCCTGATGCCTATGGACACTGTAAAGAGCACAAAAAGAAGGGGAGAAATATGTACTCATGGATTAGCAACACCACTCATATATGACCTGGTCACCATTCTGTTCTGCCAGGGGATGGCTGGGTCAACCTTTCACCTCTGGTCATGGACAAGGGTCTCTTAGCCCTATAAGGGGTCATCAGAGGGAGAGAAATCTCATAGGCAGGCTCTCACTTACATTAGGCAAGTCTATACTGTTTGCTGTTTTTGGTGGCAGTCGAATGGAGATACTCAAGTTACTTAAAATAATTTGTGTATCTCAGTTCAGCTGCTTTACATCTGGCATGTCCACTGCACTGAGTTGAAGCGAGGGACCTCCCTTCAACTCAGAGCTGCTCCAGTTGCAGGGTGGTCTTAATAGATTGGCTTCTCAATCAACTAAGCAGGTCTTCACTGATCTGCTCAGTTGATTGGGAAGGTGGATCTGAAGGTGGAGATTTTGTTGTTGTCAGTAGAGAAAACCCCTTAAATTCAGTCATGTCTGATTACTGATGTGCAACATATTTTACTACTGAAGGTAACTCACTGCATTAGAGGACTAGTCTGCACAATAAGCACAACAGTGGCACAGCAGCAGCGCATCTGGTGAAGATGTTCTATGCTGATGGGAGAGAGCTCTCCCCTTCTCCGCTCTAAAAGAGGCAGTAGCTATGTCAGCGGGAGAAACTTTCCTACCAACAATGTGCTGTCCACTCTGGTGCTTAGGTAAGTGCAACTATTGTTGCTCAGAGGGTGGCTTATTTACACCGCTGATACTGACATAACCTGTAGGCAAGTCCTAAGCCTACAGAATGTAATGGAGTCTCAGGTAATATAACTAGGTATAACATGCAACAGTAGGCCAGAAAAGAAGAGTGTAGCAACATAAGCAAATTACAGCTATTTCCTTACCAAATAAGTTATACCACCATCCACTCCCATAGGCTCTCATGTCGGTAGGTGGGTGTACACAGACAAGTTACATCTCCCAGATGCTAGGACCGAGGTAACTCAGACCTGATTCCACTGGCCAGTGGACTCCTACTGTTGTAAAACTGACTTAATTTAGCAGAGAAAGAGGCCCCTTGTGTGTGAGCAGGTCTGAGAGGATGTGGAAGAGTCTTTTCCTGTCTTAAACATTATGTTCGATTTTGGCTTATAGGATGGAAGGATGGACACAGACAGGCAAGGCTCAAATTTGCCCAATACTATTTATGTGGCAACTCCATCCCTGCTATTTAGATTTCTAAATTTTCTTGGCTAAAATCTTCATATTTATTTCAGACTATTTTTATTTGGAGTTAATTTCACTGCAAGCTCCTAATTAGGGCTAACCAAAATGATAGGTTCTTAGTGAGTGTTGGCCTTGTGCAAATGCTTCTTGGTGCAGTATGGTGAGAGGCTAGTAAAAGGAATCTTTATTGTAAAAGCATTTTTAAAACAAATTGGGTCCTTGAACCTGGTGATCACTGATGAACACACCTTTGGTGAGTGCTCTAAGATGTGAAGGATATATACAGAATGAGTCCATCTTAAGTCCAAAAATGGCAAAAGAATATAGGACAAAGAATGTTTTCATTGTACAAATGAAATGGAAGATTCAGTGAAATTCCATCCATCCCTGAGGAGTGGCTCCATTTAGAGTTTAGCCGAATAGCTCTGACTGATCTCAGACACTTATGAGCTCTATAACTGTCACTCCTAAGCAATTGCAATGAGGTTATGACTAAGGTTAAAGGAATGGGAATATTAAAAACCTGGGGTGAAATCTTGGCCCCTCTGAAGTCAATGGCACAGCTCCCATTGATTTCAATGGGGCCATGATTTCACTCCTGTGGTTTATTACCTTTCCGTAGGTTACATAATAAAACACAGGTAATGTTGGAGCCAAGGAGAGAGACAATATAATGAAAGTCTTTAGAGATGGAGACAGCCTTCCAAATAAATACTATAAAGTTACTGTCCTGCACTGAGTTTCTGTAATGAATTAATAAGTAAGGCTGTCTTGGCTGAGCCTGAGGTCAGATGTGGTCCTATTCCTCAGGCTTCAAAACTGACAAAGGATTAGGCTGATCATGAACTCATATTTAAATAAACTCCATCCACTCATACCTTGGAGGGGTTTGTCTACACTAACCCTGTTTAATGACTCAGTGTTTTTCTAAACACGGTAGCTGTCTGTGGTTAATTATTATGCCCATTTAACATGTTTTTAAATATGGCTCTTTTTCCACACTGCATGTTAAGTGGTGTTTAACATCATATTAACTGAAACATGTTAGGCAGCATATATCTGAATGCAGCTCATTTTCCTGATGTAGATTAAGCCAAAATGATGTGGGGGAGCTGCTGTCTGCCACTGTGACAGGCTGGAGGGTTCCTTCTGTTGCCTCACCCTGATAGCAGGAGCTGGAGCTGGATCCTAGCAGGGAAATGCTGACTCCTTATGCCTCTTGTGACTCATTGTTTCCACTTTGGAAATAAGGCAGGTAGGAGGGGCTCTTAGAGCAATTGAAGTGGGGGTATTTCCTGGGAACCCTAGGAACCACCAGATTTAGGGAGACAGTTTAGGCAGAGATTTATGTTTGTGTTTGAGTTAGTAATAATGACAGACCTAGGAACTGGGTTAATTCAAACCAAGTAGCGTGTGTGTGTGTGTGTGTGTTCTGTTCAGAAAATGTGCGTGCTCTGTGTTTGCCTCGTGGGCAAATTGTCCATCAGGCAGTTCTGGTAAATGCCAGAGGTGCCAGTACATTCAAGGCCTGTTGGGCTCATCTTCCAGAAAAAAAACCTAACTACGGCGTGGTGCGGGAGCCTTTCATCAGGCCCTACAGCTGGGCCTGGCCATAGTGTGGTGACTGCTGTCTCCTTCCAGCCCCACACCTCTCCAGTGTCCCACCACACGAGCCCAGCAGTGGTGCCCTGATCAAGCATGTTGCCCTCTCCCCCGAAGTGCTCAGCAGGTGATGCCCTGGCCAGGGTATGGCAGCTGTTTCTCTGTCCCAGTTCTGTCCCTTCCTCCTCTCCTTTCCTACCACATAGGCCCCATAGAATCTCATCCAGTGAGCTTATGCCGAGACTGATTTTTAGTCCCTGTTAATCACTGGTTTGTCTATTGCTTGTCTATAGGCACAGACGGAATATTGCTATTTCAGTGGAGGTGTTAAGGAAATAAGACCAAACACTCTGTCAGTTATTTTGGTGCAATTGCATTTGCTAAAGTGTAACAATGGTAGAATTTGGCCCAGGAACTCTGGGGTCCCTGGAATGCAGACTCTAAGAAATCTCTTTTTAACAGTCACTGGTTCCATATCCCAAAGCTGAAGACACAGACATGGAATCAACTTTTTGTGCTGGTAAAGTGTACTTTATATAAACATAAAACCAGCTTCTTCCTTTCCTCCGCTTGTGTTTGTCTTTAAAATTAATTTCTCAGTGTGCTTTCCATAATTAATAATCTCAGCTAAGTTACCTTCTTGCATCAGATCAGAATGAAAATGCAGGAACCAAACAAACTACAAACAGAAAAGGAACATACATGAAAGCAAAATGCTAAAAAATCCGGAATCCCCTACAAAGTGCAGATTTCCTGCGCCTCCTTTCATTTTTCTGCTCTCCTCACAGTTATATGATGACAATGAATCATTCCCTTTGCATATGAGAGCTGGTTCTTGGAGCAGATTGTTCCTCTGGATGAGCTGAACCTTGCTTTATGGTCTGGTGACAGGGTGAACAGGTAGCAACTGTAAAAAAAGTGAGACACGGTGCAGGGTAATAAAATAAATACCATCCCTTTCTTTATTTTTACTTCTCCAGGACTGTCCTCATAAGACTGAGACATCTGGTCACTAACTGGTGAGGTCCAAGGGCCAGTCAGTGACTTCAGCTGCTTTCTCAACCTTTCCAGCATCATTTTCTAAAATAGTCTCCTCTAATCTCCAGCTTGCTAGGAAACTTCATTCCTTCCTCATAGACAAGGACCTGACTTTAGCAATCCATGCATTTATCACCTCCAGACTGTGTTACTCTAATTTACTGTTTCTGAAGCTGTGTGTGAAAGTCATGTGCAGGCTACAGCTGGTACAAAATGTAACTGCCTTGTCTTTTCTGTGGCTCTGGTTGCTGTGAGTGCGTTAGACCTCTGTTCATGTCTCTGCACTGGCTTTCCGTTGGCTTATAATATCACCTTAAAGCCTTGGGGGTAATTTTCAAAATGGTTCCTAGAATAAGCTCCAGCTACATCAAAGCCTGAATTTCAACTTAGGAATCTCCAGGACAGTTGTGCGCCTCTGGGACAATGCAGATCACCAAGTCCAGGAGGAAGGTTGTGAGAGTTGTGGACCTTCTCTGTCAAGCAGATTTGTTTATAGAACAAGCCCCCAGAGGAGATCAGGCAAATCCGGACTCTGACCACCTGTAGGAAAAGTTAGAAAGCTGTCTACTTTCAGAATGCCTTTCCACCATAACAAACAAGGAGTCTGGTGCAGGGCTGTAACTACAGCGGGGTGAATGGGGCTTTTCCGTGGGCACCCCAGAATGGCTCAGTAGAGCTGCTTCATTAAAGGGAGTATTTCATGCCACCAGTCCCAGGCAATGCTAATTGCAAGGGACACATTCCAATCAGAATGCACCTCAGGTGCCAAAACAGAGCACTAAGGCTCTGGTCTGGTGGCAAATTTAGGCTAAGTCAACACTTACAAGTTATTTTGAATTAAGGAGGCTTAATTCAAAATAAACTATTCCCTGGCTAAGGAGGCATTTTGTTATATCAAATTAAGTAGTTCCTTAATTCGAAATAAGGAACCACTAATTTGATATAATAAAACCTCCTTTTACTTTGAAACATCGCTTACTTCAAACTTACTAGTTCAAATTAAGCCATTTTAAGCTGTGGAATAGGCTTAATTCGAATTAATTTCCCTATTCTTTTGCCTGCCTTCCCCTATTTTAAATTAGAGAGTTTAGTGAAGACTCTCTACTTCGAATTAATAAAGCCTACTTTATTTCAAATTAGAGAGACTTCACTGGACTTCTAATTTGAAATAACAACTTCGAAGTAGTGCTCATTCAAAATTATAACTTTGATTTAAATTCAAAAGGTATTTCAAATTAACTACTTCAAATTAATTTTGTAAGTGTAGACATAGCCTTAAAGACTAACAAATTTATTTCTCCTTCGAGTGCTGCTCACATCATTCAGTTACAGGTGTCTACGTGCTGCAGCGCACGGTAGCTCAGAAAATCTTCAGCATTAGCCTGTCAGGTCAGGGCACATGGCCAACGCCCCCTCTGCGCCGCAACCGCAGCTATATAGGTGACTGACCGTGACCCTGACTCCCCCAGTTCCTTGTTTTTCACCATCAGCATCGGTTCGGATCTGTGTAAACTTGCAAAATGCAAGTGCCTGTCTTTCGCGCTAAATTCAAGATGCCCAGTTTCAAGCCATGCTTGGAATGCTGCAAGGCTTTTCCAATGGACAACCTGCATGAGAAATGCCTCGGTTGCTTGGGTCAGTCCCACCTTGCAGCGAAATGCTCCATTTGCCGGTCCTTCAAGTGGAGGACCCTCTTAGAAAGGGAGCGTTGCCTTCTCTTGATCTTGGGGAGTGGGGCAACCACCCCCGAAACTGGCCGGGCCCTGAGTGCTTCACCAGACCCCCGATCGGCTTGGACTCAGGAAACCCGCCACCAATCATCGGTACCAGGCTCAAAACCTCGACCTGCAACAGTACCGCTCTAGTGCCCCTGAGCTGTACCGAGAAAAGTACCGGCACAGGCACCCCCAACAGCCCATCAAAGGTGCCATAACGCAGCTCCGGTGCAGAAGAAGTAGAAGACCAAAGCGGCACCATCTTCATCGGTACCGCAAGACATGGTACCGTCCCTCATGGTACTGACGTCAAGCCCAGTACAGACATCAAGCCCAGTACCGCCAGATCCTGTACTGCCAAGCCTGGTACCATCAACCAACCCTGCACCAACACCAGTACCAGCATCCAGCTCCACGCTAGTCTCCGACCCGGCACCGATCTGTAACCAGGTACTAGCGGCTCGCCCAATACCGGGACCCAGCACGGCACCACCCAGCCCTCCACCGGTACCACAGTTGGGTACAGAGGGGTAGGAAACTTCACGCCATCGCTCTTCTGAAGAGCTCTCGGTACCGGGTTCCCAGACATCAGGTGGAACGTCTTCTAGATCGTCCTCTGAGGACTGTCCCTCCCCTTCTCATGAGGAGCACCCAACGAAGAGACTTCACAAGAGGTCCCCGTCCTCGAGCTCAGTGAGGTCAAAAAGACCACGGGTACAAGGGGAGGTGTCTGTTCTTCCTACTGTGCCTATGCCTCTAGCAAGATCATCCCATAACGAGTGGACCCTCAATTGGCTGAGCACAACAACCGATGACGCCTCCTCTCACTACGCCTGGTTGCCTCCACCGGAATCCTCGGATCTCTCCGATGACAAACCTGATCCTGACTCTACGCAATGCAGTAGATCCTGGGCCCAATCCTCCTCCTCACCGGATGAGCATCTAATTGACACGTCCGCTGACTGCGAGGGAGATCCCCATGTTGAGCAGGACCTCTTCCGCTGTATGGCAGCGAACCTTAAATTGAAATTAGGGGTAATCCAAGAGGAGGATGGCTCCCTCTTCGATGCTTGCCATAGAGCCCCTCCAGCAAGTGTAGCAATCCCTTTGCACTCAGGAGTATATCGCATTGTCCAAGAATGCTGGCAAATGCCATCCTCGATCCCACCAGTGTTCAAGGTCGCGGATAAGAAATACTACGTCTCTCCAGACAGGTTCTCTTTCTTATTTCATCACCTCACCTCAGGATCCTTGGTGGTTGATGCCGTAAACCAAAGGGAGAGACAGGGCCAGCTGAGCTCCACGCCCAAAAACAAAAAGGCAAAAAGGCTCGACCTCCTGGGGAGGAAAGTATGCTCCTCCATGGCCCTTCAGCTACGTATCTCTAACCATTGAGCCTTAATGACCTGTTACATCTTTAACCTTTGGGAGGCCATGTGAAACTTTTGCAAGGCCATCTCTGAGGAGCACCTGAGAGACTTCGAAGCAATGCTAGAGGAAGAGGAGAGGGCATCTAGGGATGCTCTGCTGGCAACCTGGGATGCAGTGGATACAGCGGCCCGTACCATGGCCTCTGCGGTCGTCATGCATTGGTTGGTCTGGCTCCAAGCCTCAAGCCTATCCGCACAGATGCAGCAAATTATCCAAGACCTCCCCTTTGAAGGCCTTGACCTCTTTGCTCCAACTATGGATATGAAGCTCCATGGTATGAAGGACTCGAGGGCCACGCTTCGTTCCCTAGGGATATACACCCCGCAATCTGACAGGTGATCGACAAGACCACATCAACAGCTCCAACAGCAGTTGCAGCAATTAAAGCAGCAGATTCAACTGCAGTGTCAGTTCCCAAGGTCCCTCCAGTTCCCCCAGCGCCACCTTGGGGACCTGGATAAGGACAAGAGTCATCCAGGTAAGGGGGTGAAGACTCAATGCTTCACAGTCCAGCAGGCGTGGACAGGGATCCAACCCTCCTCAGGCCATAAACAGCATTTTTGACAGTCCCTTCGAGGGCAGCACACCAGGGTCCCTGTTCTCCCCCCCCCCGTGCCACTTTGCCCGCCAGTGGGCCTGCATTACATCAGATCAGTGGGTTCTCAACACAGTGGCACGAGGATACCACATCCAGTTTCTTTCAACCCCTCAGGAAAGAAAACCACCCCCTCGTGCAACATTGGGAAACCAAGAATGGTTACACCAGCTCAAGGCTAAATGCCAGAAACTCCTCTCCCATGGGGACAGAGAAAGGGTCCCCAAGAGGGAGCGGAGCAAGAGGTTTTACTCCCAATACTTCTTGGTCCCCAAACTCAATGGGGATTTATGGCCTATCCTAGACCTCAGATTGCTAAACAAGTACATAAGGAGAATAAAGTTCCACATGGTTTCCCTGCCTCAGATTGTCCCCTCCCTGTCCCTGGGAGACTGGTTTGCAGCCCTCGACCTAAAGGACGCTTACTTTCACATAGCCATCCAACCCTACCACAGATGCTTCCTCAGGTTTGTGGTGGCACAGAGCTACTACCAGTTCATTGCTCTTCCCTTCGGGCTATTGCTGGCTCCCAAGGTGTTTACAAAATGTGTGGCACCAGTCACAGTGTTCCTATGCAGGAGGGGCATCAAAATCTACCCCTAGGTAGACGATTGGCTCATGGTAGGGAAGGCAAGCTGCCAAGTACAACATCACATCAAACTGGTAGTGAAGCTTTGCAGATTCCTCGGTCTCTGTATAAACACAGAGAAGTCAAAGATCCACCCCACCCAGGACATAGAATTCATAGGGGCACGACTAAAAGCCCGGCGAGGCACAGCATCCTTGCCCCTGTCAAGATTTCGGTCCATCTGCACCATCATTTTGGAACTGCAAGCACCGGGACCAACCACAGCTTGCCGGTGCATGCAGCTTCTAGGCCATATGGTGGCTGCCACCTCGGTAATCCAGACAGCATGCTTGAGGATGAGACCCTTCCAGCTCTGGTTCTCCACGATGTTCCAGCCATGGAGACACCATCTGGACAAGGTACTTGTGGTTCCCCAGCATGCCCTGGAGTCCCTCCAAATTTGGAGGGACCCCTGCTTCGCAATGGGGGATATTCTGTTCAGGGAGCCCAAGCCCTCAGTGACCCTGATAATGGACACTTTGGAGTCAGGTTGAGGAGCCCATCTGTCCAGGGCCCTCTCCACGCAGGGTCTCTGGACCCCCAAGGACAAACACCTCCACATAAATGTGAAGGAACTACGGACCATCAGACTGGCCTGCATGACCTTCCTCGACAAAATTCACAGCAGAATGGTCCAGGTCCTCACGGACAATACAACGGCCATGTTCTATACCAACTTGCAAAGGGGAGAGTATGCTCCTCGGCCCTGTGCAAGGAGGGGTGCAAACTTTGGCAACTGGGAATAGATCACCACATTACGCTGGTTGCCTCCCATCTACCGGGGTAGACAGCGGCTTAGCGGACTCACTCAGCAGGAAAACCCTAGTGAACCACGAGTAGTCCCTTCACAACAAGATATTTTCCCTTTTGACAGACAGATGGGGACCTCCCCAGGTGGACCTTTTCACCACGAAACAGAACCGCAAATGCCTCCAATTCTGTTCCCTCCAGGGTCAGGAGGAGGGCTCACTCAATGACGCCTTCCTCATCAGTTGGTTGGGGGCCCTGATGTACGCCTTCTCGCCAGTTTCCCTGATCCACAGAGTGCTACTGAAGGTCCTTGCCAATGGAGCACACCTCATTCTGATAGCTCCGGACTGGCCCAGACAACACTGGTTCCTGCTCCTGCAGGTCTTTTCCATAAAGACCCCGCTCCGCCTCCTTCAGTGGGCGGATCTCCTAACACAGAACTCGGGTCACCTTCAGCACCCGAACCCAGGCCTCCTACACCTGTCAGTCTGGATGGTCTCTGGCTCAGCAAGCAAGAGAGGTGCTGCTCGGACAGGGTTAAGAAAGTCCTGGTTGGTAGCAGAAAACTCTCCATCTGGTTCACATACACGGCCAAATGGAAACGCTTCTCCACTTGGTCCCGTGACAAAGGCATAGACCCTATCTCAGCACCAATCCATACAATTCTGGACTATCTTCTAGACCTTAGAGAAAAAAGCTGGTCCCTGTCTTCACTGAGAGTCCACTTAGCGGCGATTTTGGCCCTTCACCAAAAGATAGACGGGGCCCTAGACTTTTCACACCCCATATCTCACAGGTTCCTGAAAGGGGTGGAAAAGCTCTTTCCCCGCCCTCGTAAGCCCACCCCTCAGTGAGACATGAACGTTGTACTCCAGGCATTAACAGAGCTGCCATATGAACCCTTGGATTCAACCACCCTGCTAGTTTTGTCATGGAAGGTGACTTTTTTAGTAGCAATCACCTCGGCTAGAAGGGTTTCAGAGTTGCGAGCTCTTTCTTCCGAACCCCCATATACGATGTTCATCCCAGACAAGGTGGTCCTCCGTCACCACCCTTCCTTTCTACCCAAGGTGGCTACCCCCTTCCACATGAACCAAGAAATTTGCCTGGTGGTTTTCTATCCCGACCCCCAGGTCACAGAAAACCAGAGATGGTGGTACACCTTAGATGTGAGGAGAACACTCTTAACTTATATTGAGTGTACTCGATCCTTCCGTAAGACCTCCCAGTTGTTTTTGGTGGTCGCCAAACGCATGAGAGGTTCCCCAGTGTCCTCTCAGTGCATCTCCAAATGGATTGTAAACTGCATCAAAGACTGCTACAGAAGGTCAAACACGCCTCTCCCAGAAACCGTGACAGCTCACTCTACCAGGGCTCAGGCGTCTTCTACAACCTTCCTTGCCAAGGTCCCAACCCAACAGATCTGCAGGGCTGCCACATGGTCATTGATACATACCTTCATGATGCACTACACCATTGCCCAACAGGCTAGAGATGATGCCACTTTGGGCAGAGCTGTACTCAGTGTGAGTAGACTGTAACTCCTCCCACCATCCTCGGGTGTGGCTAGCAGTCACCTGTAAGTGAATGATGTGAGCAGCGCTCGAAGGAGAATGGTTCTTTACTTTCCAGTAACCGTCCTCCTTCAAGATGGGCTGCTCACATACATTTAGGCCGCTCCCACCGTCCCCGCTAACGGAGTTGGTAAAGGTATATAGGACTGGGAGGGGCGGGGTCACAGTCACCTATATAGCCACGGTCGCGGCGCAGAGAGGATGTTGGCTGTGTGCCCTGACCTGACAGGCTAATGCTAAAGACTTTCTGAGCTACCATGCACTGCGGCACGTAGACACCTGTAACTGAATGTATGTGAGCAGCCCATCTCGAAGAAGGACGGTTACTGGTAAGTAATCAATCGTTATCACATGAGCTTTTGTGGGAGAAAACCCCACTTTGTCAGACAATAGAAGATGGGGAATTCACAGAACATGAGCAAAACAAATGCAGTGGAGTGCAAGTTACAGGATCAGGTCAGATTGTCACAGCAAATCAAAGCAGTTGTTAGGATACAAACAGTGGAGTATAGCAATTAGCAGGGAAGAAAAGCAAAATTACCTGTTGTAATGGGAAAAGAGCCCATAGTCTATTCAGCCCCGAGTCTTCTGTGTTAAACCTACATATGAATTCTAATTCTGCAGTTTCTTTTTGAAACTTTGATTTCATATTTATATGTCTGAGTTTGACTATTAACAGATCAGAATTGGAGTGATTAGGAAGACTGAAGTGTTCCCCTGTTGGTTTTTGAATGTAGTTATTTCTGATGTCAGATTTGTTTCCATTTATTCTTTTGCACGAAGACCATCTTGTTTGTCCAATGTATAAAGCGTGTGTGTGTGGGGGGTGCATTTCTGGCACATGATGGCATGAATTACATTGATGGATGAGCAGGGGAAGGAGCCCTTGGTAGAGCAACTGACTTGACTAGGTCCTCTGATGATGTCTTTTGTGCAGATAAGTGAGCAAAGCTGGCAAAGCGGTTTATCACAGAAATATGTGCCTGCTCTAATGGTTCTGTTGTTAGGTCTGTAGTTGCTGGTAAGTATCTGTTGAAGGTTGGGGGGCTATCTGTAAGAGAGGAGAGGTCTGCTGTCTAAAGCCTGAGTGAGTGAGAGATCATCTTGTAGAATAGGCTCAGGCTGTAGGTCTCTGATGATGTTTTACTTGGGGATTGCAGCTGATGACCAGTAGTGTTCTGCTGTTTTCTTTCTTGAGCTTCTCCTGTAGTAGTTGATACTGTTTGAATCATAACAACTACTTTGATTTGCTGAGACAGTCTGACCTGATCCTATGACTTGCACTCTACTGCATTTGTTTTGTTCACATTCTGTGAGTTCCCCATCTTCTAGCATCTGATGAAGTGGGATTTTCTACCATGAAAGCTGACGTGATAAATAAATTTGTTAGTTTTTAAAAGTGCCACAGGACTCCTTGTTTGTTTTGCTGTACTAGACTTACACAACTACCCCTTTAGAACTTTCCACCATAAACACCACTTACAAATGGATTGAACCTTATATTCCAAAACTCCTCCACTACCCTCATCCCTGAAACAACAGAAACCAAACAAAATAAACAGCCAGGTCTATTCCAAGCAGAGTGTTCTTTTCAAAGGAAGGGCCAGAGCTCCATGAAGTTCTTTGAGTACTTGCTATTGCTTTTACATGGAAGGTGCAACATTGATGGGTTTCAGTGTAAAACTCTAAAGGACACAAACAGATAGGAACACAAATGGAATCCTCCTCTGGCACAGGGTATGCAGAGATCTCTGTTGTGAGAGTCTCTTCTGCAACTCTTCATGGAAAGGGGAGGCTTCTTGGCTATGTCTACAGTTGCAAGGTAGTTCGAATTAAGGAGGCTTAACTTGAGCTAACTTAGTCCCTGTCTACACTTGGCTTTCATTAGTTCGAACTAAGTAATTCCTCAATTTGAACTAATGAAAGCTTAGTTCAATCTAGGAAGACTTGCTGGTTAGTTCAACCTAAGCCCTTAGTTCAATCATTAGTTTGAACTAAGGACATTGCAGACAAGGATTAACCCTTAGTTCAAATTTAACAAGTTTGAACTAAGGGCAATTAGTTTGAATTAACAAAGTGGATTTATTTGAACTAATGTTAGTTCGAATTAATCCACATTGTTAATTCGAACTAATAAGTTCACGTTTAGTTTGAACTAAACGTGAACTTATTAGTTCGAATTGACAAATTCAAAGCTCTTTTGTAGACATAGCTAGCCCTTGTGTATCCTTAAGATTTCACGTCTGGACTGCCCACAATCTAGTCTTTATAGGGTTAACACCAAAAGGCAGAAATCTTCCGTGAAATCTTTCTCCCCCAATGGCCAAACACCCACTTACTTCAGGATGGTCAGGAGTTTACCCCTTTTCTGTTTCCTTGCCTCTTTCCTTCCACACTTCTGAGCTAGATAACTAACAATACATGCTATTTATAAATAGATCCCTGTGAAAGCTGCATATATAAAGGAATTTGGGTGCCATTTGCCCCAGCTCTTCTGGAACTGCTGTCTCAGAAGCAGATTTGGTACAAGCTGTCATTGTCTTTTTCATAGATGAAAAAGGGTAGATGGCGTATTTGATGAAAACCTCAGGATAGTTGTAAAGAGACTCCAGAGCCCCTACAGTAGATATTTAAAGGAAAGCATGTAGAAAAGGTGTGAAAAACTCATGCTTTTAGTAACAGCACATCATATTATTAACAAGTAGGAGATACTTCTTCAGAAGAGCTGATCCAGGTTTTGAAGTGCAAGGAACTGTAGAAAAAGGGCTAATTCACTAAAGTCTGGAGGAAAGTAAAAATAAAGGGATGGTATTCCTTGTATTGAAGGAGTTGTAATTCAGAAGTAATTTAAAGAAGAAAAATGTGAACAAGATCCTTGCCGCTTCTAAATTAATCAAAACTTGGGTTTCAAGCTTCCAGCCATCTCATTTCCTTCCTTGGCATCTCTTTATCCTCTCTGTTCCCTCACTGGTCATATTGCAAATCCAACACCATCATTTTAAGTCTATTTTAAAACTGCTATTACCTCAGCAGATTCTGTATCAGAATATTACTTTCTGAATGGTGTCTGTCTCCTAAAAGAGCTGGAGTGAGAATTCCACATCTTTTCTTTGGGAATTCAAATGTCTCTGTGAATATGAAATGAGACATTATGTAACATATCTAAGAATCTGACATTTTACATAAGAAACATATATAATGTGCTGTAAGGGACAGTTAAAAATGCCTAACATGTAAGCACAAAAATACACTGCTGCTTAACTCCCAGTTTAGAAACATGGGTTGAAAACGGTAATTATCAGCGAGTTTCCAAGCCAGACAATTGAATCACTTGGCTGAGCAGTTGCCCTTGGGAATAGCAGTAGAGCTGAACTGTTGAGCTAGTTGTATGTGTACATGAACATAAAATCCTTACTGAGGTGGATCCTCCATCTTCTGCATACTTGTCAACTATTTATTGACAAACTGGAGTTCAAATAAATGAGAGAGGCAATTCTCTGACACTTGATTTCATTCTGAAGGGTGGAGCTGAAATCCAGACCCCATTCAAGTCGATGGCAAACTCCTATTGGCTGCAGGGGGCCAGTATTTCACTCTGATTGTTATGTTTCTCTGTGAGACTCGCGTTATGGAGAATTTTGCCTCGATAACATTGCTTTGCTTAAATTTATATGTTTGTACCAGCTGCCAAAATATAGCAGAGACCTAGAGGTTGTCTCCAAAATTAATCCTCTGCTTGACCAAAGCAAAGAGTTGGTAAATACATTTTAGGTTGATAGTTAAGCCAGGAAATTCTCAGAAGCATGCCCTACAAATGTAGTTTTCCGTTGTTATATTAATGACAACTAAAGGATTCACCATGCTGTAGACATAACAAAACCCCCTTAATCCACTGCTCTAACGAAAGAAAAATTTCAGTGTGTTTCCTTATGGTGTGCCTGGATAGATTTCTTGTATGAATTGCAATTTATTGACTTTTATGGATGAAGCTGTTTTCCCCTTCAGTCAGAGAAGATTTGCATCAAACAGTGGATGCATGTATACCTAAGGGAAAACCACCCTCTTTTTATTTAGTTTGTTTCAAGGCTACTTGTTTTCCACAAGTGCTCCCCCCCCCCCCGAAACTAATGCAGCATTGTGTTTAAATGCCAGGGGGGCTCTCCACAATTGTTTTGCTTTTAGAAAAGCTTCAGTATACTCCAAACTGTGCTAATTTCCTCTGGGTATTGAGCCCTTTTCTATATTCCTATACCTGGGGAGAAGGAGTAGAGCCATGTTAAAGATCTCACTACTGTGTGACTAAGATTATGTCCCACTGTGGATATTTCAGTTTTAAAAGTGAAAGGAGACCTGATAGTGATACCACATTAAACACATCTCCTATTGATCCTTTCTAACCTTGCAGAAGAGCTGCCCTGCATTAAATACCTTTTACTTCAGCACTACTGATGGGACCACAGATGTTAACTACCAGGCTAAATATCCTCAGAGGTCAGCAGACAGGGCAATTGAGAGGTCACAAAGTAATCATTTCCTGGCTTAGAAATAATAGGACCTCACTTCTCTGCCCTCTAATACAATGTTAGGACAATCTTGAAGATCAGCCAGAAATGTATTTATAAACAAAGAAGAACCAATAAAATATTCCCTCTCCCCCAGTTTTTTTCCCACCCAACATTGTTTCAATATGTTATAAAACAACTGCTCACCATGACAAACTACCATTATGTGATCTCTGACAAAGGAGTTTCTTAGAAACAAGATACAGATTGTCATATTTTGTAAAAAATAGTTCTTCAGATCATGTGTATGTTTTTACCAATACTATCTTTTACATTCAAAGATTAGTCAAATCTGGTAGCCCTTGTTCAGGAAAAAAATCACACTGAAATCAGTAGGAGTACTGTTTGAGAAAGAAGTTGGACTGTAGTATATTGGACAAGAGTTCCTTTCCACCCATACCTTTTATTTTATAACAGTTCTCTGCCCTTGGACTTTTTCCATTTAGGAAAATTTCAAAAGGGATTTCCATCTTTAATGTCTATTTCACATGGCCAAAACTGTCATCAAGGAAGTGGATCTTGAGTAACATATGAACAGACTATTTTTTCAGAGAATAACTAGAACATCATCATAAAACTTTCTAGCCTAGATTCTCAGCTGATTTAAATAAGAGTAGCCCAACTGGCTTCAACTGAGGGACATCAGCTAAAACCAGTCTTGGACCTAGCTCTTTGATTCAGCTATGAACTGTGAAGAGATGGCATTGAATATCAGGAACACAGACAACAGGACATTTTGGTGGCTTATATTCTACAAGCACAAAATGATAGATCTTGAGAAAGCTAAGTGAGTTTAAATCTTCAGAGGCACTTTTCTTGACCAGCAATTAATATATGTTTACCAAGTAATTTCAGGCCAGGAGGTTTTTTCCTTTATATATACTGATGGAATGATATAGCTCTCTTTATTTTCCCTTTTGCTAATTTTAACTTGAAATCTATTTTTTGATTAATTGGCCCCATCTTGTGATAATTTGCTCCTCATTTGCTTCATGTTATATATAATCTCAGCTCCTGATATTTCTCAGTTTTTAATGACCATGTTTGACTGTTTGCTTAATTTTTTAGCTATTTTATTTCTCTTTCTTCTTCTCTCACTCTAGTAATGCTTTGTTAACAGACAGGGGAGGAGAAAGAGTGGGGGATAATAAGCTTGAATTTGATACATGCAACAGCTGGATAATGAGGTGAGTGGAATGGATAGCTTGTTTATTATGGTGACAATTGTGTTCCCTGGCAAAATATTGTTGCTGCTGCAGTGCGGGGCACAAGCTAGTAGTTTTAGAGGCACTTTGTGGCAACCAGAAGGAGGCAGTTCCTAGTCTGAAATTATTTGTATATAAAATTAACATTCATCTCAAAATTCTAAGTAAGACTTTGTCTACTTTAGCAACTGACCTGTTGCCAATTAGTGTTAGCAGTGGGTCCTATGCAGCTCCAGTTATTAATTCTTGTTACACTAAGGCAAGTTTTTGAGCACTTACTGGGCTCAGTCCCGCAAACCTTCTATGCACAGACTTTGCTCTGACTAAAGCTGGGCACGAACCAGTTTTTCCTGGCCCACTGAAAATTTTTGAGATATCAGAAATATCTACCTCTCTGAAGTAATGGTGAGAAGCTGAATATCAAAAGCTTTTGTGAACTGGGGGAGGGGAGGGAGTTTCAATTGCTCAATCAAAACACTTCAATTTTAACCTTTTCTGCACATTAACTTAAATTTCAGAACAAGAAGGCATTTCAAACTGAAATACAATTATTTCAAAATGAGATATTTAGATGATCTTGAAACTTTTCCAAAAAAAAGCTCTTAAAAAGGAACCTCCTTCCCACAAACAACTTTGGTTCTTCTTCGAGCGCTGCTCAGATGCATTCAGTAATAGGTGTCTCCGTGCTGGAGCCCCAGATTGGTCAGAAAACTTTTGTCCCAGCCTGTCATAGAATCATAGAATCATAGGGTTGGAAGGGACCCCACGAGGTCATCTAGTCCAACCCCCTGCCAAAAAAAGCAGGACCACTCCCATTAGATCATCCCAGTCAGGGTTTTGTCCAGCTGGGACTTGAACACCTCCAGAGATGGAGATTCCACCACCTCCCTAGGCAGCTTATTCCAATGCTTCACCACTCGCCTAGTAAGGAAGTTTTTCCTAATATCCAGCCTGGACCGCCCCAGCTGTAACTTGAAGCCATTGCTTCTCGTTCTGCCCTCTGTTACTACCGAGAACAGTCAAGCTCCCTCCTCCTTGGAGCAACCCTTCAAGTAGTTGAAGGTTGCTATCAAATCCCCCCTCAGTCTTCTCTTCTGCAGGCTAAATAAGCCTAGTTCCTTCAGTCTTTCTTCATAGGGCTTGTGCTCCAGCCCTTTGATCATTTTGGTTGCCCTCCTCTGGACTCTCTCTAATTTGTCCATGTCCTTTTTGTAGTGGGGAGCCCAAAACTGGACACAGTATTCCAGATGTGGCCTCACTAGTGCAGAATAGAGGGGAATGATCACATCCCTTGATCTGCTGGCAACACTTCTTCTGATGCAGCCCAGTATGCCATTGGCCTTTTTAGCAGCAAGAGCACACTGCTGACTCATATCCAGCTTCCCATCCACCATGACCCTCAGGTCCTTTTCTCCAGTGCTGCTATTTAGCTGATCACTCCCCAGCCTGTAGCAGTACATGGGGTTTTTTCGTCCCAAGTGCAGGATTTTACACTTATCCTTGTTGAACCTCATGAGATTCCTCTTGGCCCACTGCTCCAGTTTGTCTAGGTCTCCCTGAATCCTGTCTCTGCCCTCTAGGGTGTCTACCGTTCCCCCCAGTTTGGTATCATCTGCAAACTTACTAAGTGTGCAATCTATCCCATCATCCAGATCATTAATGAAAACATTGAACAGAACTGGCCCCAGGACCGACCCCTGGGGCACACCACTCGTTACTGCCTGCCAACTTGACATGGAGCCATTGATTCCTACACGCTGAAACCGTTGTTCTAGCCAGTTTTCTATCCACCTTACAGTCCATGCATCTAACCCATACTTCCTTAATTTGCCAATGAGAATGCTGTGGGAAACCGTATCAAAAGCCTTGCTAAAGTCAAGGTATATCACATCAACGGCTCTTCCCGCATCCACAAATCCAGTCATCTCATCATAGAAGGTGATGAGGTTGGTCAGGCATGATTTACCCTTGGTGAATCCATGCTGACTGTTCCTGATTACTCTACGTTCCTCCAAGTGTTTCAGGATGGATTCTTTGAGAAGCTGCTCCATGATTTTTCCAGGGATTGAGGTGAGGCTGACAGGTCTGTAATTCCCAGGATCATCCTTTTTGCCTTTCTTGAAGATAGGTACTATATTTGCTTTTTTCCAGTCCTCTGGCACCTCCCCCGTTCGCCACGAGTTTTCAAAGATAATGGCCAACGGTACTGCTATCTCATCAGCCAGCTCCCTCAGCACCCTCGGATGCAGTTCATCCGGCCCCATGGACTTGTGCACATCTAGTTTCTTTAAGCAGTCCCTAACCTGACCTTCTGTCACCAAGGGCCTCTCTTCTTCTCCCCAGTCCCCCGTACCTAGTGTAGTGGGCTGGGAGCTGACCCTGCTTGTGAAAACTGAAGTAAAAAAAGCATTGAGCACTTCAGCTTTTTCCTCATCCTCTGTCACGAGGATGCCTGCCCCATTCAGTAAGGGACCTACACCATCCCTGATCCTCTTCTTGTTATTGATATACTTGTAGAACCCCTTCCTGTTATCCTTCACATCCCTTGCTAGTCGCAACTCCATTTGTCCTTTGGCCTTTCTGATTTTATCCCTGCAGTCCCGAGCAATGTCTTTATATGCCTCCTTAGTCATCTGTCCTAGCTTCCACTTCCTGTAAGCATCCTTTTTATGCTTCAGCTCAGTGCAGAGCTCTCTGTTAAGCCACAGTGGGCGCCTTCCACATTTGCTGTGCTTTCTCCTTATTGGAATTGTATCTTCCTGTGCCCTTAGCAGGGTTTCTTTAAAATGCACCCAACTCTCTTGGACACCTTTCCCCTTCAGATCAGCCTCCCAAGGGATCCTGCCCATCAGTTCCCTGAGGGAGACAAAATCTGCTTTTCTGAAGTCCAGGGTCTGTGTTTTGCTTCTTTCCTTCTTTCCTTTAATCATCAACTTGAAGTCAATCATTTCATGGTCACTGCTACCCAGGCTGCCATTCACTTCTACTTCCCTGATAAATTCTTCTCTATTTGTGAGCAGCAGATCGAGAGGCGCAAGGCCCCTCGTCGGTTGCTCCAGCATTTGTACCAGGAAGTTGTCCTCAACACTCTCCAGAAACTTCCTGGATTGCCTGTGCACTACTGTATTGGCCTTCCAGCAGATGTCAGGGTAATTGAAGTCCCCCATGAGAACCAGGGCCTGTCAGGAGAGGGCAGGCGGCCACCGCCCCCCCACACCCCTCCCCCAGTGGCTATATATACGGCCACCTCCCGACCCCTCCCGTTTTATTTCTTCTGCCTTGCATGTCAGATCTGGAATGTCCGCTCCTTGTGAACGCAAGCAGCCTGTCCGTTGTCTATGAGCTTTTCGCCCGACTGGGAGCACCTTTTCGTGGACATAGTTCCACTTCAGGAATCCTCCACCTTCGGGCTGGAACATCATAGATTGTCCATCATGCCAGGGTTTAAACTAGGGGTCTCAAACAGGTGGCCCGCGGGCCACATGTGGCCTGCAGAGCTGCCTCCTGCAGCCCCTGTTAACCCCCAGACTCCTGGGGCTCCCACCTTTCCAACCTTGGAGTTTACAAATGCTGAGCCTCTCTTCAGACAGAGACCAAGCAGCTTCACCTGCCCCCTGTGTCATCAGCCACTGATAGGGAGAAGCTGAACTGCTGCCTGGGAGCTGCCCTATTCACATGCACCAGTTGATTGTTAGCTGCCCTATTCACATTCAGCAACTGATCGAGCAGCTGAGGCGGGCTGACCAGTCCAGAGAAGGCTCAGGTGGGGGGGAGCCTTAAAGAAGAGTGGCCTGAGCCTGTGGGGACGGTCCACGGGGGTGTCCATTCTGGGGGAGCACCAGAAGGCCCCACCACTAGCCACAGCACGGCCCCCAGGGCTTTCCCTGCTGCCGGTCCCGGCACAGGCAGGGGGCGTTTCCCTCCAGGAGGGTGGGGTAGTGTTTTTTCTTCCGCCCACCCCAGTGCTGCTAAATTTTGGCAGGCAGGGGATGTTTCTCCTCTGCCGGCCCCACTCAGCCAAATTCAAGCGGGCAGGAGGGTGGGGGTTGTTTCCCCTTCTGCCAATCCGAGGGTGGCTAAATTCGGGTGGGTGGGGAGTGTTTTCCCCTATGCCAGCCCCACTGGAGCCAAATTCAAGTGGGCAGGGGGTGTTTCCCCCTCTGCCAACCCCAGCATGGCCAAATTTCAGCATTTTTCAAAGGGATAGCCATGTTAGTCTAGTCCAGCAAAAAAACAACAAGGAGTCGTGTGGCACTTTGCGACTAACAGATTTATTTTTTGCATGAGCTTTCGTGGGAGAAAATCCCACTTCCTCAGATGCTTCGAAGATGGGTGAACTTACAGAAAGGAATGAAAATAAATGCAAGGGGGTGTAAAATATAGGATCAGGTCATACAGTAACAGCAAATCAGAGCAGTTTTCAGGTTCAAACCATGGGAAGCCTGAAGTCAAATTACCTTTTGTAATGGGAAAAGAACCCATAGTCTCGATTAAGTCCTGCTTTCACAGAATTTAGTTTGCATATTAATTCAAGTTCAGCTGTTTCTCTTTGAAGTTTTGATGTCCCAGCCACATCCCTGATGACAGTCGTTAACAAATCAGTCATCAAGTGATTAGAAAGATGGAAGTGCTCAGCAACTGGTTTCTTTATTCTGTGATTTCTGATATCAGCTCTGTGTTCATTCATCCTTTTATGCAGCGATCGTCCTGTTTGTCCAATATATAAGGTGTTGGGGCATTTCTTGCACATGATGGCAGACACCGCATTAGTAGATGAGCAGGTAAATGAGCCTTTGATGGAGTAGCAGGCTTGATTAGGGCCTATGATGGTATCTGTTGTGCAGATATGTGGGCAGACTTGGCAGCGTGGTTTGTTGCAGGGGTGTGTGCCTGCTTCAATGTTTCTGTTGTTAGATGTGTAGTTGCTGGTGAGTATCTGTTTAAGATTGGGTGGCTGCCTATAAGCAAGGAGAGGTCTGTCTCCCAAGGCTTGAGAGAGAGAGGGATCATCTTTTAGAATAGGCTGTAGGTCCTTAATGATCTCTTGCAGAGGTCTGACTTGGGGGTTGTATGTGGTGACTAGTGGTGTTCTGTTGCTTTCTTTCTTGGGTCTCTCCTGTAGTAGATGACTTTGGGGAACCCATCTAGCTCTGTCAGTTTGTTTTCTTACTTCCCCAGGTGGGTACTGTAGTTTCAAGAATGCTTCATAGAGATCTTCAAGATGTCTGTCTCTGTCTGAGGGATCAGAGCAGATGCGGTTATATCTTAGGGCTTGGCTGTAGACAATGGATCGTGTGGTGTGTTTAGGATGGAAGCTCGAAGGATGTAGGTAACTATATCGATCAGTAGGTTTTCAGTATAGGGTGGTGGTGATGCGTCTATCCCTGATTTGTACTGTAGTGTCCAGAAAGTGGATCTCCTGTGTGGAGTGTTCCAGGCTCAATTTGATGGTGTCGTGGAAATTATGGAAGTCCCTGTGAAAATCTTCAAGAGCATCCCTGACATATGTCCAGATGATGAGGATGTCATCAATGTAGCGCAGGTAAAGAAGAGGTGTTTTGGGATGAGACTTGAGGAAGCGTTGTTCTAAGTCGTCCATAAAGATGTTGGCATATTGTGGGGCCATGTGGCTGCCCATAGCAGTGCCACTGATTTGGAGATATAAATGATCCTCAAATCTGAAGTGGTTGTGGGTGAGCACAAAGTCACAAAGTTCAGTCACAAGCTGTACTGTGGCATCATCTGGGATGGTTCTTCTAATAGCTTGTAATCCATCCTTGTGTGGGATGTTGGTGTAAAGAGCTTCTACATCCATAGTGGCCAGAATGGTGTTTTCAGGAAGTTCTCCACTGGATTGTATTTTCCTCAGGAAGTCCGTCGTGTCTTGAAGATAGCTAGGGATGTTGATAACATAGGGTCCGAGGAGGGAGTCCACATAGCCAGATAGGCCGGCAGTAAGAGTGCCAATGCCTGAGATGATGGGGTGTCCAGGGTTTCCTTTTTTATGGATTTTAGGTAGTAGATAGAACATCCCTGGCCGCGGTTCTGGTGGTGTTTCTGTCTCTATATGTTCCTGTGCTGTTTTAGGGAGTTTCTTGAGTAGGCACTGTAATTCCTTTTGGTATTCCTCAGTGGGGTCAGAGGACAGTGGTCTGTAGAAGGCTGTGTTGGACAGCTGTTTATAAGCCTCCTGGTCATAATCCAATTTATTCATGATGACAACTGCACCTCCTTTGTCAGCCTCCTTAATGATAATGTCAGAGTTGTTTCTGAGGCTGTGGATGGCATTGCATTCTGCAGGGCTGAGGTTATGATGTAAAGGATGTTGTTTGTCCACGATTTCAGCCTTGGCACGGTGGCAGAAACAATCAATGTAGAAGTCAAGTCTCCTGTTTCGACCCTCCAGAGGAGTCCATGAAGAATATTTCTTCTTGTAGTGCTTGGAGGGAGGTATCTGTGTGTCAGTGTGTTGATCTGTGGTGTTATGGAAATATTCTTCGAGTCTTAGACGATGAAAGTAGGACTCTAGGTCACCGCAGAATTTTATCTTATGTGTGGCAGTTGTGGGGCAGAAGGAAAGTCCCCGAGATAGCACAGATTCCTCTGCTGGAGTAAGTGTGTAGCTTGAGAGAATAACAATGTTGCTGGCTGGGTTGTAGGTGTCACTCTTGTTTTCTATAGTGGTGTATAGTAGTCTATACAGTTTGGTATCTTTTTTCTTCTGTAGGAAAGCAAAGTGTCATAGATGGATTTTCTCTTCGTTGTGAAGTCCAGCCATGTAGAAGAATGCGTTGTAGGTTGGTTTTCTAAGAAGGAATCTAGTTTTGAGAGTTCATTTTTAATTTTCCTCTGTTTGCTGTACAGGATGCTGATCAAGTGGTTTCTGAGTTTCTGTGAGAGCGTATGGCATAATCTCTCATGGTGGGGAGGGTGCTTCCCCCACCATCAGTCCCAGCGCTGCTCCCTGGGCCAGGCAGGAGGCTGCTTATTTACAGTCCAGTGGAGGGCTCTGACCAACCTGTTTGCAGTCCATCCTGGGATGTGGCTGCTCTCCTCCCCTCCTGGCTTGGGGATACATGTAGCCCCCACTTTTTAAAACAACCCCTCCCAAAATCTTCTAAAACAATTTAATTTTATTTAAAAAACTAAAACCTTTATAAAAATTTAATTTCAATTAAATTTAATTCAATTTTAATAAATCAAACTGCAATTAGTTTATTTCAATTAACATCAATTTGAATTCAGTAAATTAAATTTTAATTTAATTTTATTAAATTAACCGGTGGTCCTTCAGGGTTTGAAAAAGTACATTTTTTGCCCTCAAGCCAAAAAAGATTGGGAACCACTGATTTATAATGTAAAATTTTAAGTCTGTTTGTTTACTCTTTGTTTTTTTGTTGATTTTGCCATCTTGAATGGAAGCAATTCTAAAAGAAAACGTGTATTTTGGCTATGGAAAGACTGTCAAAATTAGCACAGACTTCATGTTACAGTTTCAAAAAAGTTAATAAATTGACTTTTATTAGCATACTATATTACTCTTCATTTTTTACTGTACTTCCGCATCATTGTATGAAAAGGTTTCAATGGTGCGGCCCTCGGGCCAATATCCTAGTCCTCATGTGGCCCTCAAAGTGATTTGAGTTTGAGACCCCTGGTTTAAACCCTGCTTCCAAGTGTGGCAAGGCCTTCCCCCAGGGACGATCCCCACGGGAGGTGCCTCTGGTGCCTAGGTGAAGACCACCTGGTCTCAGACTGTTCCCTGTGCATGTCCTTTAAACCTCGGACAATCAAGGAGAGGGAACAAAGGTGCTGTGCCCTAGCCTCTGAATAGGCTCGGCACTTTCTTTGGGTTCCCACCCGGCACCGAGACCTGGCTCAGCATTGAAACCGGCATGGTACTGTGCTGTTGGTGGCTGTCAAGAATGACCTCAGTACCGATCCTGGTACCTCAGCACTGCTCAAGGTCACCCCTGGCGCCGCAGTCCCAGCACATCCTGGTACTGCTGGTGCAGGGCTCGCCCCAGCACCAATCACAGTCACCTCTGGCACCGCAGGCTCGTCACACTCTGGCACTGACCACAGTCTCTTCCTGCACTGCAGGCTTGTCATAGCCCGGCACCGACAGTGCAGGGCCTGTCTCAACCAGGCAGCCCTCTGCCCCCACTTACAGACTTACCTTGGTCCCGTTTGGAGTTGCTCCCAATACTGACAATCCTGGAGGCAGTGGAGGCCGCTCAGGCACTCCTCCTGCTGCCCACACCACCTTCCCTGACACCAGTTAGAAGGGGCAAACCGGCGTTTATATCCAAGGGCTGGGTCCATCATGGGTGTCGCTGCTCTTCCCTCACCTCCAAGCCCTCCATCTTCTACTCCATTAGGCCCCGGTACCATAGGGCCATCCCTATGGCAACATATCACCTTGCCATCACTGGTGCCGCCCTTAGAAGTGAGAGGTACTTCCCCTGCCTCAAGCCCGGAGGAAGGTCCCTCGAAGGGCTCTAAGCGGCCCGGTGCTGCACCTCGGCACTGTCACCCTTCTGCTTCCGCCCTCAAGAATGGTCCCCTTGCAGAACCCCTTCTCCTCCACGGCAGCCACCCGGTACTACTCTGTACCTGGCACTGGGCTCATATACAGGCAACCTATCAGTGCACTTTGATCTGTTGCACCACGCCACAGCACACTTAGGGATGGAGGTCCAGCCCTCAGACCCCACCCTCGGACACCTTGTTCAGACTGGTCTTCTCCTTGGCAGAGCCACTTATGGTCACACGGTGAGCCTCAAGTATAGGGTCCCTGAGTCGGACTTCCCCTCTCTCACTGACCACCCAGTCCCTCCTAGAGACATGGTACAAATGGTGCTAGGCCCAGGTGAGCCTCCTAGTGACCCCCTCCCTGCTTCAAGGGAAGCCAGGGAACTAAATCTCCTGGGACACAAGGTCTACTCCTCCTCAGCCTTCCAAGTTCAGGTCGCAAATAACCAGGCCCTAACCAGCAGATACATGCTGGATGTGTGGGAATCGGTCGCGAAATTTAGACATTTGCTCCCATCAGAGGTCAAAGAGGAGTATGATGCATTCTTGGAGGAGGGAAGAATAATTTCTCAGGATCTCCTTTTCTCAGCCTGGGACATAGTAGATACAGCAGCTCACACCATGGCCTTGGCTGTGACCATCTGCCAAGCGTCCTGGCTTAGGGAAGCCAGGTTGCCCCCGCTGTGCAGCAGGCGGTGCTTGACCTGCCCTTCGGGGGTGATGCTTTGTTTCCTCCTGAGACCCTAACTGTAGTGGGTACCGCACGGGACGCTAGAGGAGAGGTAAAATACCTCGGCCTCCTCCCATCAGGCCCTTCCCTTCCCCCACATAAACTATATGGGGTGACAAACCCTCCTCCCACTCTTCTCCCAGATAAGCCTGGAGCAGGGACTCAAACCCTCCCCACCGCCCCTCAGTTCAATTCCGGGGTATTCTGGAGCCTTTTTCTCCCTTCCTCTTCTGCAAGGAAGGGAACATATCCCAACTGACTACTGTAATTCCCATAACGCCTGGGACATGATCATGGCTTCAGTCCATCAGAGAGGGTGGCTGATGCCTTCTCCCTCCCGTCCTTTAGGGGGTGAATGGGGAGCTCACTGGGGCCAATCTTGTGTCAATATCACAATCAGGGGTGAGTCAGCCTTTGGCCTTGCCCTCCGGTCTTGGAGAGGCACAGCCCATGTAACCAAGTCCCTCTCAGTTATCAGGATATCCAGCCTATGGCCCAGTTCTCAAACAATTCTTGGGTTTTCAGTGGAGAAAGGGAACAAGAAGCTCCCCACCCCCCACCTTCAGGTACTTCTCGACAGACGATTTCTTCTGTTCTCACAAGCGTTAAGGGCAGCCTTTGCTAAAGCCAAGGGATGCATTACATAGTAGCTCTAGCCATGGCTACAGATACTTCTGGTATGTGTGGACCCATGTGCCCATCTGGATGCGTGGAACCCCCTCCGCCTGCCCGTCACCTGTCCTATATCAGGTAGGAGCTACTTTCGCATCCCTACCCTAACAAACTGGTCAGTATGTGTGGTTAAGCTGGTCCTGGTGGGTCCTCAGCCATCTCTACAGTATAGAAAACCCCTCTACCACCCCACCTGTTAGGTGGGAATACGATACTCAGTACTCTTTACTGCATGGGGTTCTATGCCTGAGCGGAGACCAAGGCAGAGCTGTTCAATCCCTGCCTTGTCCCTCACCCCCCCCCCCCCCAACCAGCGGGGGAGAGAGAAAAAAAATAAAGAGCAACTGATGGCAAACAGCTGCTTCCCCCTCTTTGGGACGCTCTCGTTTCTACAAGGACATCCCCGATTGGGTGTCCTTATCTGGGGCCCATCCTACCAAGGAAGCGGTGGTGAAACCCTCCCTCACCTGTCTCTCTCTCTACCTCTGAAGTAACAGACTCTTTATGCCCAACCTGTAATCTGCCAGATCGTAGAGCCCATGGGAGAGGAGATAATACCTCTTCCCCGAACAGGTGAACAGAAGTGGAAGGGAACTCACCTTAGGTCTCCCACCTAACTTCTAGCTAACCACAGCGCTAGCTCGTTGACAAGCTTCATGCGCAACACTGGGTCCCGCTCATGGCTGTCACCCAACCAGGGTGTACATATATGACTTACCCTGGGTCACCTTGCTACTATTATCATTCCTATCTGGGCCTGGGCCACTGCTACCTGGGCGTCTGGCGAATTTATTACGCCTTCCTTTGCGGGACCTGAGGCTGAAAACTGTTGGGTTACCTCTACATGATACCCTCACCTAAGGCAATTATCAAAGGCTGTCAATCTGCACGGAAACTCAGAGGTCTGTTTTCCCCCATGTGGGATGTTGTCCTGGAAGAGATTGCATGATAGGGATAAGCCACCCTTGTTGGATTTCTAGAATTTGGAGTACTCCTATAGAACCGTGGTTGACACTCTCGGAGTATCATACTTCCCAGGTGGTCTGGGAGGAGACATTTCACTCCTCCTATAACCCATATTTTCCAGAAACGTAGTCCTCTCCTAATGAGTCCTTAACTCCATGCACACCTAGGTGCAGTGTACTTGGGGCAGATATCATTCCTGGAGGTACCCCCAGGCACACAGGGGTTTAAATCATTATATTCTAACCCCATAAGCCCTCCAGTCATCTTGACTAAGTGGCCAATTGGTGGCATTGCATTCCGTTGCCCTCGCCTTCCCTTTCTCCCCCATTCTCCCCCCCATACGTCTTCCAGGCAGTCCTGCTGGTGTTGGAATCCCGAGGTAGAACATACAGGGCAAGAGGAGGAGCCTTTTCTGTGAGGTTCATGCATACCAAGGTATTTATAGATACCAAAGTCAACAGCACTTCCTAGGTGACCATGCTGCCTCATAGGGCTTAGTGGTCTGAATGCCCGCCCCATTGGTAACCCTCCGGGCTCGTATGCTGCACACGGCTGGAAGCTTGCGCTGCACACTCCTGGCCCAGGGACATCTTGACCAATATGCCAGGTGCTGCTCATTGCACCACCCGTGGCTTTCTTTCTCATTTAACCAGCACGAAGTGTCTTTCCTTAGACCCTTCTCGACTGAACTCAGTAGTCCTTGTTCCCTTATGCTTGCTGGGTACTTCAAATTATTACGCTCTTCGGGCACGTGCCTGCAGGCCTTGACGCGGTCAGCTCAAGGGATACTGTTCATCCCTTTTCTTGTTATCTGCGTAGGCTGCAGCCGTCATAGCTAGCCCCGCACCCTTTGGCTTCCAGCACTTCCTCTCGCAGGTTCACGCTGGAGTGTCCTATGGCCAGACATTTACCCTCTGGTCCTCATACCTTAAGCTATACCTTCTGGTAGAGCAACCAAACACATCTCCTCCACGCTAGTTGTGTTGCGTTGGTCCAACTCTGTTTTAAGGTGACGTTTGTCCGTTCAGCCCATGCACGCTCTGCCTCAGCTGGATTGGATCTACCCCTGCTTTGGGTTGGCCCACGGTTGTTGGTTCTCCACTGCCGGCCCAGGGGCCTAGTTGGCCTTTTGGCTCCTGTTAGAACCTTGTTTGCTGGGCTTTTCCCATTTGGGGTGCTTTTGCTGTGCTGAAGGCAGAAGAGCCAACTCCACTCGCCATCCATCAGCATGGCTAGTAGTCACCTATTACTGAATGCATCCGAGCAGCGCTCAAAGAAGAAAGGTGGGTTGCTCACCAGTAACCTTCCTTCTTTGAGATGGGCTGCTCGGATCCATTCAGGTCCCTCCCCTTCATCCCTGCATCTGGAGTTGGCAAGTCCGAGAAACTGGGGAGGGGTTGGGAGGCGGCCGTATATATAGCCACTGGGTGGCATGGCAGGGTAGTGGCTGCCTGCCCTCTCTTGACAGGCTAGGACAAAAGTTTTCTGACCAATCCAGCACTCCGGCACGGAGATACCTATTACTGAATGGATCCGAGAAGCCCATCTCAAAGAAGGACGATTATTGGTGAGCCACCCACCATTCTTCTTTGAGTGCTGCTCGGATCCATTCAGTAATACGTGTATCCAGGCCACAGTGAATGTTTGGTTGGAAACTTTTTGTCCTAGCTTGTCAGGAGAGGGCTGGTGGCCACCGCTCCCCACACCATCCCGTGACTATTGTGGCAAGGATTGCTCCTCCAGAAGGGGAGAGGGGAAGGGCCTGTCTTGCCAGCCCCAAACTCTCCCCTGGCGGTATGGGCCAGAGGCCAATCTGCCCCCAGCCCAGGTAGGTCTTCTGCAGGACTTCCCTGGGCGTGTTTGTCAATCCTTTGTCTGTCTGTCTGTCTGTCGGTCTGTCTGCAAGGGGTTAGGGTGATAGCCTTCCTCCTCAGCCTGGGAGTGACTCCAGTCCTAGAGGCAGCTCCAGTCTCTCCCCACCCCCTTCTGGCAGCAGCAGCCTTTATAGGCCTGGGCCAGCCCTTGATTGAGCCCAGGTGTCTCCAATTGGCCTGCAGAGCCCTTTTCTCTGTAGCCAGGGTAAAGAGCCTTCAGCAGCCTGGGGCTTACATACCTGCCCTGCCACACCCTTCTGTAGCCCTCTGAGCTCACCTTATCACACTATGTATGTAGCCACCGCCCGTCCCCTCCTCAGTTCCATTTTGTCCGCCTCAGCAACGGTTCATGGAACAGCCTGCTCCTTGCGATCATGCAAGCAGCCTGTTTTCCTTGTTTGTGAGCCGGCAGCTGAACTGGGAAATTCTCTATGTAGATGTTGTTCCACAGAAGAGTGCTTCCTCTTCTGAGTGTCTGTCAGAGCAGCAACACTACTCTCCTCCACTGCCCACCATGCCAGGGTTTAAACCGTGTGGTGCCTGCGCCAAGGCCTTCCCATGGGACGACCCCCATGCGAAGTCCCCGCAGTGCCTGGGCAAAGCCCACCTGGTCACCTCCTGCTCCATCTGTCTGTCCTTTAAACCCAGGACAATAAGATACAGGAAGCAAAAACACTATGTGTTGGCCTCAGGGCAAGTGTGGCAGGCCACCCCTGAGGCTTCGGGGTCTCCTCCAGCACCGTGTGCCTCTTCAGCACCAGAACCCTCCTGGCACCGCTTGTCAAGAGGCTGCCAAAAGGCCAGCTCAGTACCGGTCCCGGTACCACACTGCTGGCACCAGTTCCAGTCCCCCTCTTGGGGGTTGCCAGGGGACTGTGAAGAGTTGGTGCCGCTCCCTGCTACACCGGAGGCATTCGAGGCAGTAAATGCGCTCCTCTTATTACCCACACCGCTCTTTCCGGTAGCCCCCAAGAGAAGGGGCAAGCCAGCATTTGCATCCAGGGCCTGGCCCCCCAAAGGGCACCGATCACCTTCCCTGGCCTTGATCCCGAGTTCTCCGACTCTAGAACCCCCCTCACGTTGGAGCCCTGGTACCATGGAACCTTCTCCCCAGCACCACATCACTTTGCCATCGCCGGCATCGTCATCATGGTTCTGAGGAGTTTCCCCTCCTTTGAGTCTGGAGGAGGGTGCCTCAAAGGGGTCTAAATGGCCCCCTCCTAGGCTCTCGACATCGGCACCATTTATGTACCAGCCCTGTGAATGGTCCCTGCAGAAGACTTTGTCAACCCCTTGCAGTGCCACGGAGCTTTTGGTGACACCGGCGCCTCCGACACAGGACAGAACCTTAAACCCCATGCCATCCTCCTACTTGGGAGACCTCACGGCATACTTTGATCTACTGCACTGTGTTGCTGCCCATGTGGGGATGGAAGTTCAATCCCCGAAGGACCCATCAACACACTATTTGGGCTGGTGATCTAGTCTGGCAACTCTGTCACGGTTCCACTCCACCCTTGTCACGATGGCGAAGCCCAGGCTCTATTCCCCCGGTATCAGATATGGCGGGCCTAAAATATCAGGTCCCAGGGACAGAGTTCCCTTCCCTTATCCACCACCCGGTACCTCCGGCATGATGGCGTCAGCCATGACCCTTTGCCACGTGGCATGGCTTAGGGAGGCAGGGATACCCCTGGCCTCCCAACAGGTCATCTTTGACCTCCCCTTCAACAGGGAGGCCCTTTTCTTGGTGGAGACCGAGGATGTCATTGCCAGTGCCCAAGACCCCCGGGGAGAGATCAAGTACTTAGGCCTCCTCCCTTCAGGGGCCCCTGAACATCCTCCTGCTCCATAGAACCTTATTGCTGCCCTGCTTCGCCTTTCTTGGACGAAGGGCCATGTTGTGGCGCTCTATCCCCTTCGGCGTGGTTTCACTCTTGAATAGGAGAGTTCTTCTGTCCTGGGCCTATACCCCTCCCTGTATGGAGGGACTCTGCCCTCCACCAGAGGTTGGGACCTCTCATTCTGTCTGTCAACCATTGGTCTCTCCTTTAGACAGGGACCACGCACTACCCTGCATCCCAACACACTCCCTACTGTTACCCAGAATAAGGGGTATAAATCATACACCTGAAGTGCTCTCCTTGGGCTGCCACCCATGAATCCTCATTGGGCTTTTTCCCCCATTGGGAAGGGAACCCCCCCCCGTGCTCACACTTGACACTTCTCCATTCCCCTGTGGGTACACAGAGCAAAGACCCAGGTAACTCCCATAAAATTTTCAGTGGAACAGTGTTATGCCCATCGTAGCAGTAAGGGACACTTCCTCCGGTATCCTTGTTGTGATTTAACTGAACATATGTTCGATTAGCCTTGAGGGCCACACCTCCCGATCCCGTGTGTCCTGAACCCACAGATCCAGACTGGTCTGATCTCTATCTGGGCTTTGTACCCTCATGCCTTCCTGCCACTTTTGAAGGCATTCTCCATCTCTGCCTTTTGGTCCCACAGCCAAAGAACCCTGGTGGCCCATATGTGATCCATATTGCACCGGCGGCTGTCCGACAGGTCTCGGGCCCTATTCCTTATCTTTCTTAAATGGTCTACCTTCTGGATCTTCCAGACAGGGTAACCCACTGTCACCCAGCCTGGGCACCTGCTCAGACCAGCAGCATCAGGTGGTAGATGCCCAATATCTTAGACCTGACCTTTTGCACTTGGATCAGAGCCCATTAGAGTTTCTTACCTCCTTTCCCCAGCCTTAACCCCTGATAGCCTATTTCTGGCTCAGGAAGAATATGCCTGGGAGTATCTCTGCTCAAGAGGGCCTCCAGTATCCTAGCCCAAGCCTCCTGACAGACTGCAGGTTTTTACTGGACAGTCCTGGATACCCTGGGATCCTACAACCCAGAGCTTCATTCCTTGGCACTCAAACAGGTTTTGGTTGCTACAAGGGGATGGGAAGCAACCTAGGGCCACTCACTGAGTACTGTAGGGTGGATGGAAACCCCCTAGTAGCCACACACAAACTGATAGCATGGCCCCACTACTCCCACTCGTCTTCCTTGCTACATGTTGGGCTGGATAATAAGGGAACACCTGTCCCTTGTTCTCTCACGGGATGAACCTTTGTCCAACTCTGGCAATAGGTTTCCTTGATGCTGCCAGAGGCCAGTGGCGTCACCGGCGTTGGGCACCCTGGGGCATGTGCCCCGAGTCCCAGTGCCAGTGCCCCGGATCTCCAGCCCAATCGGGCTGGGGATCCAGGGCCCAATCCCCAGCCAGCCACGGCCACGGCAGCCTCGGCCGCAGCCAGGGATCTGGGGCCTGGCTGGCTGCCCGGCAGGCCCAGCTCCTCGCCAGGGATAGGGCTGGGGGAGGTGGTGCTGCTGCGGGCAGCTAGGCCATTGCAGGGCCAGGCTAGAAGCAGCCGCTGGAACCCAGGCCCGCGGCCGCGGGTGGCCAGGCCCCCGATCCCCAGCCAGTGACAGGGCCGCCGCGGCTACCGGTGGCCAGACCCCTGATCCCTTGCTGGGGATCCGGGGCCTGGCTGGCCACCTGCAGCTGCGGCGACCCCATCCCTGGCCGGGGATTCGGGGCCTGGCTGGCTGCCCGCGGTGGCCCTATCCCCCGCTGGGTATTGGGTGCTGGCCACCGGTGGCCACAGCGGCCCTGTCCCTGGCTGGGGATCCGGGGCTGCGTACGCGGGCCCGGCCTCCAGCGGCCAATTCCAGCCAGGCCGGGCTGGGCCATGCCGTGCCACGGCCTAAATGACCGCAGCAGCAGCGTGGCCTCCCCCCGGCCCTATCTCTGGCCAGGGGCCGTGGCCTTCCGGGTGGGGGCAGGGGCTGGGCCCATGACCCGGGTCCCTCCCTGCCCCAGCAACGCCCCTGCCAGAGGCCTGTATAAATGTTCATTGTAAATATTGCCTTAAGTGGCTTCCAGAGCCTGCATCCCAGGCAGATGTCTTCCAGTAGACAACCCATCGTTAGGGTACCCTATGGTCCAGTCATCCCCCCCTTTTCCCTCAGGTGGATGAAATTTCTGACCAACTCAGGCCATTGAGCCTCGATTCAAACCCTCAGGCCAGTGTTAATATTCAGTTAGAACAGTGGTCTAAGTGGCTTTTCTTGCTCCTTGTCCAGAGCCTCCTCACCGGCAGGTGTCCTTCCCTTCGGAGCATTCGCCCTCTCAGCACTGCCATTACTGCAGTTATTCTTCCCGGTAACTCCCTCACGTTAGCTAGGAGTCTTATTAAACAAAGTTTCTACCTTCCCAGGCTTTCTCCAACAAGGCTAGCCCCTTGGCATGCATAAGGTTTTGGTGCCAGGTGGCCACAGGACCCCCCCAAGGATGGTGGGAGCGTATTGTCAGCCTGTCCCTCAAATTCCAAGTGGTAACTTCGAATCTGGGCAAACCAGATGACCCTCGCCATTGGTTATCTACCACTTCTTACCAAAGAAAAAAAAGAGAGAAGAAACAGAGAGAGAGAAATCAGTCAAAGCAGGTAATAAATGCTACACCTCACCATGGTGTCACACCCCAGACCCACTTAGCTGGAGGGCGTCCTCCCCTCCTGTCCACTACATCCTTGAGATATCCCTCCCTTTCTCTCTCTCTCTTTCTGCATCCCTGGTAATGAGTTTTCTAGGGTTTGTCCATTATGAAGCTGCATGTGCCTCCATTAGGAACACAGCTCTATGGCCGACATAGCATGAGTGGTGCAAATATGGAAGTAATACCAAGGCTATGGGCTGCGGAGAAGGGTTTCTCCCCTGTGGCTGAGTTACCTTGTCTTGATGCCCTTGGCGGATCATTGCTTATCGGGCATTGGTTGCTAGATGCTCCCTTTTAGATTGGTGCCACACCTCGAAATGTTTAACAGCTCCCTTCCATGGGAACATTGGGGAGGTTACGATGTCTTTGCTGAAGACATCTGGGCCTCAGGTAACTCCTTAATAATGCTGTAGTTTGCCCTGGACATGGCCAGTCTCACCATCCTTCAACTGGGGATAAGCAGTCTTGTCTCTGTAGGGCGTTTTAAGCCAGCTGCGTAAGCAATGTGTCCTATTCTGCAGTAGTCCCTGCTCATTTTCCCGACGCCCCTTGTGGCCGGAGTAGGAAAAAGGATGGGATTTTTCCCCTCCATTTCCTCTTTTCCCTCTTCCTCGCGTCTCCAGTATTCGTTATCCGCAGCTAGTAGACAGACAGCTCCAAGATCCACTACCCTTTCCTGTAATCTTCACACTTCAATTGATGGTAGTGCCAAAATACTGGACTTTGCTTCCTCAGCAGTTCCTTAATACCAACTGCTCAGGCCCTTAGGCTGAGTTGCTTCCCTGATTACAGCCTCACAGGTATCCCCATCGGAAGTCCTTCACTAAGAGACATTAGGCTTTGCTGCTTTTCACGGATCAGCAAGCTCTCCTTTGCAGCAGGACTCATCCTTACCAGTCCTTGCCTGGAAGTTGGAGCTTAGCGGCCATTTACCTTGGCTAGAAGGGTCTCAGTGTTGAAGCCCCTTTTTCCTCAGAAATCCCACATACAAGGCTCTTCCTAGTAGGCCTTCTATTCACCACTGGGGTCAGATTTTCCGGCTGAGGTTCCTCTTTACCTGGTCCCCAGTTCCAAGGCTGAAACTTTAGGTCCCTCCGGGGGAACTCGCTGGCTTGAGGCTACCCTACGTGGGAAAAGCAGTGCTGGAGGCAGACAGGGCCCACTCCACCCACCGTCCTAGAGCACGTCTAGTAGTCACCTATTGCTGAATGTATCTGAGTAGTGCTCAAAGAAGAACAGTGGGTTACTTACCAGTAACCGTCCTTCTTTGAGAAGGGCTGCTCAGATTCATTCACAACCCTCCCACCGTCCCCGCAACTCGGAGTTGGCAACTTTTAGGGACTGAGGAGGGGCTGAGCGGTGGCCACATATATAGCCACAGGTTGGCATGGGGGGCGGTGGCTGCCAGCCCTCGACAGGCTAGTGCAAAAAAATTTCAAGCAATTGTGCGCTGCAGCATGGATACACCTATTACTGAATGAATCCGAGCAGCCCATCTCAAAAAAGGACGGTTACTGGTAAGTAACCCATCATTTCAATAAATTGGCATTTTCTAACAAAAACTTCAACCAGTTCTCCTTCTGCCTGCAGGCTGAGCTTGTGTACAGAGAGCTTCCAGGACTGGAACCTTTTGTACACTATTGTTGTTTGAGCAGTTTTTAATAGAGAACATGGCATTGTCCTTTATCCTGTGCCTGTATGTTTATTTCATGTTTCCTATAATGAACCTTGCATTAAAAAACCAAAAAGCTCCACACTAGAAAATCCAAGCAGATAATGCCCATCCGGTCAGCTTATCTTTTCTTTTATTAGCTTTTTCAAATAACTGTAATTGAGAGAGAGGCGAGTTGTCTTTACAGAAGCTGTGCTGATTTGACCTTGTGGGGTTTTTCTTGTTCAAATGCTGTACTATTCTGTCCTTAATTAGAGTCTCAGTGCAATCCTCTAGACCTGAGGTGAGGTTTGCCTGTCTGTAATTCATGTGATCGGGCTTGATTCCTCTATTAAAGCATGGGTATTATGTTAGTCACTTTCCATTCTTGAAGAACTGCCACTGTTTTTAAAGTTGTATTGCATCTCCTTATCAGTATCTTAACAGTTTCACACATTATGTGCATGTACTTTCAACAACTCATCATCTATGCCTCTTAAAATCCTCTTGTGGTCTGAGATGAACCCAACTGAAGTCAATGGAAAGACTCCCTTAACTTTATATTGCAGATTGTCTTTGACCATCTTCTTCCACTCTCACAGCTGATCTTCAGCTGTTGGTTTTGTTTGTCTAAGTTAGACTGTATGCTTCTTGGGAAAGTGATCTTGTCTTCTTACATTGGAAAGGGGTAGCTATGTTAGTCTAGTCTAGTCCAGCAAGACAAACATTAACGAAGTGGGATTCTCTCTCATGAAAGCTCATGTGATAAATACATTTGTTAGTCTTTAAAAGTGCCACCAGACTCCTTGTTTGTCTTCCTACATGTTAATAGAAAAGTAGCTAGTAGTAATAAACATAAACAATAGCTATTTTTTTTTAAATTTCAGAAATGAATAAACTAGAATGCTTTAAAAGGATCGAGAGCAGCTGTACATACTGCAACTACTTCAGCTCTTATGTGTAGAAAGCGTGGTAGTAGATTTTCCAGTCCCATTCATGGCTTAATACCATATTATACATTGCTCCTCTCCTCTCTCCCTACATCACCCCTCTTGCTACGTTAGCCAGACCCAGTATAATAAAAGGAAATGCTGAGGAGAAAAAATAAGCGGCTGTTCTTTCCAGATGGTGAGTGGGAGGAGTAAAATAAAAAGGAAATCCTCTTTGGAATAAATGAAATACTGATGTAGCAACAGCCTTTAAAAGGCAACATCCCTGTCTGATATATGTAAACTGTCCCACTTCCTCCCAAAAAATGCAGCCAGAGCTGGACAGGGGACACATTCACCCAGCTGTGGCTCAGAAGACAGGAGCCTGGCAGAGGACATTGTCCGCTGGCAGGGCTCCCTGGAGCCCAGGCACTCCCCCCACAGAACCCAGTGAGGACAAGGGAGAAAGGATTCCCCCAGCCCTGCACTGTCAGCGCCTCGCTGGGGGAATCCTTTCTCTCCCCCCCCACCCTAGCTCTGTCAGCCCCACGTGGGGCTGTCAAACCCTGCTTCAGTGAAGTGCAGAGGCAGCCCCATGTGGGGCTGTCAAACCCTGCTGTCAGTGGAGTGCAGGGGCAGCCCCACACGAGTGTAAGGCAGGCTTAGAAGCTATGCCTAACAGCTTCTGAACTGACGGGGGGAACAACTAATCTGCATTGGTCCCATATTAGCATGGATACAAAGAGCACAATTAGCTGATTAGCAGACTGGATGCACTGCATAGTGAGTAATAGTATTTGGGGTTATTTTTCTCACAAATCTATTAATATCTGTAATTCTACTAAGGGGAAATATGACATACTGTCCTTGTGTAAACTGTTACTCTCTGTTTCAAATCTGTCTGGGTTAGTTAAAGGGTAAAAGCCACCCTTACTTGGAAAAAGATTTGTAAGAAAGGGCTCCTGTATGCTTTAGCCTGAAAGACTGAAAAAGACAGAAGGAGGGGGGGGGGTCAGTGTTGTTTCTGTTGAAGCAATGCCTGGGGCACTTTGTCTCTTCCTCCTTTTGTATCTTCTGTTCTTTGTTATGAAAGTAGCTGAATTAACTAGCTGCTAAAGACTAACAGAGCGGATAATCGCTGAGCTAGGGAGAATTCCTTCTCCCTGAGCTGGAAAGAAGCAATGGGGTGAAGCTGGAGAATGGTGAGAACAGAAAGCTGGGTGACACGAGGACCAGAGGGCAGTGCTGGCAGCCAGTGGGTGGAGCCAGTGGATGGTGAGAGTGGACAGCGGCGAGCTGGGCGACATGAGGGACAGGGGGGTAGTGCTGGTGGACAGTGGGTGAAGCCAGCGGATGGTGAGAGTGGACAGTGGCGAGCTGGGCGACATGGGGAACCAGACAGCAGCACTGGCAGACAGCGGGCAGAGCTGAGGAACCAGTTCTAGAGGACGGAGTGAGTGACCGGTAGATGGTGTCAGTGGACATCTGGCGTAAAAGACACTACCTATGTACCTTAGGGGCAGTTGGGAGCCTAGTTAGCACTGATTTTCCAGATCAGTGCCAGTTTTGCCATTAAGTTTGTATGTTCTGTTATGCGATGTGGGTTATTGGGAACTTTGCTCTATACTAAGTTTCCTAGATTAGTGCTGATCTCTGTTATTTGGCCTTTTGCATTTTTGTTTTACTGCTATTAAAAGCTCCATTTACTGCACTCAGATTTGTCCTTGCGAGTGGGGAAGCCTTACCCTTTGGGGTGCCCAGGGAACAGTGCAGGATTCCCAGAGATCTTGTTGGGGGCTCGAGCCAGTTGGTGATGCTGCATCATTAGGAAATCCCTAGATATAGAACCCAGCCCTTGTTCTACCAGCCTGCTCTGGCAGAAGGGTTACACGGGGCTGCTTTTGAGAGCCTGGCCTGGGGCTGGCACTGGTTTTTCTTCCAGGGTGTTATGCACCCTGGGAAGAAGGTCAAACGTGTGAATTCAAACTAATTTTAGTTCAAATTCATATGTCTACACAGAATCAATTTGAACTTTAGTGATCGAATTGATGATCCCTTCGAAGTTACAGGAGGTTTTGTAACTTCGAATGGAACTCTCTTGGATTCGACCTAAGGGAAGCCTTAGGTCGAATCACCCAAGTGCTGTGTAAACAGCTCTATTTTTAAATTTGACTTAATGTTTATTAGGTCAAATTTAAGCCTGTGTGTAGACATACCCTGATATACTTGTGCTCAGATGCTATCCATGATCAGGGCGTTCATGCCAAAGGACAAAATCAATGAATGCTGTGGCACCAGAGACTTATTTTCTTCTCTCTAATGCTGATTGAGCAGTTAAATCATATGGCTTTTCCAGCATTTACAAAAGCTGAAAAAGTTGGAGCAGGTGGCATTGACCATGCTCATCGTATTTCAATCAAAACAATCTTTCTAACATAAAGAAGAATGGAGCACTTGATAGTAACTCCAAATCAAGGGATGGCAAAAGTGAGACTACTGGCTTTGAGATAAGTACTGAGTGTCTTGTAGAGGGAGATTATTAACATCAGAGGACTGGACAACTTATCCTCCATTGTGAAATACTTAGGGAAATCCTGTCTGCCTGACCTTGGGTTGGGCTATTTTCTTTGTGTTTGTTGCTTGAAGTGGTTAATCAGGTGATCAGAAAAAAGTGAATTCTAATCCTAAGAGTCAGTTAATGAGGAGCCGCCAATCTTCACAGGCTGGCAATAAACTCCACTCTACATTACAGACTCATGTCAGTATAACTACATTGTTCAGTGTTGTTAGATTTTCCACATGCCGGAATGACATAGTTATACCATCCTGATCCCTGGTATACACAGTTCTATGTCAATCAGAAGGCTTCTCCCAGTGACAACATAGCTACTGTTTACTGGGGAGGCAGAGTATCTACGATGATGGGGAAATCTCTTCCATTGTCTTGGGCAGCGTCTTCACTAAGTGCTACAGTAGTGCAACTGCAACACCACACGTGTAGACAAACCCTAACAGGAGAGCTGGGAGCACTGTTCCCTCTAAGCTGTGTGCATGCACACAGGTCATGAAACCTGTGCACACAATAAAATAAAGTGCACACAAAAAAATTCAGTAGTGCTAATATTGGTGCTCACAAAAAAAATGTTTTTGCGCACACAAAGAAATTGTTTGCGCGCACAGTCTACGAGTAATTAGAGGGAGCATTGGTCAGGAGATGATTTTTTCCCTCTGGATTCATTTTAAGATACAGCCTTATGCCGCCTTGTTCCTCAATGTCACCATGTGTAAAATGGGATGGTTAATAATACTTGCCTATCTTATGATGGTCAGAGCTGTGAGGGTTATTTCATATTCGTATGGTACTTAGAGGCACTCAGGAGGAAGATGCTGTGTAAGTGTAAAATATAATGGTCAGTATATTGTAGTTACATAGTTGGCAATTGTATGCATTACTTCACCCTATCTGATTTTTCTCATTTCACTTCACACTTCTGCGTGTGTTGTTGGTTCATTTCCCTTGCTCTGTGGTGCTGAACTACCTCACAGAAAGTATCATTACTTTCTGGCCTTTCTTGGGCTGTACCAGTAGGCCCTGAGCTGCTAGGTTCCTGCCTTCCCTTTCATGACTGGAGTTCTCCCAGTAGGGCCTAATATCTTCTGAGAGTTTATACCTTTAGTTGTTGTAGCTTATTTGAGGCTGTCTAAATGTTTCCACTCTTTTTTTCTTTTTTATAGGACTGAATTCATGCTGTGCTCTTTGCAAGTGAAGCTTTGGTAGCTGTATCATGTATCCTATTTAAAAACAGCGTGGAGGAAACTTCAATATCCCATGGAAAGGCTTAAAGAACTGGAAATCAGACTATCACTAAAACCATCTGGTACCAAACATTCAAGACTTCAAGCTTGTACACAAAGCTAAAGAAGAGAGCTCGTCGTTAGGCTTTACAGACAGAACCCCCTTTTTTTAGCACCCCAGCTCACTCAAGAGCAATGACATTTTCATTCACTCATCTGAAACGCGACGGTTTGAACCACAGCCATAATGTGGCAATCCCATGCCTGGGGCATGTTCCGATCAGAACACGCCCCTTGCCATTATCGGTCCTTGGGGTGGTGCCACAAAATGCACCCTTTAATAGAGCGGCTCTACTGAACCACTCTGGTGTGCCCGGGGCAAAGCCCCATTGGCCCCACTGTCGTTATGGCCCTGATTTGAACAAACGTTAAAGAGGCACATACCCCCTGCAACAAACCGTGTTGCCAACGTTGCCTGCATATCTGCACAAGACACCATCACAGGATCTATTCGAGCCAGCTGCTCCTTCAAGGGTTCTTTCACCTGCTCATCCACCTATGTGATTTATGCTATCATGTGCCAGAAATACCACCCTCCCTTTCCATTGGACTAACACGACAGTCTCTGTGCAAAAAAATAAATGGACACAAATCTGACATCAGAAATAACCACATTAAAAAACCAATAGGGGAACCGTCAATCTCCCTGCTCACTCCATTGATGATTTGTCAATAGCTGTGCTCAAAAAAAATGAATAACAAATCGAAGCGTCAAATAGAAATTGCAGAATTGGAATTTATATGCAAATGTGACTGTATAAAGTTGGGGCTGAATATAGACTATGGCTTCTTTTCCCATTACAACAAGTAACTTTGCTTTCCTTGCCCCCCACCCACCTCCCTGCTAATTGTTGTACTCCACTGTTTGAATCCTAACAACCACTTTGATTTGCTGTTACAGTCTGACCAGCTCCTACAACTTAGACTTCCTGCATTTTGCTCCCATCCTGTAAGCTCCCCATCTTCAAGCATTTGACAAAGTGAGATTCTCTCCCAAGAAAGCTCATGTGATAGATAAATGTGTTTAAAAGTGCCACCAGACTTCTTGTTTCTTTTGCTGAACTAGAGTAACACAGCTACCTTTTTGGAGAATAATTTAAAGTTTATCTGTCTTGCTGAAACTGTCCATAGCAGTTGCTGTTCACGTGCAGCATAGCTCTGAGGTCTGGTCTACACTTCCGGTGAAATTCAGCAGCAGTTGAAGGGAGTTACAGAAGCTGTTCAGAGTAGCTTGCACAACTCCCATTGATGTCATACCTTCCGTTAAGCACACTATCTCCATTGCACCGTGTCAATGAGAAATGTGTACCCATCAAGGCAGTCCTGTGCTTCTTGGGGAGATAGTTTTATTAAATCAACTTCCTGACTGAGTGGGTCTTCACTTCCACTCGATCCAGATAAATTGATCTGATGGTGGTATATTTGCCACCATCAGTGTAGATACACCCTGACTGTAATGACAGAGAGGCAGAATGCCTGCTTATCTTTCTTTGCTGGCTTCTGTGATCTGAAAAGGCAAGGAAGTGGAAGCAACTGTCACAAAGAGAAAGGAGGAAAGAATAACAAGAGACATTGGCCCTCAAAGCATTAACTGTTGAATTTCTAGCTTTAGGAGGGAATTTGAGGAAACTAAATATAAACTGTGTTTCCCTTGAAATTACCAAACAACTCTGAATCAGTTGTTCCTCTGATGTTCCGTATTGCCAGTCCCAAGCATTCAGAACCTGTGTTGAGCTTCAAAAAAAACCTACAACAATTACAAACTTCAATAGCAATTATTTTTTGATTTCCTTGTCTTCTCTGAGTTTTGAGGGTAGCCCTTAGGCTTGAAAATATGACCCCTTTTAAAAGTTATGAAGGCCAGAAACTTTAAAGAAGAAGTTGGGGGGACCACCTGAGATTCTTACATAATTACTTGATTTCAGGAGCCAGGGTTTTAAGAAAAATACCACACAGTTTGACACTCATGAGAGTTGGCAACACCTGATTTTCTGCACAGCAGTTTTAGGGCTTTCTCTTATAAGACAGCCTTGAAATAGTTATTACCTTCTCCTCCCTTAGGAAAGGAGCTGGAATTTCCCAGTGATATATGTGAATACAAAATACAGTGAGCCATAACCCACAATTCATATAAAGAGCTCTGCTGAAGTCAATGGAATTAGGATGATTTATAAAAATCGAGGTGATCTGGACCATTGACCTTTAGGCTTTAGTCCATAAGTTTTATAATACCCAGGGCTTTCTTCTTGTGTTTGCACCAGTTGCACTTTTCAAGTATTAATGTCTGGTTAAATGGACTTGATGCATGTAATTTCTGTCAGCGATTTGTTCAGGTGTCAAGTCTAGCAAATGTAAATGCACAGGTATTAGTGCTTGAAAAGTGCATAAACACAAAATCAGGCTGTTTTCTGAAAACAGGCTTTAAACCACATGATCCTAGACACTTTGGCACCACATTTTTCAATGGTTCAGTTTTAAGTGACTGAAGCGATGTCTTGAAGTTTAAATAGCTACTGTGGCTTCTGTAGAAATGGGGCCCAATATTGTTACTGTTGAAATCAGAGGCGCAAACTCATTGACATTAGTGGAAGCAGGATTGAGGCCAGCATAGGTCTGATTCTGTGTAAAGCTGAGCTTTTGCAAAGTGCTAAACCACCTTGGTTCTTGCTGAAGTCGGTAAGTGCTGAGAATGCTCAGCTCAAGTTCTTGCAAGGACGTAAGTTTAAATTCAAGGCAATGAGACTTAAGGTATTAGAAGATATTAGACTCACAGAGTCTGATTCAGTGAGATCAATGAACGTCCTTCCACTGACTTTAGTGGCCTTTACATCTGGCTGGTAATGAAGAACAATCCAGTTGGTCTAACCCAATTTGGATTATTTAGGTAACTGAGCAACTAAGTGGCAAATATGCGTCAGTTAAAAGCCTCCTTAGAATTCCCCCAAAAGATGCTAACAAACATCTGGCTCTAATAAGACAAAGGCCAAATGATGCTTGGGCTTCAAAAAAGTACACATGTCCTCATAATGATCATTTAATTAAATAGATGGGTAACACAATACAAAAATGTAGCCCTTTGTGCTACCACCCATAGTCTATCATTATGCGTGGTTTCTAAAGAATTGCTACTGGTGTGAACTTGACATACGAAGCAGGAATTTTCCAGTGCATATGCATTTGAATTTTAAAATGAATTGACTTCATATGTGCTCATGCTGCTCTTGTTTGCTAGTCGGGAAGCAAAAAAGTTTACTGGCAGGAGGAGTATTTGCGGAAACCATGAATTTTAAGTGACAATTAGTAAAAGTGAATTTTGAATTTTTAACCATGATCAGTCACACTGGATATCTGAGTCAAATCAGCCATTCTGGGAATGGAAATATACGGCTGTGTGATCCAAGCACAACTAACCAATGTCCCCTCAGGTGCATTGTTTCCTTGTGCTTCCCCTGTGTGTCTCCCCTTGTATTTAAAATTTAAGCTCTTTAGGACAAGAACCATATTTTTGTTCTGTTTTCACAATTCCTAAAGCGATAGGACCCTGATCCCTGACAAAGTTTCCTAGGTGCTACCCCAATATAGGTAATAAATAAATAATACAGGCTGAGGTTTTCAAAGTTGCTTATTGGCTTTCAATTTTCAGTTCCATTAGGCAGATTTGAAAACCTCAGCCTAGGTGATTTTCACCAGAGAGTCTGTGGCAGTGTCCAAAATAGAATCCTGACAGCCTATATCCCAGGTATGTAAACCAGCCTCCTTTTCTACACAATCTCCTGAGCAAGTACTTGATTCCAACCTCAGTCAGTGTTCAGATGGAATAACTCTGCTGCAATCAGTGCTGTAAAGTTGGTGTCAGATCAGCATCTGTCTCCTGGATTTATTGTAAGAAATTATTTTGCAAATTACATGGAACAGCAAATGTATTTGAGACTAACTAGCATATATTCATGGATAATTCGCAAGCAGAGAGGCAAAATTAGTCTGATCATTTATTTGTTAGAAAACTTATTTCTTGAGTCTGAGAAAAAGAGCAGCCCATAGCAGTGACTGAAGTGCATTTCTGAATCTTAACGTCAAACAAGATGGCTCTTGAAAAGGGAAGGGATAGAAGCCCTTGAGTGAGACGGGGGGAGAAAGGAGAGGAAAAATGAGAGGATGTTACTGCATTAAACACCACTTTCTGTGGAAACAATTAGTGATGTAAGTGTATTCTTGAAAATGAACTGCTTTAGAATGAGATTACTTACAAGCATCATCTCTGCTAAAATACCCATAAAGAGTTCTTCAGTTCTGAGAAGTCCTCTTCAGAGACAATGCTTATTGGAATTCATAGACCATATTTCATGCAGTGCTCTTTGAAATTAGCTAATGTTTGGATCATAGATAGCCCTTCCAATTGCCAAAATCTCCAAGGCTTTGTAAGGAAACCTGATGTATTGTGTATACCATAGATATGATACCCTTAAGTTGCTGTCTCAAGGGGGTGCTATCAATACATAGGGATGGGTTTGCATAGCTGTGGTAATTCACAATCAGGTTCCATTTTATTTGAACTACTAGCATTTTTAGTGTTGTGGGATAGATATAACATAGCATTTCCTCCCTCTGGCCCCTGTGCCTATTTCTCTAACGAGTAATTTTGAAGTGGTTTAGTTTTGTAAAATCTCAGCTTTGGACCTTGAAAAGCAAAACAAATCTGGGACTGCTTTGAATTTTGGATTCCATTTTTGTCCCCCAGAAACCTTCTGGCTTCAGGGTTTAGGCCATCTTCTAATCAATGGGGATTAGAAGAGACTTTTCCTGTGGCAGACTCTCTCTTGCCTCCTGAAGGTATTTTGCATCTTCTCTGAAGCAGCTGATTCTGTCGGAGCCAGGCTAAGTGGACAACTGGTGTGACTGAGCATGGCAATGGTGATCTTTCTGGACTGGGAAAGGAGGAAGGAGATTGCAATAAAAGTTTCATTTGTAGCCCATCTCTGCCCCTGTAGTTAAGGGTGTTTTTTTAAAATATTTAATTATCATTCTGCCTCCTAGGCTGTTATATCCAAGTGCCAAATATATTGCTTTCAGTATTTTTGGGATTTTTGCAGACCTGTCCCAAGAACAGATGCTAATAGCCCATAGTGAAATGCGAGCACTCAGTCAGTTTCCCAAAAAATCTTCTTAAGAAGAGCTCCTGGATACATGGTTATACTTGATCAAGCCGTACTTCTGATTCCAGAATCTGCAGATACTCCTTGTTAGTTTCTGTCAGAAAAGTGCATAATTCTTTTACCTGCTGTTTATTTTTCCAGGATTAAAACTTTGAATCATGATGTAAGTGTGTTTTGGAACTACATTATCTGCAAAATTAATGAATGCACCAGTTTTGTCTAAAGATACCCAGGGCCTGAATCTGGCTTCATACTAGCTTTACTTCTTTTTCCTTGATTTAAATGGAGTTACTGCTGATTCACACTGATGTGAGAAAGATGAAAATCAGCCCCAGAAAGAGGAAAATAGGACAAATCCTGCTTACTTTACCTCAATATTTGTCTGATATTGGTAAGCTGTGTTTCCCCCAGGGCTGGATATGAAGTCACGTCAGGTCAATCCTGAATACATTTTGCAATTAGCTTAAAAAATTCAGTGCATTCTGCCTAAAAAATTGTAAATCCTAAGTGTGTAATATAGGATCATTAAGCATAGTTCAGGGATTGATTTTAATATTAGTGATTAAAGTACCTTGCAGAGACAACAGTTTCTTTCAAATACTTAGGGTTTGGGAAATAGGTTTAAAAACATAATGTTAAGACCTGATCTTGCTACCTGTGTCTGCATAATTAGTTTTGCATGTATGTAAGGCAGGCTTAGAAGCTGTGCCTAACAGTTTCTGAAGGGGGGCAACTAATGTGTGTGTGTTCTGTATTACCATGAACACAAAGAGCACAATTAGGTATTAGCATACTCGATGCAGGACATAGTGGGTAATGGTATTTGGGGTTAATCTGAGCACAAATCTGTCAATATCTGTAATTCTACTGAAGGGAAATATGAAATACTGTCTTTGGTGACATGCTATTCTCTGCTTGTTTCAAACCTGTTTGGGTTAGTTAAAGGGTAGAAACTACCCTTAGTTACAGAGACCTGTAAGAGAGGCCACTGGCTATTTCAGCCTAGAAAAGTTTTAAGACGGGTGGGGTTTTGCATAGCTCCTTTTTGGAGCAAAATGGTGGAGGCATTTTGTCTCACCCTATGACCCCACTGTCAAATGATAGATCTGACTGAGCTTCGTTGAGGTCTCTTTTTTATCATGGAAGTAGCTGTTTGCAGCTACTTGAGGTTTAGGTGCTGAAATTACTGATGAGGCTAACTCTCTGAGCTAAAATCACTGGGAAAAGACACCCCCTCTCTCTTAGCTGAAATCACGGAAGAGGTGTAGTGATGGAGTGACCAGTGGGTAGAGCTGGTGGACACTGGGAGTGTCCAGCAGCAAGCTGGGTGGCATGCGTGATTGGCGGACAGTGCCAGCGGACAGTGAGAGCAGCCAGTGGTAAGCTGGGTGGTATGAGTACCGGTGGGCAGAGCCAGTGGACAGCGGGCAGAGCAAAGGGGACAGTGCTAGAGAACGGAGTGAGTGACCAGTGGTTGCTACTGGCAGACAGTTGGTGTGAAAGACACTCCCTAGTCCCTGCATACTCTAGCGTGGGTCAGGAGACTAGTTAGCACTGATTCTCCAAATTAGTGCCAATTTTGCTAATGGGTTTACATTTGTTGTTACACTTTGTGGAATCATGTCAAGAAGTTTTTCATTAAGTCTTGTATGTTCTTTTATGTGGTGTGAGTTGTTGGGAACTTTGTACTGATTCTCGAGATCAGTGCTGACCTCTGTTATTTGGCCTTTTACATTACATTTTTCTGTGATTAAAGTTCTGTTTACTACACTCAGTCTTGTGCTTGCGAGTGGGGAAGCCTTACCCCCTCTGGGGTGCCCAGGGAACAGTGGAGAATTCCCAGAAATCTGGACAGGGGCTCGAGCCAGTTGGTGCTGTGACATTATTTGGAACCCCCTAGATATAGAACCTGGCCCTTGTCCTGCCAGCTCGCCCTGGCTGAAGGGTTACATGTACACAGGATTCCTCCTGACTTCAGAGGGGTTACTCCCATGAATTTGGAGTACTGGTAAGAAAAGAGTTGAACCCTGGGATTTTAATATTTGAAAACTTACCTTAATAACATATATGGAGTTTTATCTTCCCTTGTCATAGAATAAAATGACCAAACCAAGAAGCTGTCCACATTCACTTTATTGGACTAACTAAACTTTCCAAGATGAAATGGCGAGCATTCAGGAACCTCAGTCTTGAGCAGATTATTGTTAATCTCAATGTTAGCACTGTACAGAGAGCAGCTGGATCTTAACTTGTGCATTGTAATTTCAGTATTGAGAGGAAATGGGAATCTTAAAAACAAATCTAAAATTCAAGAAATTACAGAACAAGAGTAGCAATTTCCTGCCCAGTGGGCACTGGCCTATTTTAACTCTCCCTGGGGTTCCTGGTATGCAGAAGAGTGCTCTTACTTCACCAATATATTGACAGGCAGTATAGTTTATTCCCTTCTACAGTGCAAGGATTTGTTTTATGTATTTTTTAGAAAAACCTTTTGCAAAACCAAATTCCCAACAAGGGATCAAGCTAGCCAGGTTTTCAGTGTTTGGGGCAGGATGCTTTTTAGAACATTGTTCGTATCTGTACCCCATCTCCATATGAAACAAATATGGAAAAACCAAAGGTGCTTTTGTAAAGCTAAGATGCAAAGAGGCAGCCATGTTAGTCTAGTTCAGTAAAACAGATAAACAAGGAGTCCTGTGGCACTTAAAGACTAACAAATATGAAGTGGGATTTTCTCCCACGAAAGCTCATGCAATAAATATATTTGTTAGTCTTTAAGTGCCAGAGGACCTTTTGTAAAGCTAGTCTCAACCAAACTAAAGTAGTGGTGGTTTAGACATAAATCTCACTTTATTGCAAGCCCTAAAGTCCTGGAGCAGGGACACTGGACATACAGTTATGGGTTTTGGTCCTTCTCTGTGCTAGTGAAAAATATAGCTTAATAAAAGCAAATCCAATACATATAGTTTTACCCTTCATTTTGCAAAGCAAGTACAATGCTACAGTTTTCAATGCCTGAAGGTCTCTACAGAATATATTCTACCCCAATACTTTTACTTAATACACTTTGATAACTATGGGGGTGTGCAAATGGGCCTAGGCATCACAGCACAGCTGGAAATAGCTGAACATCAGGAAATCTCTATTCAGCTTTGGAACCATTTTGCAAAGTCTCTGCTTGCAAAGTCTCTACCTCTTTTCTAGTGCCTATGCCAGGCAATGCAATTAAAAGTACCAGTCAAATGAAAATCCCAGTAGAAGTTCTCTGGAAATAATGTATAGCCAATGTAGGTGAGGAAGGGGAATAATATTACAGATATTCAGTATCCATTAGGCGTAACATTAATTGTATTCTGTGTATTGGGAAGCATTAAAAGGTGAAGAAAAATATTAACAAATGTCATTCTGAGGGATTTTAACTGCTATGCTGTAAAGAACACCATACTTTGAATGAAATAAGCCTGGCTCATTTTCCAAATGTTTGCAGGTGAGCTACTGTGTGGCTTTTAGGGATCTGGCTCTGTGAGGAACAGGGCCTTCTTTTTTGCACAAGATTCATGACTTCAAATAAAAAACTCTAATGTTAAGGCCCTTGGTTCTGCCATTCTAAGATTTAGGCTGTAAATTGCTGAATTGCTAATATAAGTAAATCATTTTGCTGCAAACCATCAGTACCTTAATGTTTTCAATTCTCAGATATGAACCTGCACAGGTATGCTAGCCAAGGCCCAGGAGGTTAAAGCAAGGAGTTGTTGCAAGGTGAGCCATTTCATCACATATGTGCATGAATAGGAAGAAAAGTTAGTACAAGTCTGCTCTGGGGGGTAGGGCACCAATCTGGTAAGCAGGACAGTTGGACGCAATTCTTTGCTAAAATGCAATTTTCCTCTGAGACTGCACAACTCCCTCTTGCACACGTGTACCTCAGTTTTCCCTCTTCAAATGTGGATGATGCTTTTCTGCCTCACAAGCATACTGTGGAGATAAAATGTTTTGATAATTGGGAGGTGCTCAGATACTACAGCGCTGGTGGTGAGGAGGTGCTGTGATGGGGTTTAATCTCTGTCACATGTGAGGCAGCAGAGAACCTAATTAGTTAGGCTCTGCAGCTGGGAGGGATTAATTTATTGCCTTCTGGCCAGGCTGCATAGAGAGCAAAGGAGAGACCCTACAAAGAATTTTCCTTTCCCTAGAAGGGCTAGTAGGTGGAAGTGGCTATAGGTACAAACCAGAGCTATAAAAGCAGGCTTATTGGCTGTGGTGAGTCACTCAGGTAGGCTGAGTTGTGAACCAGGGTGTATGAGGCCCAGGAAATGTGATAGAAAGGCTTAGGGGAAGGCTATTTTAAATAGCACCTTGAGCCCTAGTAGGGAACAGCTTGGGTGGGTCAGTAGCTTGACAAAGGAAAGGAGTTAAAGTTGATCCTGAGAGGAATAAAAACCTGTTGTCTAGGCATAAATTAGTAATAAAGTGTTGAGCAGTGTGCAGCCTATTTCTGATCCTCAGCATATCTAGTCTTCTTTCCTGTTTGCTCTTTTCAATCAGGATATCTTTGTAAGATATCTTTTCAATAAGATATCTTTGATGTTGAACCCTGGAAGGGGCTTGAATGCTTGTGTGCTCTGGCTGAGCCATAAAAGGCACAGTAAGGCGGCCCAGTGAAGTGCCTGGTGAGGCCTGACTGTTGTATCTGAGAAAGAGACCACAAGAACAGAGCGAGAAACCAACGGTTTTGCAATGCTGTGTCAGGGCAGCAGGGGGTGCCTAAGAGGTAAGGCCATGCATGTATAGGGTCATAAATGTACCAGTTAGAGAACTTCAATGTATGAAATTTTAAAGGAAGAACAATAGTTAAATAAAGGGCTGGATTGAATTGCTTAGATCTGCATACAATCTTCCACTACCTATGAGGGAGCCATCCCTAGACAGATTTTTCTGATCTGTCTAGGATGGGTGTGAACAGAGTGGTGGGAGCTAGGGGGGTGGGGGATGTGTATCTTTCCCTACCAACCCCATGAAGAATCTGAGACTGGACATCTTCTTTGTGTAGTCTCCTCTGTTACACATGGTCTTCCTCCTTTGTGGGGTTTTGGGGACGTGTAGTCTTTCCTCTTACATATGGAGTAAAGACTGTACACTTGAAGGAACATGCTGTGGGATTTTACATGAGAGGGGCACATCTGACAAGAAAGGATCATTCTGTATAATGTATATAAAATAATCTGTCTGTGTTCTGTCACCAGATGAAGATCGTGTTCCAATGACATCCATGGAAACCACTGAAGGTAATGGAGCTAAGCTGAGAATCTGGATCTCTGTGAGGCTTAAAATTTGGTGGTAGAAAGGATAACAATCTTACACAAAGGAAATATTCATTTTTATCTAAATGCAAACTATTCAGAGGCATAACTGGGGGTATTTTTTTCCTCCAGCAGTAGTGAAACTCAAATTTCTCAGTTCCAGCAGATGCTGTAGAATAGGAAGGACCATTTGCTAAAATAAATGCAAGTGCATATCTTCTTTAGGCAGATACAAAGATATCTTGATTGAAAAGAGAAACAGGAAAGAGGGCTAGATATGCTGAAAATCAGAGAGAGGCTGCATGGTGCTACAGCTGTTTTTGGTACCATCATCTTATCAGCTGTGGATGTGTGTTTAGGTTGATTAAGAGTGGGAGTGTGAAAACCTGATTCAAGGAGCAATGAGCCCTGCTCAGACAAGTTATGTTATCTGGAAAGCAAAATCAAACATCTTTCAAAACTTGTTTCAGTAATATTAAATTAATGTTTCCAACAGTGAAGATGCAAGTGGTTAAGCAGGACGCTGGTATCCCTGAAAAGCTAGAATGGATAAAGGAGTGGTACTCAATTTCTTTGTATTGGTGACAGCTTTCACACAGCAGTCCTCTGACTGGGTACCAGTGAGAGTGTCTATGCTTTGTGGGTTCCCCATTTCCCCTTCACCTCTAATGCCTGTGAGATTCCCACTCTCCCTTGGTCTCAACCCCTGCACTGTGCCCTTTTCACTTCTAACTTTTGCATGCACAGAGCAGCTGTTATTGATGCTTGGTTCTCCCTCAAAATCTGTTCCTCTCTGCATCCCTAGATGGTCATGGAGTGGGGTTGGGGAGGAAGGAGCAATGTCAGGGCTCCCTGCATCCAGGTCACTTTCTCCACTTGGGCTGCATAAAAGGAGTGCAGAGAGGAGCAGCTCTTGTTGCTTGCCTTACAATGGTCCAGCCCAGGTGGGGAAAGTGATCTGGATACAGTGAGCCTGGCATTGCTTCTCTCTCTCTTACCCCCAGTCTATCAGCCTCCTAAGGGGGCATGGTTAGGGATGTTGTAGGAGTGAGGTGAGTGGTGTTTGTCTCTCACTGCTTTCCCCTCCCTCCATGCTCCTCTACCAGGAGGGAGCAAAGAGGCTTGCAGCTTTGTGTCTGGCTGAGGCTGGGGTCACAGCTGGCAACCGCCACCACAAGAGGCCACAACCCCCAGTTTGAGAACCAAAGGGATAAAGACTTCTTATGAAAGAAGAGATCTGGGCTTTGTGCCATCCTCTTATTGTTCATAGCTTTCCAGAATTATTTTAAACCAATTTGTAATGAGTTACTCCAAATAGTTAAATGCTTGTGTAGGTTTGGTTTTGGGGTGGTATGGCTTGTATTTCAGGTGTGTGATGTTTGTTTATTCTAGGATTTCAAGGTTGTTAGTATATTCTCCTACAAATGTTCTCTAGATAAGTGTCTACTTCCCCAGGTCTGTCTGCTATTCCATCTTTATCCTGTGTTGCTGCCCCCCCACCCAACTGTCAGGGGTTACAAATGTGGGCCAAGTTTAAATGCCGTCTTATGTACTAGACTTTAATAGTGGGGATATTGTGTCCATGACTAGTGATTGCACTCTAAGAAAGATGTGGGCAAATTGGAGACAGTCTGGAGTCCTGTTAAGGATGGTCTCAGTATACCTTGTCCTGCTTCACTGCAGGAGGGCTGGACTGGGACTTCTTGAGGGCCCTTCCAGCCTGTGACTGGATCACTCCTCATCCCCACCATGCCTCCTGCAGGCTGTCCTGGGGAACTGCTGAGGTGGCCACTGCACCCTGTTGTGATGCCAGTCCTTCCTGGATCCTGAACCTACATCTCACTGCAAGCCCAGCATCTGCTTCATGACACAACTCTCTCTCTGGCTCAGTCCCTGCCCTGCCTTGGGGGGGGGGGGGGAGCAAGGGGCTGCAGCAATACTTAGCCACTTGTACCAGTGGCTACAGCAATACAAGATCAGGCCCTGACTTCAGGGCCCAGCTGTTCCCTGTCCAGAGATAGTGCCAGACAAAGAGGGCAGGGCTCCATGCCCCAGTGACTGCATCTATCCTGGAGTCAGTCTTGCATTCCACCTGAGCCTTTGCTTCAGGCTCATGGCTGCCCCTTCCAGGGAGACTGCCATTGCTAAGCCCCAGGAAACAGGCCTTCCTCACCCTGCAAACCACCATCCTTTGCCCTGTAAGCTCCTAAGCGTGACTGACCTCTCCCTCTTGCTAGCAGCCCTTCTTATATGGGTCTGCCTGACCCTGAGCGGCTGCTTCCTTTTTGGCCCTTCTGATTGGCCCCTACGGTCACAGCTTCTCTAGGGCCCCATTAACCCACTTTCTGCAGGAGTGGGCTAGCTGCCCCACCACACAGCCCTACATTTCTATGATTCTATATCTGATACATTTAATCCCTTTCTTCCACCTGTCCCTTTCTACACTTGTTAAAAGTCTCCAAGATTTTTTTACTCTAGGCCTGTGGTTATTCCAAATATGAGCTGGCCCTAAACTGACTATACAAAGGACTAAGACCACCTCGCTGCCGTCTGCAATTGCATCAGGACCCCCTAGACTGGGCATGCAGGAGAGAGCATGGGTTGCACAGATCCGTGATCCCCTTTCCATGCAAGGGGCTTGGCACCAAGCAAAGCTAGGCTAGTGCAAGAAGGGGAGCATGTGCTACTCCAGGGAAGTCTTACAGCACATTTGCCCTGAGGAGGAATGAAAAGAAAAAGGTGAATTGTGACTGTAAGGCTATGCTTGCACTGTCAATTATGTCAGCAAACTTTGTCGGGGTCTAATACTCCATCTCCTTGAGCAACATAATTTTCACTGGTGTAGACATGCTATGTCAGTGGCAATGCTTTTCCTGATGCAGCTACCACCACTCGTTGTCTATGGATTGATTATTCTGACAGGAGAGCTTTCTTATTGGCCTGAAGCAGCTACACAAGATTTTAGTGGAGCAGCTGTAAGCTTTCTAATGTAGACACAGCTTGAATCTCCACTAGAACTTTGTATGTGTGTGTTCAATCTCTCTCTCTCTCATATCATGCTCTGTGGCTTGAGAGTTAGGAAATGCAATGAAGCATTTACCACTGAATCAAGACAAGCAGGGACTTGATCTTGGGCCTTCTCATGTCTGATGCCAGTCTTCTTAACCCTAGAGATTATATAATGTAATGTGAAAATCTCTGGACTGAAAAGCTCAGGTTTCAGTTTGCAAAGGGTTACTTTGACACACATGAATAGCATGTTTGAAAGGTTTTGTTTCCATTCTGCTGTGGAGCAAAAGGAAGAATGAAAAGAAATTTTAATTGTTACATGGAATGGCCTCGTCATTTTCTGGACAGTGGTAGCTAAAGGAAAGTCCCCTGTGGCCCTTCACATGCTACCCATACTCTGAGTAGTAGAGCACATGGAGATGGGTGGAAGGAGGAGCTCTGCAGAGCTGCCATATCCTCCCATCAGCATATTGAAGGCAGTGGGTGAGGCAAGGAATGGGCAGTCTTTGCTACACCTCTCCAATAGTAGTGTACCTGTGTTTAATGTCCCAAGTGTTTGTATTTCTCTCCTGCACCAAGCAAGAGGAACCTGAGCTGAAGATCTGATTTGATCTACTCTGGGGAAGCACAATAAGTAACAAGCTACCCGTAGCTTGCGGTTGTGACAAAACCCCATAAGAAGGTGCCTGAAGTTTATTTTGAGTATGGTCTTAAGTATATTACAAACATGATGTGGGCTTTCATGTTGCTCATGACATGCTCATTTCCAGTTCCATTCTGAATGACAGTCCAAAGGGGAGATAATGTTTGGCATTTTGTTGTTTAAGCATCTGCTTTTATATAAGGATCACTGAAAAGCTTCTTAAGGTTCAGACTTTTGTGTATGTTTAACTTTCCTCACCATATCCATTCATGAGTTAGTGCAGCACTTGCTTTCAACCCCCGCCCCCCCCATCAGCCAGTTTAAAGAAACTCAGGCACTTCTGAAAGAGAGAATTATTTTTCCTGAATTTTTGTTTATTCAAAGCAAACCACTTTACTTGCAGGTAATTTGTCAATGATTGACAGGCTAACTTGCCCTCAAACCCTCACAAATAGAATTAACAAAGCCCACTAATACAAATATTAACCTAAAGAAGGACACTGCAAATTAGCTAGGGAGAGTAATAAAGTCTGGCTTTTGATACCCATGAACCTTTTCTGGAAGACAGGACCAGTGCTCTTGCTGTGACTATCTCTGGTAAAAGCTGAGGCCACTCACTCAGATTTGTGCTGTTAGTTTCTATCTTGTATGTGTGGTTTCTTTTGCAGTAACCTAAAATGTTTGGTACTGAAATGGTCCTTAGCCAATGACATACACTAATATTCAGTTATATGGGTGCAGAATTGGGCTGTTAGACCCTGAGTCAGCAAAGCCTTTAAACATAGTCTTATGCCCATGCTTATGTGGTTCACTGCCCTAGGGTCAGGATAAGTAAGTCTTATTTAAAATGAATTATTTTGTCTATTTATAAATACAGGTAACTCTGATAGGATGAGACTACATAGAACTAGATCAGGATGGGCAAACTTTTTGGCCTGAGGGCCACATCAGCATCTGGGTGGGCCAAAGAGGAGCAAGGAAAGGGGTGGGGCTGAGAGGGAGGAGGGACCACTGGGACTGTGTGGGGAGGAGGCAGAGGTGAGAGGGGAGTAGTTGCTGTGCTCCAGTCAGGGCATTGCCACAGGGCCCACACAATGGGAGAAGGGGGGTGCCGAGTGACCACGAGACACACTTGGGGCTGGCCAGGATCATGCCACTGCTTGTGTTGGGAGAGGAGTGAGGGAAAATACTGAAGCAGGGAAGAGGCCACTAGCGTGGGGAAGGGGCCTCTGCGCTTCTGCTAGGGCATGTCTGGGCCCATGTGGTAAGAGAGGGGAGGGGCGGGGCAGAGGGTAGTGGCCACTGGGCTCCAGCCAGCTCCACTGTAGTTTGCCTGTTCCTGAGCTAGATGCTTAAGTACCTTTTTAAGTCTACCAACATATGAGGTAATTGAAATGTGTAGCTCTCAACAGCAGGAGCTGGATATATGTTTTCATAAATGTGAGGCATTATCTTACCTGCCACTTCTTAATCCAAGATTTTAGGGAGTCTAACAGAGGTCCTAGTGATCCTTGTTGACATTTACAATTGTGTATTTAATTCATCATGTTCACTTCACCACACAAAAGTAATAAATAGTATTTCCAGAGTTTTCTTTAGATCGATTTTCTGATTTTTCATTAAAATTAATTAATTGTTTTGTATAAAGTAAGAAACCATACACGTTTGTCTAGGATTTGACCCTCTATTTTCAGAATCTTACTTAACAGCCTGATCCTGCTTGGGATCAATTAAAGTCATGAACGCAGTAACCACAGAGTTGATTCCCCCCCCCCCCCCAAAGTGAATTTTCTTTGAATAGACTAGAATATTATTCTACCAAGGGGCAATTTTATGCACAACAAGCTGGAGTTAGCTCTGATTTATAGAGATTATGTTGCATTGAGTCTGACCTTGGAATTGACAGAAGGGCAATAATTCTCTAGCTCCAAGCTGAGGTTTCAGAATTTTATTTTCATTTTGTACTGGAGTGAAAACAAAAATTTTCAAAATTGTTTTGCGATGCCAAAATTGTCTATTTTTGGATTGAAACCTGAGTGTTCTCATTTGGGAAGAATGTGATTTTTATGCTGGAAAAGCATAATGAGTGGGGTACTGTGGGGATCAGTGCTGGGTCTGGTTCTGTTCAATATTTTCATCAATTATTTAGATGATGGCATAGAGAGTACATTTATAAAGTTTGCTGATGATACCAAGTTGGGAGGGGTTGCAAGTGCTTTGGAGGATAGGATCACAATTCAAAATGATTTGGACAAATCGGTGAAATGGTCTGAGGTAAACAGAATGAAATTCAATAAAGACAAGTGCAAAGTACTCCACTTAGGAAAGAATAATCCATTGCACATATACAAAATGGGTAATGACTGCCTAGGAAGGAGTACTGCAGAAATGGATCTGGTTTTCATAGTGGACCAGAAGCTAAATGAGTCAGCAGTGTAACACCATTGCAAAAAAAGCAAACACCATTGTGTTAACTGAAGTATTGTAAGTAAGACACAAGAAGTGATTCTTTCACTCTATTCCACCCTGATCAGGCCTCAACTGTAATATTGTGTCCAGTTCTAGGTAACTAATTTATGGAAAGATATGGACAAATTGGAGGAAGTCCAGAGAAGAGCGACCCAAAGAGGTTTGGAACACTTGACATATAAGGGAAAATTGAAAGAGCTGGGTTTGTTTAATTTAGAAAAGAGGAGACTGAGAGTAGACATAAGTTTTCAAGTACCTAAGAGGTTGTTATGAGGAAAAGGGAGAAACTGTTCTCCTCACCTGTCAATGATAGGACAAGAAGTGATGGGCTTAAATTATGGTAAGGAAGGTTTAGGTTGGACATTAGGGAAAAACTCCTAACTGTCAGGGCAACTAACCACTGGAATAAGTTGCCTAGGCAGGTTGTGGAATTGCCATTATTGGATGTGTTTTAAGAGCAGCTTAGACAAACACCTTACAGGGATGGTTTAAGAGGGTACTTGGTCCTGCAATGAGTGCAGGGGACAGGACGTGATGACCTGTTATGGTCTCTTCCAATTCCTATGATTCTGTAGTGTGAGAGCAGGATGGTGACCTGGATTTAAGCCCTTGCTGTGCCTGGTTAGTGCAGTTTTTCCATCCCAGATCATTCTGAATTAGGCCTTGATTACTCTACAGAGTGGTGTGGATCCTGGTTACAGTGATGATGATCAAAAAGTGCTGTAATTGCAATGCTTGTGTCCATCCACACAACACTTGTGTTGCTGAAGTGCATTCAGAATTGGTGCTATAGCACTGACAGTGAGAGCAGTGCACTGTGGGCAGCTATCCCACTGTGCAACTTGTTGCCTTTTGCCACTAGACATTGTGAGTAGGCAGAGGGAATTGCAGTACATCAAGGGTGTGATTTCCATCCTGTCATTCAATGAGTTTCCAGCTGTGTTTTGTGGCATTGTACAATGGCCTTGGTTTTCTGTGTGCCTGCATTTTCTGCCTGAAAGGATGGATCCTGCACTACTCTCCACTCCTGCTGTCTGTTCTGAACATCTGCTCATGCAGCATATTGTGAGCTCCCAGTTGGAACTGGAATGTGAGGTGCCTGATGTGCTATGTGTCATGCAAATAAACACTGCTGGATTACTCATTGAATTTAAAGAGCATCTGCATGTGGTGCACCACCACTTTTGGGCACATGAAACAAGTACTAACTGCAAGTTTGTGGTGATGAGCTGTGGCTGGAGAACTTTTGAGTGTGGAGCTCGCGCCTGCCCTGCAGTGCAAGGAAACCAGAATGAGAATTGGCTTCTTAGTAGGGAAGCGTGTGGCAATCACCATGCAGAAGCAGCAACTCCAAACTACTACTGATTAGTTGCTGATCAGTTGGATGTTGGGATGTCCACCATTGGAGCTGTGTTGTTACAAGTGCACAGGGGTAAGTCTTGGAAATGTGCATGAAATATTGGATGGCTTCACAGTTAGGGATACCATAGTTAGAGAAGGGTGATAGATGGCCATGGACCATCTCGTGACAGTATATCAATAGAAAGGATTACTTCTTTATGGTACTACAGGTACTTGTGGATCTCTGACATCAACTCGGGTTAGTCAGGGAACGTGCATGACACATCTTTGGGAACACTAGCTTATACAGAAAACTGAAAGCAGGGACTTTGTTCCAAAGATTCCACTGTGGGATGTTGAAAGCCCATAGGGAGTCAGGGAGACACAGCCTCCTCCTTACTGCTATAGTTCATGAGGACTTATACAGGTAACCAGAATAGCAGCAAGGTGCTCTTCAATAACTGGGTAAACAGGTGCTGAGTGACTGTTGAATGTATGTTCGGCAGATTAAAAAATCACTGGTGATGTCTTTATGGTAGGTTGACTTAAATGAGAAAAATACTCCAATGACTATAGCTGCCTGCTGTGTGCTGCATAATATTTGTGAAGCTCTGGGTGAAAAGTTATCCCCCTGAATGGAGTGCAGAGGCAGATTGCCTTGCAGTTGCATATGAACAACCAGATGTCAGGTCTCCTTGGTTTTTTTTCTATTGGAGGGGCACAACAGGGAACCATTTGACTCAAGGAGGCTTTGAGGAACTATTTTGACAAAGAGCACTAATTGTCTTCGTAAACAGCACTGTGATAGCTGTGATACTACCAGGGGTGTAGCTGGCGCCAGGCACAGGGGGCAAGTTCCCCGCATCGTGGCGCCAGTGCTCCAGGTCCAGTGGGCCCCACCTCGCCTGGTCTCTGGCCTGATTGGGCTGGAGATCCAGGGCCCAGCCGCTCGTGGCCGTGGCAGCCCCCTCCCTGGCTAGGGATCTGGGGCACGGCCATGGAGGCTGCTCCTGGCCCCCTCCCCAGCCAGGGATCTGGGGCCCAGCCACCTGCGGCGGTGACAGCCCCATCCCCAGCTGGGAATCTTGGGGTGCAGCTGCGGAGGCTGCTCCTGGCCCATCTTTGGCTGGGAATCTGGTGCCTGGCCGCCCATGGCTGCAGCAGCCCCATCCCTGGCAGGGGATCTGGGGCTCAGCCACCAGAGGACATGGCAGCCCCATTCCCGGCTGGGGGCGTGGTCTGTGGCCAATGGGTGTGGCCTCCTGGTGGGGGTGTGGCCTGGGCTGGTGCCCTAGGTAATTCCCAGGGGCAGTGATGCCCCTGGCTACTACCCAGCTTGCACTGTGGATCAGCGTGAGGTGTGCAAGAGACGAATAAAGATGACTCTTTCTCCAGAGAATTTTTCTTTATTAAATGAGAGTCACAACACTCATGAAAAGATGGGCTCACAGTGAGAAAGCAATGAAGGGAAGTGTAAGGTATTACAGCTGAGTGTAAATCCTGTTGTTGTTCTGGAAACTGTCTGAAGGCGTGGAGTGAAAAAGGTGAGATGAGCCAGGAGTTTGGTAGGAATGTGTCGGTGGAGTTCGGGGAGGGCATAGAAAGCAGTTCAGTATTTTCTACAAGGGTGAATGAGCATGCATGAATTTAGTCTGCAGCAGTATGAGTGACTTTAGCACCTGTTTGGTACTCTATGGCTTTTATCATGTTTGTGACCCTCTATCACTCGCTTCTGGTTTTCCCTCCTTTCCTGCCTACTGGTTTTCTGATTACTGGAGAGAGTATGTTTCCATGCCCTTTGTTTTTTCTTTTCTGGCTCAGTGGACTGAAGGAGTAGTTGGAACATCTCCTCCTCCTTTGCTTCTCCATCACTTTCATATCATCCACAGGAGCTCAGCAGGTGTAGTTGGATTTCCCCTCAAGGGCACATCTATAGAAGCATAATGCTTCTGTTCATTTATTGTTGCAAGTGCAGTAACAGGACTGATGTAAAATTCATCTCCTTCTCACTGTCTTATGGCAAGTGCACCAACCAGTACATGGTGAGATGTGCCCAGGGACAGAGGGCACTCAAGCTGGGGAAAAGATCCTGGGTGTTTTTTCTGAAGGGATATTGACGCAGGTAGGTAGAGAATAAATTCCAAATTGCACCATCATTTTCCACAGGGACCAGAGAAGCTGATCTTTCCCTCCTGAGAGCAGGCAGAAATACTAGGGTACATCTCCTCAGTGCAAGCAACTTCAAACCACATCCTTGTGCAGGGACCAAAGCAGTACACTGGTGAGCAGCACAAGTGACTATTGATTGGGGTGGGAAAGTTTCCTGCAACAGGGGAAGAACCAAACCAGCTCTGCCAAGGAATCTCTCACAGAAGATGGCTAATGAGATATACTAACACTCAATTTGTCTTAACACCACTGGAACCAGCTGAGGGTCACTTATGCACTTAGGTCAGGGGTATCAAACGTGTGGCCCATGGGCCAAATGCAGGCCATGAACCTCTTCCATCCGGCCCCTGACTGCGCTCGGCAGGACCACACTCTCTCCCTGAGAGACTGAGACAGACAGAGTTGTCTTGAATACTCAGCACTCCGCAATGCCATGACACTATCAGGTCTCATGACATCATGGACCTCTGAGTGTGCAAGACTGTGCTCTGCAAAATCACACGCTTTCCCTAACAAAGAGAGAGACAGTAGTGGTTTCAAATATATGGCACTCTGCAATGCTGTGATAATGCCATAGTATTTTGATTTATTGTATGTACGGGTCACTTGAAGTACATTTAAATCAAATCTGGGCTGCCATAGCAAATGAGTTTGACATCCCTGACTTATGTCTTGATTCAAAGATTTCACCAGTTGAACCTTATGTCAAAGTTTGTATACCTTCTTATTTTGATTTAAGAATGGCATATTTTGGTGTAGCTTAAACCTGTTCCTAATAACATAAGCTAAACTGAAATAAGGGGTGCAACAAGCTTGCATAAGCAAGCCTCTAGATGTTGTCAGACTCATTGACACTGATCCACCTATGGAGGTAATGTATCTTACCCTAAGGGAAGTAACAGAGTCCATTCTGCTAATACTGAAATCTGTCAGAGCAGCGAGACCATATAAAATTGCTCTCATTTAGATGAGTATCCAGTCTCTAGGTACATTACAAAGACTAAGTGATTCTGTATTGGCTTCTGTGTGGTCCATTTTAGAACGCAGAGAACCAAGAAGAGACATTTGATTGAGGGCAACAACTTTTATAGGTACATATTTATGAAAAAAGCTTATTTGTAATTTCTATCTAAAAGTGTATCCAAATGATAGCTTATGCCCTTTAATGACTTTTTGGAATCTGTACAATGCTTTGATTTTTTCAGCTAAGAACTATACCATTGTTAATGTAAAGCAGCAGCATCCATCCCTCTCTACAAGAATATCCATAAACTTTAATATATTTTTACCTTTTCATGTATAGAATACACAAACCTGCATTCTGTCAGCATATAGTACAGTCAGTTCAAACATATACATAAGCCTTGTCATCAAAGTACCTAGCATTTCAAAAGCAAGCTTGTAGCAATTAGTGCTTGTTGTGTGATGGAGACTGCTGTGTTGACTGAGCCAATTAAGAGATCAATTAGTGCAGTGTAGAGTGCTTAGAGAGGTAGTCTTGGGTGACATTGGTCAGGTATTCAGTCCATATACTGTACAGTACTGTGATTGCTAAAGTGCATTTAATGACTTCATATTTATAGGGATATTAAAAACACTTATCTCTTGTCTGAATCTTAAGGTAAAACCACTTTTGCTCCATTGTTTCCTTTAAAACCTTTTTTATGTCAATGAGGCACTAAATGGAGATTACTGTGAATTGAATAAAGTACATGCAAGAGCTGATGCTTTTGGAAACCTGCTTAGTTTTTCTTGTCATGTCTGAATTTTCATGCAGTATCAAAAATTATAGGCACTAAAGGGTTGATCCAAAGCTCATTGACTTCCACTTCCATAAGCCATACAATTATACATTAACATTCTTTAAGGAATAAATCATTTTCTGTGATAGTAAAATCAAATTTAATTATTAACTGTACACAGTTGAACAGGGCCATAAAATCTTGTAGCATAGAATAGTTCATGTTCCGTTCTGAAATGCTTTTACATGCTTACATAAGCTTCCCAAAAGGAAGGAAGGAACATAAAGATTTTTTGCTCAATTATAGCAAGGTCCTATTCTCAAGCTGACAATACCAAATAGCTTAAAGCAAATTTTAGATGCTTAAACCTTATATGTGGAGTTAGGAAAACTTCTATGGGAAAATGAAAGAATTTTCATCCGGGCTTTTAAAATGATTGGATTGTTAGTTTAATATTATGTTTGCCCAGCCTAAAAAGAAAACAGCAAGAAAATGGCTGCTTTTGTAGAGAACCTTCCAGAATATGGAACTGCGATGGGGTGTTCCCACCCTACACCTAAATTAAAGGGTTTAAGAGGATCATGGAAACTTGATAAGTGCATCCAATTACACATGGAAGAGGGACCAGAAGCAATTTGAGATGAAATCCTAATAGGGAGGACTGGGTGACTACTCTAAAAGTAGAGTTTCATGTTAGAGGGGAGGAAATAGATGAGGATCCCAAGGGTTACTTTCCGAGAAAGAGGTCTGGACAAGGGTTGGGAAATCTGAACTGTCTGGGAAGGGAAAAATCTCTGGCCAGTAGGCCCTGAGAGGATAGGACTACGGGAAGAATTAGATGAAAAGTCAAGCTGCAGGCAAAGAGGCCAACCCTGGGCAATGGGCCCTGAAAGAACGGCAGGATAGGTCAGAGCTCTGAAAGTTGATTTAAGCTGTGAAGGGAGTGCTGGGCTTTGGAATTAGCTCCAGACTAAAGGGGAAAACAACAACAGAAGGGACTGCAAGAAAGTTCTTATATCTGGAGTTGTAACCTAGCCTAAAATTGGGTTACCATGGATCTGGGTTTTCTGAACATGGCCTCTTTTTGGTCCTCTGTCATTCATCTGGGTGTTTTTTTGAAATCAGAACAAATGTCTATAGTTTGGCAATGCCACCTATACTTCTGGGCTGTATTCAGAGCTGGGGTCAGCTGGAGAGCCGCAATTGCTCTAACTTTCTCTGCCCATCCTGCAGCTTGGTATGCTTCTCTGCTTGGGTAAAAGTAACCCTACCCTAAAGGGAAAGTGCAGTTGGGGAGATAGGCCTCTAAATTTTGCCTGTGAGATGACTGACTCCAGGGAAGAAGCCCTGGGGATCAATTGTCCTGGATGAGGTGGGCCTCCAGAGAGAAGGTACCCTGGAGCACTGCTCTGTGAAGGGGTGAGGAGGAAGTCTACAGAGTTCAGGAGTGGGCTGATGAGTTGGGAGAGTGTTGATTCTGGGAAAGATGGAGGTGTTTATGTTCCTTTTAAAGTCTGGTAGCAATCCACCTGGGAAAGAGGGAACTTAAATCATAGCCTAGCTGGAGGGCTTAGTCATAGGAAAAGCAGCTGTAGTTAGGGTTGAAGATGGAGGGAAAATTCCTATGCCACATTTAGCAATGAGTTGGTGCCCCAAGCCATTAGAGAAACAATCAATTTATCTTAGAATTTCAGTTGGATAAATTAGTAATCCCTAAATCATTATTAATCTTATGCAGCACCTAAGAGCACCACTTGTGCCCCCAGGCCTCCATTTTGGTATGTGCTGCACAAACACACAAACCATCACTCTTTGGAGTTTCCCATTTATCATCAGTCCTGCTGTGATCAGTGAATATCACCACTTTGTACTGCCTCTTTGGGTTAGTCCACTGATTGTCATGATATATTTCTTGATTTGTTTCACTTGCACCTCGCAGAGTGCTGCATCTCTTTTTGTCAGCCCACCTGTTACAACTTTCTGCACTAGTGGACAAGATGGCCAACCAGGACAAGAGTGTGACTAGTCAGGCAGAATGTAGTACCCCTTTAAACAATTCTTTGTGCAGGTCAACAGTCCTAATTTTTTGCTATTATTTACTTGTTCTGTTCTTTCAAAACCCAGTGGCAATGGGCAAGTGGTGATGGAGAGCGGCTGAGGTTGCCACTGGGGGTTCCCGACTCTCAAACCTGCAAGCAGGCAGTGTGAGACTGGTAGGCATTTGTCATTGTGTCTGTACCCCTGTTATGCAGCAGAGCAGCCCTCCTTGAGGAGAGCTTTCCTGTCCCCATGTCACAGTGTGCACATCTGTGCACCCTGGGTTATGATCTACATGATTTTCCAGTTCACTTATACACTGGAATTGTATCATTTGTTGATTTCAAAAGGGATAGCCATGTTAGTCTAGTCCAGTAAAAAAAACAACAAGGAGTTGTGTGGCACTTGGGTCATACAGTACTGACCTGATCCTATGTTTTACACCCCCTTGCATTTATTTTCATTCCTTTCTGTAAGTTCACCCATCTTCAAAGCATCTGAGGAAGTGGGATTTTCTCCTACAAAAGCTCATGCAAAAAATAAATCTTAGTCTTAAAGTGCCACACAACTCCTTATGATTTGTTGCCAATTACACAATTCACTGTTTCTTTATGGATGCTAATAACCTATTCTACATGACTTCTATGATGATGATGTTTCCTACAACGTCTTGCATGTGAACAAACGTGTAACGTGCTTTCTATGGCTCAGGGATGGGGGACCAAACAGAGGTCTCTCCCAGTAGCAGTGAGCAAACAACTAGCTGAAAGGGACAAAAGTATGCTAATGTAGGTGTCTGTGAAGAGACAAAGGGATCACCCTGGCCCAGAAAGGGAGGGGTTGAGCAGGAAGATTCAAGTTCCAAAGGGGCAACCGTATTCGTCTAGTAAAGCAAAAAAAGCAAGGAGTCTTCTGGCACTTAAAGACTAAGAGATTTATTTATCGCATGAGCTTTTGTGGGAGAATATCCCACTTTGTCAGATGCTTTGAAGAGGGAGAACTTACAGAACTGGATGAAAATAAATACAGGGGAGTGTAAGACATGGGATCAGGTCATACTGCAACATGACTTGATCCCATGTCTTACGCTCCCCTGCATATAGTTTCATCCAATTCTGTAAGTTCTCCCTTTTCAAAGTGTTTGACGATGTGGGATATTCTCCCACAAAAGCTCATGCAATAAATAAATCTTAGTCCTACAAGACTCCTTGCTTTTTCTGGAAGATTCAGGGGCTTTTGAGCTGGGACTCTCCATCTTGAAACAACTTCAAGCAAGATCTGGGCCCTGTGTGGTGTCAGGCACAGACTGGCTGTGCAAACATCTTAAAGCTGAACAGCTTGAGCATAAACTTGTTTGGACTATGAGATTTGTTTAAGTAGAAGTATTAGGTTAGCATGCGTATTTTGCCTTTTATTTCCTTGTGGTCTCTTGTGACTCACTTATACTGTGATTCTGACATGATTGGCCATATTCTCAGTTAGAATTATAATCTGATCAATAAACTAGTGGTTGTTTTACCTAAAGCTGTGTGATCTTTAGAGGGTGTGAGTGAAGGAAGCTGGGCACAACCCATTTCTTTGTTAAATGGGTGGACTTGAGTGTGTGGTGATTGGGAACTGCTCTCAATCTCTGTAGACAGTGGCTCCTAGTATAGTAACTGGGTCTGGGGCTGCTTGCTGGGGGACCATCCCTTGAGTAGCCACTGTCTGGGACTGATTGCACACGAGAGGCTGGAGTGGACTGACTCAGGAGTGAGTGGTCACTTGGAAAAGCGGGGCAAATCGGGGTGCAGGAGTGGGACTGGGAAGTCACAGCAGAATACTGGATCAGATCTGAGGACTGGTCTGTCACACCCCAATCAGGGGATTGTGGAGAAAATGACAGTGCAAGGATGCATCCATGGTTTTGCATTTTTTTTGCTTGTTGAAATACTTTGATTGTGATGACTAGTTAATTCTTAATGGACTTTGTGAGAAGTAGTGTACCATTTGAGTTCTTTTTTCCCCCCCTCCATGTTTGCCATTTACATTAGGCCAAGCTTTATGATTGAGAATTCTGGTATTAGTCACTCAAGATGGTGTGTTTGCTGTGCAAGTGGGTTGACTTCATGGTATTGTCAATGTTTTCATAGATTTTTTTTTTTTTTTTTTGACATCAGAACATGTCATACGGGTACATACGAGTTGTTACATGATGTTCAGCTGTCCAGTTGAGGTACAGGGCCATAAGCAAATGATTTATTTCTTTTGGTACACATCAAGTCTGAATAGCAAAGCCCACTCTGATCAATTCCTCTCTTCTGTGGACTTGCCCATCCAGTACAAAGTGTATCTAGTGCAGACATCTTCCAGATGGGATCTTGCTGGGATATGTGTTTCATTCAGTGCACCCATAGCATGTTGTTAGCAAGTTCTCTTCCAATACATGGAGCGTGCCTTTTGGTCCCACAAATATCACCAGAAAGAGTGCAGACATTCCAGAATACAAAGTTCAATGGGTGTGTGTGTGTGTGTGTGAGATGCTCTTTTTACCACAAAAAATTGAGTGATCAGTTACTCACAGCACACAAACTGTGTGACACCTCTGGTGAGGTTCTTTGAGTTCTACAGATGAAAAGGCGATGTAAGAGGTGGGTTTTAACCACTGTTCCCTTTAAGCTGCTGGCCGCATAGGGCCAGCACCCAGAGGCCCTGCTCACAGCTTCTGTGGGGCAGGGAGTGATTAAAACTCCTGCCCACAGAAGCTCTAATGGAGCATGCCAAGAATATCTGAGCATGCTCCGTTAGTGCTTCTCTGGCCCAGGAGCTGTGGCAGGGCCATGCAAGGTAAGTGGGGGGGCGGGCTGCCAGGATTAGGCCCGTGCGGGCCGCCAGGATCGGGCCCACGCAGGGGGTGGGGGGCCCTGCGCAGCGAGCAACAGGAGTTGCTCAGCTGCTGGTGGGTCTTAGAGGGAACATTGGTTTTAACTATCAGGAAATGTAGCTCTCTTAAGCTTGGATTTTTTCTGCATTAAAAAGCTATGTTACAGTATATAGACTTGTAGACTCTAAGGTCATATGGAACCAAAATGATCTAGTCTGACCTCCTGCAAAACACAGGCCAGAGAACCTCACCCACCCACTCTTTATAGACCCCCTAACCTATGACTGAGTTACTGAAGTCCTCAAATCATAGTTTAAAGACTTCAACGCACAGAGAATCTACCAGCAAGTGACTGTTTCATCCTACAACAGAGGGCAACCCTGCCTCCCCATCAAACAAAAACCAAAGCCCAAACAAACAAACAAAAAAAAGATTTCTTGCCAATCCACCCTAGGGAAAAATTCCTTCCCAACTTCAAATATGATGAACAGTGTTATGTCCTGAGCATGTGGGCCAGACTCTCCAGCCAGATAACTCAAAGAATTCTGGGTAGTAACTCACAACTCATCAAATATCCCATCACAGATGACTGGACGTATTTTACCACTAGTAGTTCAAGATTGGTTAATTGCCAAATTAGGCTGTCTCAGCTTACCATTCCCTCAATGAATTTATCAAGTTCAGTTTTGAAACCAGCTAGCTTTTTTGCCTCCATACCACAACTTCACTCCTCTGGTGGTTAGGAACCTATGTCTAATTTCAAGTCTAAACTTCCTGATGGCCAGTTTCTATGTATTTGTCCTTGTGTCCATACTGGTGCTGAACCTAAATAATTTCTCTTTCTTGCTAGTACTTATCCTTCTGATGTATGTACAGAAAGCAATCATATCTTTCCCTCAACCTTATTTTGGTTGGGCTAAATAAGCCAAGCTCTTTGTCTCCTCTCCATAAGACAAGTTTTCCATTCTTCAGATCATCCTCGTAGCCCTTCCTTGTACCTGTTTCAGTTTTAATTCATCTTTCTTAAACACAGATAGGACTGGAATTGCACACAATGTTCCAAATAAAGCCTAATCAGGACCTGTGCTACTTTGAAGTATTTTTTTTTAAACACTAATGAATGTTTGGAAGGGGGAAAAAAAATTGGTAATGAAATAGTCATATCACCTAAAAACATTAAGCAGAATGAAAATATATATAACTATTAAAAAGGTGACTTTTTAAATAACACTCCTTTTTTATTTTTATTATCTAGGTTTAGGAAAATCTTCAGTCTTCTATGTATCTTCACAAAATATTACAAATATTAACCTTTTGCAACAGGAGAAACAAACAATAGTCAAGTCCTGTTATCAAGAAAGTAATTGGCACATTGTTTTCCTTCCCAATGACATCTAAAATACTTCCAAAGCCTCCATTACCATAGAACTGAGAATTTCCTTACTATTTACCAATAAACTATCAGTCTCTTTCCTTCTTACTTCCTAATCCGTAGGAGAAATTGTTCATAAACAGAAGATATTGAGCAAAAACTAAGCCACAGAGAAAAATTTTCAAATTGATTTTGAACATTAAAAAGGTCAGGGTATTTCATATATGTGAATCACAGTTCAAAATGCTTATATGAATTATATTTCTTGGTATAGTGCAATATCTGCCTTATTTATTTCTGCTAGTATGGAAGTAGGACTTGATTTCACAAGACATCCCACTCTGTATCAGGAAGAAGAGGAAAAACAAGTGAAAATCACCCTTACTAATCTTAGATAATCAGGGGTGGTGATAATCAGAGAAACTTTTAAGATTCATGACCAATAGGTGGCAGAGCAATCTTTGCTACATTACAGGTCGTCTTGTAAGCAACCAGCAGCCATAAGTTCCAGAGCTGGTTAAGCACATGCTATAATTATCAGGTAACTTCAAATCTTTAGCAAGAAACACTCTAAGGCATTTTTGTTATCTCATGTATTGAGGTAAAACACAGACAGGTTAGAAGTAAACATACATGTAGCCTATTGTAGAGCATGCTTAGTTGGCCTAAGCCAAGATGATCTTTTGTTTGTGACTAAAGAAGAAAAAATGTCTGAAGTTGTTCCTAATGGTTTCCATATTTTCTATGTTGTGAAAAGCTAGCTTGGTGCCAGTTTGTTTGTTTTTTAAAAAATCTTTTTGAGAAATGTCCCATGTACAGACATTTTTCATCAAAGGAAATGTCAGCTTTACTACAATTCATGAGACTTAAGTTCTCTATTCTAGTTGTCTCTCATGAGTAACACCACATGCAGTGTGCTAGTCCAGATTTTGAGTTCCACTATAGTGATGGTTCTTAATCCTCTTCATACCACAAATCGCCTCCCATTACCTTTTTCCATATGAGGAAGACCCCTTAGCCAACTGACTAGGACCTGAGCATGCTCCTCTTCCCATTTAACAACATAAGAAAAAGGCTGGTCACAACTCCCTGACTTCTGGATGTGATCACCATATTCTGAATCCCTGTCTTGATGCATCCGTGTGTGTGTAAAGTCATGAATCTTGTGAGATCTTGAACTTCTCTTAATTCCTCAGATGCTGAAGCCATGTGATTGACCTTTTTTAAAAAATGGTTCTAACCATGGTGGTTTCAGGGAAAAACCAGAAAATAAGAACCTTAAAGATTCAGAAACCAAAAGCAAATTAAACAAATATAAAATAATTTAATCTTTCTTTAAAAGTCAATCATAAATTTTGTATTCCTGAGTCAGATTTCACATTACTGCACACAGCTATGACAATATTTTGCATATCACTGTCAGCAGCAGTGAATTTGGGGGAGGGCTATGCACAGGTGCTGATCATAGCATTAGTAAATCTTTCAGCTTAATAAATCAAAGTAAAGATGGAAGCGGAAATCATGAGAAGATCCATGGATTTTCTAAATTACTGACTCTCAAAAGGGTGCTCATAAAGGACAGTTTGTTCTCTGAAGCTTTTGTGTTCTTTTTTTCTCTTCTTAAACATTACTTCTTTCCTACTCTTGCCACCGGGGGCTGGCCTATCCTGATCAAAAAGCCTATTCTCTTGAGGTACTTTCCCTGAGTCTGTGTTATGAGAAACTTTTCTTTCAACCCAGATTCAACTTCTGGTTCTGATAAGGTTCATTTAAATCAGTGGATGTCAAAGTAGGGGTCGCGACCCAGTACTAGGTCGCAGACCCAAAGGAACTGGGTTGTGGCACACGTGCTGCACCTGGAAGGGGGTTGGCTGCCTTGCACACTGCTAGCCGGCGTTGCCTCTGGGAGGGGGGCGGCTGCCCTGACTCCCCTCCCAGCCAGCGCTGATCCCAGGCAGGTGGGCAGCTGCCCCTCACTCCCCTGCTGGCCAGCACTGATCCCAGGAGGAGGCAATGGCCCATTCTGCTCCCACAGTGGAGGGTTGCTGCATGGCAGAGGGACCTGGAGCTGGGTTCTGAAGAAAAAGGCTTGACAACCACTGATTTAGACCCATCCTGTCCCCCACCCTTTTTTTGTTGGTCACTCTGAAAGCTGTTCATACAATCACATAAAAGGGTACATGTGCACGCATGCGCGCACACACACACGGGGGTGGATAGAATAAAGAGAAAGTATTTTTGACAGGACAGTTTTCTGAAGATGTTTTGGAGGCTTATGATTTCTTTTGAGTATAACAGTTAACAAGGGTAGTATGCCACCTGTTTTAGCAATGACACATGCAGTATTACCCCAGGTTACAGGTGGGGAATTTTAGGCATAGGGGCTTGTCTGAAATCACCCAGGACAGCTAGGCATAGAACCTGGGGCATCAGAAGTCCTAACCTACTGGTCACTCCAGTGGGCTATGCTGTATCTGTTAATGAACTTGAGCTTTCATCATAAGATAGCAGAAGAACTTGGACTCAGTAACTAGGGAATTATGTTTCCGAGAGCTCTTCAAAAGGTATTGGGAAAGCATGACTGTGCAAAAAAACCAGCAGGTTTTCCTCCTCACCCAGGCCCCTCCCAAAGCCTTGCTTACATTTGTGGAACACTTATTTACTTTCACTTACTTGGTCTAGTACCGTATGTTCACAGAGGACCTTCAGATACCATTTACACAGCTCCTGGAGGTTAATGAATCAAGTTGCCCAACTCAAAATGGACCCCAGCAAGGACTCAATTGTAGTTTGGTAACAAACAGGTGCACAGAGTTGTGGGACTTCACTGCTCAGTTTCAAACCACTCTTCTAGTGTGATTCTTTTCTGAGACTTTGATATTGTTGTGGCAGTTGCCCTTCAGGGCTTCAGTACGGCCAGTGAAGAAGCTCTTAATGTACCTACTCAACAAAAGGTAAGCTCTGAACCTGCTTCAGTAGCTTCCCAGGGATCCCAGGCAGCAGAATGCTTGAAGCTTTATTCTGTTCCAGGAGATTGGAAATTGGGGTGGTTTCCTAGGGTTTGTAACCCTTCTATGCATTGTGGATTATAGAACCGTAGAATATTAGGTTTGGAAGGGACCTCAGGAGGTCATCTAGTCCATCCCCTCCTTAAAGCAGGACCAACCCCAACCAAATAATGTTAGTTAGAGCTTTGTCAAACTGGTCCTTAAAGACTTCTAAAGATGGAGATTTTACCATCTCATCATAGAAGGCAATCAGGTTGGTCAGGCATGACATGCCCTTGGTGAATCTATATTAATTGATCCTGATCACCTTCCTTATCCCTGTGTAACACAATGCATGAGAAGTGGGGAGGACTGAGGACATGGCAGTGCTGGCTACAAAGACTGCTGTTGTTGGCTTGGTGCCTTTGCTCTTCCATCTTGGGGTACTGAAGAGGCACACTGGACCCCTAAACAGAACTTCCTTTCCTGCCCTACCACCTCCTTGGATGTGTGTCTCTCTCTTCAGGGCCTAACCTAGACACATGGGTTGATCAGTAAGGAAAAGATTTGCTCCTAACTTTTAAATACATTTTCCTTGTGTGTTTCCTTGTAACAGCGGTTGTCCTTCAGGGTATTTGCAGTTCTACTCTATAACATAATGCTTGTGAGATTAAAATCTTTCCTTGTAAATGCATTAAAGTTTCATGCATTGCCTTGCTATCACTATTTCCCTTTGATTGTGCTGTTCTGTACCTTATGGAGTGACCTAGAATTTGATGCTTGTCCTGGTTGGTCTGATCTCGTATGTCCCTGCATATTTATTGCTGATCCTCTGTGATCTAACAACCTCCTTTTTAGACCTCTGGAGCATTCCCTTAAAACCTTCTACAAAACTGGCTTCTCAGTATATCAGCCTGTTAGTCTACTCACCTGCACATCTTAAAACTCCAATTGTAAATATAACACACCAATGCATAAACATATGGAGACTTCACATTTGAAGTTTCTACACAAATTAATATTGAACCATGTACAGGGTTATCTGCAATGTACCTTATGGCCCTGACACCAAATCTACATTTTTCATGATGGAAACACATGGACACACCACCAGTAACCATAGTGAAATTTCAAGGATACCCCTGGGTTCTTAGACTATATGGACTGTGGGTGACACATAAGATGATGCTGAGATTGGGCAGGGGAATTGCTGAGCAGTGTGAAACTGAGGATTTGGCTACTTAACTGCGTCTTTCCTTGCATATTTCTGAAGCACAAACAATAAAAAGCAATGTAGCAACCTTTACTCAATGTTAAAAGTGTGTGTGTGTGAGAGAGAGAGAGAGAGAAAGAAATACATATTATGTACATATATGGCCCACTCTTGTAAGATAGTGGTTCTCAGCCTTTTTGGACAGCTAAACTACTTTTAGGAATCTGATATGCTTTGCACACCCCAGCATACACTTCACTTAAAAAGTACTTGCTTACAAAATCAGACACAAAATTTCAAGTGTCACAGCACAGTATTAGTAAAAAATTGCTTACTTGCTCATTTTTAACTATATAATTCTAAAATAAATGAATCAGAATATAAATATTGGACTTGGTCTTCAGTGTGATACTTAATATATAATAGTATATAGAGCAAGTAATTGTCTGTATGAAATTAAGTTTTGCACTGATTTCAGTAGCTTTTTTATATAGCCTATTGTAAAACTAGGCAAATATCTCTAGATAAGTTAATATAACCCTGGAAGACCCCTGTTTAACCCCAGGCATATATGTACCCCTTGTTGAGAACCCCTGCCATAAGCAACTCTGTGTGTAGAGTATCTATGTGGATCACTAGAAGCTTTTTTCAGTGAGGCAAGTGCATTCCAATCCATGGTATAACCAGTTAAAGTACATAGGGAGACTCTTTTTTAAAAAATTTGTTTTTTTAAGTCGTCTTAAGCAAAAGTGTCAATATTTTGGTAAATGATAAGCCTAGTTATTAAAACACAGAGTGGGGCCTGAATTAGTCCTCCTATATGCTTTCCTCTCCTTTTCCATCTTGGGATAAATTCAAGGCCTGATCCCAAATCTGAATTCAAATTTTGCAAATGACTCCTGTGTTAAGGCCTAGACCTAAATCCCAGCTTCAAACTTTGGGCTGCCAAAAATCCTAATATAAACTTTGCAGCTTGGATCTACCTCAGCTAAAAATATTATGTAAAGATCATCTGTTAGGTGAAAATTTCTCATCACTGTGATGTGGAATATTAAATATCACTCAGGCTAACATCATTCAAAGTACATTTAGTCAAGAAGGTAAATACATGTGTGAGAATTCAACAGATGGGAGAGGGAAAGGAAGAAGGAGAGCTTCATTATACCAGACTGGCCCATGCACAGGACCTGATAAAAGATGTATCTCAAATAATGTCTAAGCTCTAATACTAGACAAGCCAATATGCTGGGAGGTAGAGCTAAGATGGTGACAAGCCAAGGATCTGTCTTAATATGATTAGGCTAAACATCATTCAAGCCACTGGGGTGAATATACATATGCAGTATGAAAAACATATAACATGAGAGAGAGATATATATATATAAGGTCACTGTGACCGCCAGGAAGTAATGCCAAACAATTCTCACTGCCTTGGCTCTGCCCTGACGCTCTCATATTCATGGGCACAGAGCCGAGACAGAATCAGCTTTTCAGCTGAAGCCAGACTTAATGCTTCATTAGTTTGCCCACCTCTACACAGGATGTAACATTTTTAACATTAGTAGCTGGCATTATAAACTCTCATAAATTATCTTCTGTCTGTACTAGTGAAAATGTATTCTAATTCTTGGCCTATTCCCTAGTCTGTGAGGTATGTAGGATACCAGCTTCATGAACCATGGCTGTTTTCTTAGTGCACAGTCTGTTCTGTCACCATTCGACCCTTTGAACTCCATACAGTAACTAGTTGCCTGCTATTAATGTAGATTTTCCATGGGTTGTACTATGAAAGTGTGAAATCTGCTAAACACCAGTAAGTTTTGTGCTCCAAATGGAAAACTCTGGGACACCAGGGTTGCTCTAATCAAAGAAGGAGCAACTTTAGCTGCAGGAAAGCCATTAGATGGACTGTGAAAGAGCAATAAACTCCTTCCTTTTTGGAAAGAGAAAGGGAAGGGTAAGAGGTCTAGAGTATGCAAGGAGCTTTGCATTCCTAGTGTGATGACACCAAAAGTATGTGCCAGGTGGTTCCAGCAGGCCCAAGGTTGCCCTTCATTTTGAAGCGCAGACACTGTGGTGAGTAGAAGGGTGTAATGGATCACTTAGAGCTATTTTGTGACTTCAGTCACAGATGTGAGCAAGGAATGGTATGGGAGCTGCTTCACTCCAGAAAGAGGCCTAGGAGGCATTACATTTCAGGGACTGTTCCTTCCTTCTGGTTCTTCAGGGGCAGTAATCTGCCAGTTGCCTACAACAGCACCAGTGGCAGCAGTGGTCTGTGACCCTGCAGGTAAATGTTGCCCATTCCCAGCCACCCTCGCCCAACATTCCACTTTACCCACTCGCTCCATTGGCCTGGAGAGTTTTGTCTGGTATAGTATGACTTCCACTTTTCCTGTCAATCAATATTGCAAGGACAATGATATTATTGACTGTAGTTGGGTATGATAGTCAAGATATTTTTATTAGACTCAACTTTCATCCAGGCCCAGTGAAGTTTTTGATAGCGTCCTAGTGCCACTTCAGGCTTATTGCACAGCCAGGAAGAACAAAATATATAAAGATTTATTATCCCACGGAATTTGTTTATTGCTTTAAAAAAAAGTTTTAAAGGATATGTCACAAGCTGAGTTTAGTTCATATAAGTCCCTGCTTACATCCACTGTGAGCTGCAGTGGTGTGAAACTATATGAATACTTGCTGAGGGATTTGGTGCTAACTGTGAAAATGTCATACAAAAATCTGCCTTTTGGAGGAACAGGCAGAAGTGTAACCACCTACTTGGAGTAAAGAGAGCAATCAAGAAACCATGGATAAAATTATTGGACAGCAGAATGTACATGTAAGTGTACTAAAAACTGGCATTGCAAAAAAAGGGTGCCAAAATCTTGCAGTGGACTATCAGATTAGAGGAATGTGTGGGTTATGTAGAAATTAGTTTGCATATTGACACTGCCTGGTATTTGGAGAAAAGAAAACTGTAAAAGTGAAGCAATGCAATGCTTCCAATACGAGTGTCAGGAATCATGGTTTGGCTTTCTATTGTAAAGAGTCATGAAAACTCTTCTATCTCCCCTGCTCACCAGTCTCCCTTTTTGGTCAATTTCTTGGATTTTTTAAAATCTGTGTTTGTTATCTGAACACCAAAAAATATAATTTATATGTTTTTGTTTGCCAAAAACCTGGTTTCTATAACCAAATTCAAAATTTTCATTGAAAGGTTAACATTTTTGGAAAAAATAGGTCCATGTCAATCTCAGCAAAAAAAAAGTTTCAAATATTAAATTATTGGGGCATTTTTATCCAAAATTAGCAGCTCACAAATTATGTCTGGGCTGTAAAGGTGCAGACTATGTAAACAATTATAGTAAGCCATGGACTGAACCTACAAAATAAACACAGTGCCTGGTGCCAACACTGATAAAAAGCATCTTTGAAGTGATACATCTCCTAACCTAAGGTAATAAAGGAATGATATGAAGAGAATCAGACAGCCATCAGATCCTACACCAGAGATCAGAACACACATTTTGCCCCCTTTTAGAGGACTTGGTAGCAATTCTTGGCACCATTTTCTTAGTCAGAATTCCCAATTTTGCACACTGAACACTTAATCTGGCAGTCACAGCTTGAAATGTCTGCTACCAGCCATGAGCTGAATATTGGGATTCCTTGTTGCTTTGGACAAAACCAACATACAGTGGCTTTAGTGCTCTGAAGAAAAACCAAGGAGTCCTGTGGCACTTAAAGACTAACAGATTTATTTTTTGCATGAGCTTTCGTGGGAGAAAATCCCACTTTATCAGTTGTGGGATTTTCTCCCACGAAAGCTCATGTGCAAAATAAGTCTGTTAGTCTTTAAGTGCCAAAGGACTCGTTTGTTTGTTTGTTTTTGTTTTTTGCTGGACTAGACTAACACTGGTGCCCCTTTGGAATTTAGTGCTCTGACCAGTGCTACCCTAAGATTTGACAGTTTACCTGTTTCAGAAATGAAAAAGATAACCTTCTCTACATGGAATATGGTGTCTTACAAAGACAGAACACTTCATTTAAAAGAGATGCACAAAAGCTTTTAAAACATAGTTTATAGCAGTTCAAATGGAAAACATTTCACAATGGCTATTTCACAGCATTATTGTATTATATTGTGTGTGTACATAATAAAATATCTTCTCCCATCCACTTCTTGTTTTTCCAAATTAACACATTTCCAAAAAGAGTTTACAGCGAAGATGAAGTGCTATATCCTAGCTCAGGGGCCAGAAGCCTTTGCCAACTCCTGTGCTAGCTCTTCCTTTCTGACCTTCTGTTGGTGCTGGTGGCCCCCTTCATTAATAATAAAAAGCATCCACCATCTGAAAATTTAGCAGCATACGTGGCTGGAGTGGGTGTGGGGTATGTTTCCCAGGCATGCTGCTGAAGTGAGCCACTTGCGGAAAGAAGCTGCCCAGAGTGGCTCATCTCAGTGGCATACCTTGGGACGGGCACACTCTGAGCAGCTTCTTCCCATGGCATGCCTGGGCATGGGTACGGCTGGGATGCGCCACGCCAAAGCCATATAGAGTTGCTTTTGGTGGCAGGAGTGGCAATTTTGGTAGCACCCCAGAGGGTGCCACGTGTCACTTTGAATGGGCTTGCGTGCCACTCTCAGCATGCATGCCAGGGTTTGCCTACCCCTGTCCTAGGTAGAAGTTATTCTGCGGTCCTAAAGAATTAAACACAGAGCAGGGCAAACATGAAGGTTTTCTGTTAGTATTCACTTGAATTTTTAATGAACTTGCTTTGACTGTTCACACTCTTTTCTGTGACTATTCTGGAGCCATACTACTCATGATATACTCACAATGTAAAACAGCTACTAACTGAGTGCACTGGAATTCACCAAACCCAAATATCAATTTTTTTGGGTTGCTACAAATTCATCCAATTGGTGAAGAAAAACTGGCCAACAGTATAGTCAGGGGCACAGGAGTGGAGTGTTCCCAAAAGTGCAGTTTTTGGAAAAGAGTAGTAGAATCTTATGAAGGATCATATGGTGCCTGGATTTAGCATGGGTGTACTAGCAGGATGTCACAATGACCATATAAGAATCAGGCGCAAAAGACAATTTGCTCCATTCCACCTTTCCCAATGGGCTGCAGGTGTAATGGGTGCTAAGACGGTGTCTTCCCAAGTAACCTCACGTACTTGGTGGGTGGATTGTGCCTCAGGAGGCACAAAGGCCCAAATCTTCAATGATATTTAAGAGCCTAAATTGCATTGATTTTTAGCAGAAGTTAGGCACCTAAGTAGCTTTACTGAGTTGGGTTAAGGGTCTCCTGGAGATCCACAATTCACCCATCAAAGTTCAGAATATAAATGACAGTCCTGTCCCAAATGGCTTGTATTTGTAATCTCTTTCTACTTCTGCGTTTTGGAATAATCTCCTTCTGCTCCTGACTTTCCTGTAGGAGACATAGGTATATAGCTACAGCCTAAACAGCAGACTGAAGTAGCTGAAGTATTTAGGAATCCTGGGACCTCTATGGCTTTGAGTACAAAATCCCGATGCTCAACATAAGAGTGAAAACTCTAATTAGGAAACATCAAATACCCTAATTCCCACACAAAATTCTGCCAGGAAAATGATAAATCATTTTAACCCAACCTTCTATGCAATCTTCTTGTTCCATGCTGGCCATTTGATGATCAATATTTCTGGCCGAATATTACCTTTTCTTCACTAGAGTACTGATGACAAAAATCCAATTAGAATAGTATTCACATTGTTTGCAGATTAGCATTTTTGAAATGCCCATTCTAAGTGCAGAGACTGGGCCATAGCATTCTCCAATTATATGAAGCAATTAGAGTAGATCATCAGGACAACTGAGGTCTCATTAGTAAAAGAGATGGCTGCTAAAGACATCTTTACAGATCACAGCAGTGGTAGTTAGGCCTTGTGCTGCCCACACCCCTTTGGAAGAACTAGACAGTGATTCATTTCTAGTAAAACAATGGTAGGTATTTTCAGTTTTAGAATTATTTTTATTTTAAAAACAAAAATGTTGAAAGGCTGCACACACTCTAAAATACACTTAAAAATCCCGGAGTATCTGTTAAGCTTTATTTCATTAGTCTGCCATCATAATTGAGTCTGTTCCACTACAGTTAATTTCCAAGAATAAAAGGTTTCTATTTAGAGCATAGGTGATGCAGTGTTTATATTGCCCACAAAAGGAAATATATATTTTCCTGATGTTTGCCAAGCTTAAACAAGCAAGAGGACAAAATATTTTCTTGCAATTATCACAGTAGTTCAATGACTATTGTAGGTTTTTTTTTGTTCAGGATACTAAATCCTTTATCATAAAGATGAGGCTTTTTGCTTAGAAAGTATTTCAGATTCAAAATGAATCACACTAAAGCTGTGAATGGTTAAATATACAGATCACTGTAATTTGAAGACTTAAGTGGTGCCTTGGCCTTGTGATGGACTTATGCACAAAGCTTGATTTCACCTTAAAAATATGTCTGCAATTTCTTTGATTCTATCAAGTTGGATATTTGTGCATAAACACAGTGGACGTGCAGTTGTGTTAGAAAAATGTTGTTTTTTGTTCTTTTTTAAACTTGATCTATTCTGTATTCTGCAGTAGAAGGGGGCAACCTGCTGAAACTGTGGTGGGAGGTGAGGGAATTAAGCTGCTGCTCCTGTTGGAAATAGCACCTCCCCCCAGAGGAGCCAACCTTTGTCTTGGAAGTGGGAATAAGCTGAGTCAAGAAGATAAGGATTATGTGTAAGAATTTAAAGGTGGAGTGTGTCACACAGCACGTTCCCACATACCTTCTGACATCTCTGATTTGTACCCCAAAAGAAATGTACCTCAACTGCATTATTCTCTGTTATGCAGCATTGCAGGATATGGCAGCAACTTTCTAATGATTCTGCTGTCCTCTGGTAAAACCTGTTGTGGTTCTGTGAGTGGTATAATTTGGAGGAAGCATGTACAGTTGCATAAACATTTCACAGGCTTTGTAAGTAGTAATGTACTTCAGACTGCCTGACACTTTTCATTATCTGCTACAGCCTAAACTGTTTTCAGTTTCTTGTAACTTTTCGTCAACATTTACTGTTTCTGAGTTGAAGTTTCCTAAACCGGGTATCTGCCTCAGGCTGAATTATTTTGGAAATGATAGCAAAAATGGATAAACCAGGGCAGGGGGTATACTGGAACTAAGATGAAATGCTGAGGATGGGGCTGGAGGAAAATGGGGCTAGGAGAAGGACAGTCTGGAGGGCCAGAGGTGGAATGGGTGTGGTATGGGAGGAACAGGAGGCAGAAGGGTCTTTATTTACGAGAATATACTCCCATCAAAATGTGTTATAGAACCCAGGCTTCCACCATCCAGATTTATCCATTGTCTGCAAATAGCTGTGAAACCCTCAGGGAAAATGTATGCCTCATCTCCATGAAGTGGCTGGTACACATAGGGTATAACCTCCTATTCCTATCAGCTATTCATTGGCTGAAGAAGGTTCCAGTCCTGCTGATAACCCATGTCGGTTTCAAATATTGTTCCATGGTGGAATTTGGGTAGTTGGTTTGTTCGGTTTTCTTTTTAAAAAACCTACGGAAATTATATGAACTACATTAAAAAAACTTTGCGGTGGCGAAGTCAAGCACAAGTTAGGAAAGGCCAGTTAAGGTTGCCCATACAAGCTTAACTTGTCTCCCTTTTGTGTATGCATTATGTTACAGTGTATAACTACATGATCATATATAATATTTTCCACAACAGCCCCACCTCGTGCATTGTGGGGGGTGGATGGTAGTTAGGAGACAAAGGGCTTTATAGCTAATGGCCTCTACTTCATTTGCTGCAGAACTGGGAGACTGTTAGGGACTGAGATAGGGCATGGTGGGAAGAGAAAGGAGAGTTTCATAGTTAGGGCTTTTCAATATTGGCCTGGAGAACTGGATTCTACGACTGACTCTGCCCGAGTTGCTATGTGATCCTGGAGGAATCACTTACATCAGATTTTTCACAGTTGGCCACTAACTCTGTCTTCCTCTTTGTGTTGTGAGACACTTCAGGTGTGTATTCCAAAGTGCTCAGCATTCATGAGTGCAGCTGAAGGCACTTAGATTTTTACAGTACTTTATTTGCTCAGAGCACAGCTCTAATTTATCTGAAAAACCAGGCTGCAGACATTGCAAAATCCTCCCCCACCCTTCCCAAATTAGTGTACATTTTAGACATTAGTTTCTTTCTCTCAGTTCCCCTTCCATAATATGGCGATAGTATAGAACACATGCATTTATTGATGTCTGTCACTTGCTAAGGCAGTGTACATTGACAGAATGATGCCAGCATCTCCACTACAGCCTTGCTTGCCCGAATGAAAGCATCACACTACAGCGGCATAATAACTTCACTTCCATGACAGGCGTGAGGCTTATGTCATTGTCATTGGGGTGATGCAGTGCCCCTGCTCTGTGCCACTCCCTGCTGGAGCTGTGAAATTGGCATGAAAACCCCGCTCACAGCTTGGGCTGTCACCCTGATTTGGGGGTTGGGGGGGGAGTAATTCAGCTAGAGCCTTGCTGCCCCTGGTCTTCCTGCTCTGAGCTAGGTTGTCCTTCAGCCTCCCTGCTTTTCTGTGGGGCCTCGGCTGTCCCAAGCGTCCCAGATTCCCACTATCAGCCTGGCTGCTCTCCCTGCTTCCTGCTCCAAGCCAGGCTACTGCCTAGCACAGTGCTTCTTAACCTTTTGTGGGTCACAACATACTTGGCAGCGTATTGTGACTCTACAGGACACACCAGTGCACTCCTGCCCGGCTGAATCCAGCCATCTCTTCAGCTGTCCATGACACGCTTACCACTGTGCAGTTGCACAGTAATGTATCCTGACACAGTGGTTGAGAACAACTGACCTAGGGTTCCAGCTCCCTACCATGAACCTGGAAAGCTGCTGTGCTCCTGGATGGGAGTGAGGAGCTGAGAGTCTAGGGAGTGGGGAGAGGGGGAAGCCTGGCTTGGAGCAGGAAGTCTAGAGCAGGATCCTTAGGCCATATCCCAGCTCCTAGTGGGGACACAGTGTGTGGAACTGGGACTCCATACAGCAAGTTGGTTTGGAGTGGGGAGCCAAGGCTATGTTTACACTAGCAAATTAGTTTGGATTAAGGAAGCTTAATCCTAACTAATTTGGTCCCTGTCTAAACTAGACTTTGCCTAGTTCATACTAACAATGGTTAGTTTGAACTTAGTTCAAACTTTAGTTTGAACTAGCAATGATGTAGCTGTGCTAGTTTGAACTAAATAAATTGGAACTAACCGCTTAGCTCAAACTAAGTGTGTTTTTTAGTTTGAACTTTTAGTTTGAACTACTATGCTTTTTGAGTTAGAACTGAAAAGTTAAACTAAAAAGCTGCAGTTAGTTCAAACAAATAAGGCACTGCTTAGTTCAGACTATGCAAGTCCGCACTAAGCTTGCTAATTTAGACATAGCCCAAGAGCCTGAGGAAGGGAGCAGTTGGACTTAGAGCCTAGGGGCAGGGAGGCTCCTGGGAGGGAGCTGCATGGGCTCTTAGTGCCCCATACTGCCCCTCTTAAGTGAATGGAAGTGCTCCTGAGGAAAACACACAACACTGGCAGGTGAAGGGAAGTGTGGACACGAGCCACCACAGTAATTAGGGTGGTGGTTGTAAGTTGACCTAACATAGGTTGATTTAAATTTGTACTGTAGACATGCCTTTGGTTTCTATAGGGATGAGCACCTTGGAAAGGCCCATGAAGAAATTAATAATTCTGTCTTCAGAGTGGGGTTTGAATTAAGCACATTAAATATGCATGATCAACATATTGAACCCTCTGACATGAATTTGAACCTCTTTCCTGTACTCTAGGCTAGGATTATTGAGCCCTCTACTGGTTGCCTGGTGAAAGAGTGGTGGCGCAGAGTGAAAGGGGTGTAACAAAATGCCAAGTAAGGAGCAAGTTGGATCACTAAAATAGTTTGGAACTCTATGATACAATTCCTTCACTGGGCATTGTGTGGAGCAGCCCTGAATGTGGTGGATACCCAGTTTCCCTTTCAGACCTGGCCATTTGATGTCTTGTCGATGGGTGCACACCCATCAGTGCACTGAAACACTGAACACTGTTCTGCAGGCCACTTGTTTCCCTTAATCCACTACATCCCTTTAACAAAACATCCCCCTTAATTCATTAAATAGAAATAGCATAACTAGATGTACTGAGTTTTTAGTCCTTCCTAGGACATAGAAACAGGTTCCTCTCAAGCATATCACACTAACAAATTGGGCTCATTTTAATTGTATCATTAAAGAAACATTAATGTTTAATATTTGTGTTGCTGTAATTTGCTCTTTTTATTAGACAGTCTTTATGTTAACTTTATTCCATCTTGTCTGTCTGTCTGTATTCCTTTTTTTAACCTTTCTCCAGCAGATGGCACAACAGTTATAGGTTAGGTTTCAGGCAAGTGGTGTTCTTAGGTTTTGTTTTGATCTACTTTCAGTCTTGATTGAAAAATAATATAAAAACAAGTGTTTTAGAACAGACAATCTTAAAACCAATACACTAAAATGGAGAAAACAAGTAGAGAAATAATTCAGAGTGGCCAGACTTCTTGTACAAGGCATTTTAAGCACCAGGAATGTGTGTGTTTGCAAAAGGTTGGCTGGCCAGTGTCATATGTACAGTGTTCCATATAGAATTAGAATTGTAACTGAAATGGCGGGGAAGCTTTTGAAGAGAAGGCAATTAGGGAGGAGAGAGGGTTTATACTGCTGCCTTTAACAATGTAACGTTCATTTATTAATGGCTGTCATGCAGAATCCTACAAAGTCAGACAGTGAAAGCAATAAAAGCAGGGTTTTCTAGTGTTACCCTTATTTTGGTTCATTTAATGAAAGTTTATTTAAATTCCCAGAATCAGATTATGGGAAAAGAAAATGAATTATTATGAGGACTGTTTTGTAACTTTAAAGACAAGGAGAATAGTGGAATGAGTCCAAATTGTAAACCAGCAATCCCATATGAAGCAATGACTAGTATGAAAGGCATTCTTAAGGAGTTCAACCTTCAGTGGTCCTCCGGGATCAGGTTTCTGGCATATTACATTCCTAATGGTGCAAGAAAATCAAGTTAAGAAATGTTGCCTTAAGAGCCTGTCTCAATGTCAGGGACAGTGTCTTTATTTTATATTGGTTCTCTTGGGTCATAGTGTACCCCTTAACTAGTCTGTGTTATTGCCATACTTATTTTTAAAATCTTTGGGGCATATATTTTTGGTTTGGCCTATTCTAATGTTGAGGGTCAATTTCTGCCCTTACTTAAAATCTCAGTAGATTTTCTCTGAGGCCCTGTTGAATTTGATGGGAATACGCACATGCTTAAACTTAGTCATGGGCAAAATCAGGACCTAAATATTCTCTTATATTACATATTGAAGTTTTAACAGCCCATGACATTCCATGATCACAATGCAGCCTCTTTCTGAGTAGGGCAAGGTGCATAAATGTATATGAGGGGAGACTATGAAATCATTTACTCTTGTGAGCAGTAGGTGCCTGGTAAGACTGAAAAACCTACATTTCTTTGGGTACATCTATAGTGACGGTGGCAAAATCACCGGCACGAGTGCACTCTTCTGGGTTTGACTGAGCAGTCTGTCAAGATGCACTCAATCACCCTGGAGTTCACATCAGTAACTCCAGCCCCAGAAGTAGCCTAGTGCTAAGGCGAGCAGACAGCTTTTTTGTTCACCTTAGCATAGTGTGTTGAGAGAGGTAAGTGGCAGTTAATAAGTTAACAGTAGATGCACAAGGTATTTTACACAACTTGTGTATCTCCCGTTGACTACTCCTGAAAACTGCAGCAAGTGTAGCCTAGAGTATTCTCATGTAGACTAGTTTCAAAGGGGTAGTGGTGTTACTCTGATCTGATACAGTCAAATGTAATCACAAGATTTATCTTTCCGTCCCATGCTGGAAGTTTTCCATTTTCTAGCAATCTGACAATGTGGGAGCTCTCCCACAAAAGCTAATGTGAAAAATAAACTTGCTGTTCTTTAAAAGTGCCACAGGACTTATTGCTTATTAGTCTCATGAAGACTGGTGTTGATATCTGGATGACCAGGAGATGACCTGAGTGTTATTGTAAAGCTTCACAGTGGTTCGAAGAAAAGCTCTCCACTAAGGGAAAGAAGAATAATTTGGGACGCTTTTCGTAAAACAGGACAAGAGAATTCTTATGTGAAAAAGCACATATGTTTCATATGAATCATCTCCTTGACTATGCTGAGACAAAACAGAGATTTATTTTGTAGACAGATATTTTTAAGTGTCTACAATTTAGGTATTGATTCTGATCTCATGAAAACCTCGTCTGTTTCTTCTATCTACATCATGCTTAGGTAAATATTTTGGGAATGGATTAAATTATAATCGATTTTACTGTGGATTGATTTTATTTGTACTGGTTTAATTACTAATTAAAAAAGAACAATTAATCCACAAATTCGCCAGCATAACCAGATCAAGGCCTACACATAAAAATAAAATGCATTCTCAGATATGATCCTACAATTCATTCCATTAGTGCAGTAGAGTCCATTTCCAGTTAGACCGGTCTCAATTTTCAGTGCCTTCAGAAAACAGAAGCCCTGAGATTTTTCTAAAATGCTTAAGGGGTTGGGACAGCCAGTTACCACTAATTTAAATGGAAACTGGACATGTAAAATCCCTTATATAGTTTTGAAAATCCCTTTCTGGAGTGTTTTCCCCCATTTGTGCCTGCTATCCCTTCCTGTATTTTTTCAATCCCTCTATTTTTGCTACGAAGAGGTCAGCTATGTTCCTGATATTCAGATACAACAGATCTCTGGCTTGGTTTGTATTTTAAGCAACTGTAACAGCCAGTTCATATCCATTTTTCATCAGCCACCATGAGATCAGCTGTTCTGTGCTCAGGCAGAGTCCTTGTCCAGTCAGAATCTCTGTCTCATCTTGGTTCTACTTTTGATTTTACATAACCCACAGGGGCACTGTCCTAACTCGTGCAGCCTGCAGCTGTGACACCAGCAGGCAGTGTAGCTTAACAGGAGTTACAGGCTCTGGGTGCCAAACCTCAAATGCTAGACATTGTGCCAGCAGAGCAGATGTCATCTAAAGTGTTTAAGCAGCATGGGCTGGATTTTTAGTCCAGTCATGTGGATCAGGCAACATATGTAATATAAGAACCTCAATGTGTCTCTCAAAAAATATCTTATTAAAAAAAACACTGTAATAGCATTTCAATGAGTCTTTGGTCTGTCTAGAGAAATAAATTTTTGCTTGTACATTGTACTTAAACTGATGAGACACGTTTTCTCGTGAGTTGCAGAGATGATGATGTGGCTTTTGGATTGTTCCTAATATAGAGACTATTAAGGATTTTTTAACTCCTGTACCATTTTCCACTGTGTACTGAGTCACCTAGGGAAAGATTCTGCTTGGCTTATATGTGGGTTCACATTGGGCTTGCTCCCTTGTCCTTTGCACTGCCAAGAATTGCTATCCCTGCACTTACGAGTATTGGAATTGCTACCTAATTTTCCTCCTGAGGAGTGCCTGGCACACCATTTGGAGCCATGACTCTGGTCTGCCTTCATGCACAATGGGAAGCTGTGGGAAGGTCCTAGTATGATCTGAGAGGCAATGGAGCGCCACACTGCCCCCATTACATTAGGGGCTGTACCCATTAGGTTCAATCAAATCCTTTGTAAATATCCAAAACCAGAAAACAAATATCAACATGTCAGAAATGTAACAGATCTCTGAGACACTCTAAATGTTTTTGCAGTGTATACAAATATTTTTGACTTGTTCATTTTCAAATAGGATGTAGTCAGGAGGTTATTGTAGAGATCTTGTCTGCACAAGACATCTAAAGCATAATATGTATAATATATTGCCATTACTTATGATTTTCATGCTGAGCCACTTGATTCAATAGTTCACCCTGTACTGCCTAGAATTCTTAGAAATATACTATGCTTTTTAAAACCAGGTGTGGCTTGCTATTGCAACTGGATATTGGGAGGGAAAGGAATGGGACTAATTCTTCAGCATAACACCTGGATTAAATTGCTAAATGATAGTCAGCTCCTTAGCTAATGTAAAATGGGGAAAAAACTAAACTAAACTAAAAAAAGCAACTGAAGACAATGGAGTTATACCAAGGTATAGTAGTAAGAATCTGGCCTTTCATTTTTACTGATTTGCGGCTCTTGTGTGTTCAACTTCTCACATCTTATTTTCCCTCTAGAGACACAAAATGACACTTTCACAAAATGAAATAGGTAGGCTAATCCAGAAGATAGAAGTGACTTAATGGGTCTTCTCTATTGCTAACTTCACTGTTTCTATATTATTCTCTGATACTGAGAGTATTCCAAGGTACAGGATCAAGGGAGATTTCCCCCTGTTACTTTTACGAATTCTCTTTTTAAATTAAGGTTCTCAAGTTAGAAGCAGTCCTAGCGCCCCCACCCCACACATGGCTAAGCCAAAAAAAAAAAAAAACCCTGGAAGTTGGTTGCCAGGGCAATTGCCTGCTTGCCTGATCCTAGCTATAGTCATTTTCATAGCTAAAATGAGTGATTTCCAGAATGGACAGGCAAATCATGTGGAGTTTGTAGGGTTAATGTCACTTTTCTATCCTAAGTAGTATGCAATCCCATCAATTTTGAATAAAATAATGAGTCCACCATCTGAGTGGGTTTGAAATTAGGCAAAAAATAAAATTAACTCATACATTTCTAGTTTCAGATATTCTTGCTATAATGTCTATATACTTAAAAAATTTGTTTTGCCTTAGGGGAGGTTTATATTCTTCTAAAATTACTCAGAGCAAATTGGAGTCATTTACATAATGGCAATACCTTTTTTTAAAAAAAAAATCGATTGTAATCCTACATTCATAGTAGCACTCATTTTTGAGAGGCACAGAACAAGCTGAAGACCGTGCTTGCGCATTCAGTTTGTAAACATTGGGCGTGGCCTCTTACAAATGCAGTTGTATTATTATTCTACTTGTATTGCAGTTGTAGCTAACAAAACAGCCAACCAACATCAGGACCCCACTGTGGTTGGATCTGTACATACATATCGTAAGACTGTCCCTGCCAAAAAGAGCTGACAGTCTACATTAGACGAGCTCAACGAGATATGTATTACTCTAACGTTCAATGGATGGGGAACTGAGGCACAGAGAGATTAAGTGCTTTGTTCAGAGTCACAAAAGGCATTTGTAGCAGCGATGACTAACCAACTCGGATAGCCAGAGTCTTAGTCCACTGTTTTAACCAGAATATCATCCTTTCTTGCAATGTGTAAAAGACATCATTTTGACTTGCAAGTACATGAGAGCATACGAATGGCCATGCCGGGTCAGAACAATCATCCTTCTACCCCAGCATCCTGTTTTCTGATATTGGCCAGTGCCAAATGTGTCAGGGGGAATGAAAAATTAGTATAATTGAGTGATCCATCGCTGTTATCCTAGCTTCTGGCAATCAGAGATGTACGGATATCCAGAGCAGGGGGCTAAACCCCTAATCATCTTGGCTAATCGCCATTGAAGGACCTATCCTCCAGAAATTTAACTTATTCTTTCTTTAACTAATTATACTTTTGGTTTTCACAATATCCCCTAGTAACAGTTCCATCAAGTTGACTGTGCATTGTGTGAAGGAATATTTGTTATGTTTGTTTTAAACAGGCTGCCTATTAATTTTAGCAGGTGACCCTGGTTTTTGTTATGTGAAGGGATAAATAACACTCCCTAGTCACTTTATCTATACTGTTTGTGAATTCTGTAGTTGACTATTTTCTAAATAGAACAGTTCTGATATTTTGTATCTCTTTTCTTATGGAAGCTATTCTAAACCCCTAATAATTTTTGTTGCCCTTTTCTGTACCTTTTCCATTTCTAATGTATCTTTTTTGAGATAGGGTGATTGGAACTGCATGTAGTATTCAAGGTGTGGGAGTACCATGGATTTATGTATTGGTATTAAGATATTTATCCCTTTCCTAATGACTTTACTAAAAAAGTCTGTTAGCATTTTTGCCTGTTGCTGCCCATTAAGTCAGTGTTTTCAGAGAAGTATCCACAATCTCATTCAGTGGTGACAACTAATTTAGATCCCATTATTTTGTATGTATAAATGGAATTATTTCTTCCAGTGTGCATTATTTCCTACTTATCTTTGAATTTTATCTGCCATTTTGCTGCCCAGTCACCCAATTTTGTTCTTCCCATTGTAATTCTTCACATTTAGCTTGGGACTTAACCATTTTAGGTAATTTTGTGTCATCTGTAAACTTTACCACTCAGTGTTTATCTCCTTTTCAAGATTATTTATAAATAAATAGTCTGCAATGTTTTGAAAATTATAGCTGTGTACCCAGGGACTATTTTCAGAAGTAACTTTCACATTTCAGCTCCACTAACACCTGGCTGAATGAGAAAAAAGAAACGAAACTATTCAAATATATTAATGTTGATTTTGCTGAAATGTTGCAATATATTTCAATCTCACAAATATAAACAATGTATGACAAATATGCTTTATTAAAATGCACAACTTTTAACCAGTAGGTAGCTAAAGTTTCGCTTGGGAAACCACAAACCAATAGAGTATAATAACACTGGCGGTGTGGGAAGAAAAAAAAAATTACATACTGTAATTACAGTCCAAGAGGCCATCACTGAAAGACATAATGCCACAGTTTGTGGTGGCAGTGGGAAGCCGCACTATGGAATGAAAACGTGCCGTTTGCAACATAAGCATCTTTATTGCAAAGAGAGGGTTGATATTTGCATTGGTTTTGCAAGCTAAATAAAACAAGCAGCTGACTTTGCGTGAGGCACCTGAAAGTTTTATTGGTTAGTTTTATCTTCTCTTCCAGTAAAAGGCAGGGGCTCATAGGGTGTATATTTACATGATTTTTCCCCACAAGAAGTGTTCCATGGCCTCACGTGTCAGAAATAAGATGTGTTGTAGGGCATTTGCAGTGGAGGATTATTGCTCCTCTGAGTAGCAGAGCGTATATGGTTTGATGCTTACTAGCACTAAATGTTTTGACCAGGAAAAGTAGAAGAGAGAAGCAGCAAAGCAGATTTCATATCCTTGAACAGTCCCATCAACTTGTTAATGTGTGTGTTGTTACTTACATCACTGTCATATTTTATATGTAATGTATATTTTTTGGTTGAAAAGGGTCTGCATTCTTAATAACTGGGCCAGTGATAGCAAGTACTTCAACTGCAAAAGAAAACTTATATTCAGCATTTTTTTTTCTGAGCAAAGGATCATAAAAATTTCATATGTAAAAACAATATCTTGGTTTCATGTAAAGGTGACTTTGAATGGTGTTAGATAAGTAGAAAATCTAAGCACTGTGTTACTATAGTGATGATAGATAAATACCTATAAATAATAGAGCTGATTGAAAAAATGACTGGTTTTGGTGAGGAAATATTTTTTAAATGCGGTTTTTTTTTTCAAAGTTTCACATGAGAACTCCAGTTTTTTATTTAGAAAGAAAGAAAGAAAGTTGAAAGGGGCAGCTGTGTTAATCTAGTTCAGCAGAATAAACAAGGAGTCCTGTGGCACTCAAAGACTAACAAATTATTTATTGCATGAGCTTGCATGGAAGGAAAATCCCACTTGGTCAGATGCTTTGAAGCTTCCAAAGCATCAGATGAAGTGGGATTTTCTCCACAAAAGCTCATGCAAAAAATAATTGGTAAGGTTTTATGTGCCACAGGACTCCTTGTTTATTTTTTCATTAAAAAAAAATCTTTTTGGTTGAGAAGCTATCAGCTACTCACCAGATAGTCCCCAGTTCAGTTAACAGTTGATAGAACAGATTCTATTGTAATTCCCTGTTTACATACACAATAACTTGAACCATGTGGACTTAAGTTTTCAATTCTTTGTTTTCATCTAAAGGAGAATATTTTGGAAGACTCTGAGCATAATTCCTTCACCTTCTGGTTCAGGGAGCATTAAAAAACCCACACATTACCAGTTTTTAAAGAGTCAAACCATACCTTTTTATCTAGGACTTATTAAAATAACCTAGTTTATTTACATGAAAAGAAAACAGTTCCCACTTAGAAGATACAACTTTTATGTAAGATTAAGACTGCAAAGTTCAAAAAATCCAGAGACTGTGTGGTCCAATAACATTACTATAGGCATGATCCATCTGTGAAGTCTTTTCTATTTTCTTAATGTTAAATGTAAATATGTACATATTTTGTGTTTCTTATTAATGAATGCCATGAAAAATAGATTCATTCTACTGGTAGTTTTGTTTTACATTTAATCTATAAAAAGTCTGCCTATGTATTCTGCTGATTCTGAGTAATCCTCCTCCATTCTGCTCTCAATTCTAGTCTTTTAAATGGAGAGGCCAAAGAAGGGTCAACTGTCCAAAAAGTTTTCTTGAGTCTTTGAAACTGACTCAGCTCAACCACAAAATAAACCACTGTAAAAAATGAATTATGGTATAAAAATGCCTTTGCATACATGGCTATCTAGAAAGAACAGACTAGTCATATAACAGCCAGTTGATTTAAACCACAAGAGTTTAACTCTAGTCTGAGGGAGTTGTTGATATAGTTATTAACACATTTTAGAATTCCAACAATCTCCTCCCCTAACCCTACCCTAACATGCCAACCCTGTACCAAAACAGTACTTATTGAAAAGAGTCCAGATTCTGGTCTCACTGAAATCAAAGGCAAAATTCTCATTGACTTCAATGGAAGCAAATCTGGATCCAAGATGTCAGTTTCGCATAGCCCCTCAAATTTTCATCAGAAAAAATAACACCAGTCCATATGACACTTCAAGAAAATAGTTCTAACATATTATACTGTGGTGATATTGTTCAGTTTCAAAGGCGCAGCTGTGTTAGGCTAGTTCAGCAAAACAAACAAGGAGTCTTGTAGCACAATCCTTGTTTGTGGTTTTATTGAATGTTTGACTCACAAAGTGTCTTTTGCAGCAAAGAAGTACTCGCCCATTTTCCTTGAAGCCACCATTTAAAAAAAGAAATGCAGTTATTTTTGGAGAAAATTTCCCCATTTAACACATTAGACAACTGTATTCAATTCCATTTAAAATGATTTTACTAATGTTTATTAGATAAATGTATTCCTTATTAAAAGTCAAGGCCTTTAACAATAAGATTTTTTCTTTTATTTCTATAATATATATTATATACTATTTCTATAGTCTATTATTTCCTTTTCTCCCAGTTGTAATCACATGAATTTTAACAGTGAACTCATCTGGTTATTTATGAATATGTTTGCAAATCATTTTTTGAATTTGGCTAGCTCTAACTATTTTGACTAGATGATGTGAACTTATTGGAATGGTAGAAATGAAGGTTTGCTTTCATGTTGTTTTCTTTAACTGCATGGACAAGCCCAATGCCCTCATTTTCTTAGAAGAATCATGCATCTGGACACCAGTGTTTAAATTTACAGGAGTGGGCAGAGGCAGCCTTAGGCAATTGGCGGATGTAGGTGAAGGCCCATTGTGGGGCCCCCTGTAGGCCCCTACTGCTGCCCTCCCCATGGCCCCAGTCCTCCCTGGATCCCTAACTGCCCCACCCCACCCCCCAGTCTTCTTATTTGTTTTGCTGAACCAGACTAACATGACTATCCTTCTGGAAGTCATAAATTGTTCTTAGGTATGATATTTTTAAAGATCTTTCCATCAGGAAGGTTGTAAGTTGATCATCTTTTACTTAACATAAATGATCTAATGCTGAACTACAAAGTTAAAATGAACATTTAAAAATTTTTAAAAAATATGTGCATTAATTAACAAATAAAATGTGGTAAAATTAATGATGGCTCAGAAATAACTAAAATACTACATTTAAAATTTTGGCAGTCAAATCTTACATTTTTTCATATAGGCTTGGGTTTATGTCTACTAGAAGTTTAATACGAACAATTATAATAAATACAAATTAGTGAAAAGAAGGTTTCTAGTTTGTAGCTATAAATGAAAAACACCATATTTCAATGAAATTCTCTGAAGTACTCAAGTTTATAAGACTCTGGCCCCCTCAAAAATATTAAATAGTTAATATAAAAGAAGCTAAAAAATTACTTACCAAAAGAAAGACATACAGCACAGACATCACAGACAGCTGTAATGATAGCTTGAGGGCAGCACAATATTTATATGTAGCAGCTTATATGGAACTACCTGGTACCTGAGCTAACCAAAGCCAAAGGAAAAATTGTGACAAAGGAAAAGGCAAATGAAGAACAGGTAAAAAAGAAAGGGAAAAGACAGTATTTCACAAGTGGGAGTAAAAAATGGCAGAATAAATGCCCACACTGAGGAGGTGAGACCATTAGAAAAGTTCCTGCTATTGTGCTGTCTATTGCTTGCTTCTGCTTTTTTAGCATGTCAGTGTGAAGGTCATGGGCAATAAGCGTGAAATTTGGAATTCAGACGAAGCACAGATCCTAAGCATTAGTTTAAACTAAAATGTTCCTGGTTAGTTTGAACTATCCTGAGGTTAGTTTGGACTAACCTTGAACTTCTTAGTTCAGACTAAGAAGTCCAGACTCATTTTGGCAGATGTCGACATAGCCTTGGAGACCGTACCTGAGATAATGGACAGTTCAACATATATAACATAATGAACTGGCTGGGTTAAGGACTGTACTCTCAACCTTGCCATGGACACTGCATTCTTTAAGCTCCCCGATGATTTCCAGCAAGTGTCCTAACCCTTTGGTCATAATTGCTTAAATAAGATATCAGTTGTAAAAAGCCTAAAGGAAAAGATCTGTGATTTGTTGTTGTTGGTAGCATCTGAAGAGGTGGGTTTGTATGTTTACTCCACTGTAGGGTGCATATGTGAAAGGAATTTGAAGTTTTAAAGATGGGCCTCTCTAATGCTCTGAATGCATGAACATTCAAAATAACACATTTTACTAAGAAACCCATGAGAAATTATGTGCACTTTTCCCCTCAGCCTACCATGAGTAACAAATACTGCCTTCCCTGAACTCATGTATAACCTGCCTTAACAACTCTCTCCACAAAAGCCATAGTGTTGGAGGGAGAGGGTCTAAAGACGGAGTGGCCCAACTCAGCCATAGCCAGCACCACCCTCCGTCTCGGAAAAGTAGCTATACAGGATGCAATGAAGGTTCCAAGAAGAGAAGATGGAGGGCTATTAACAAGGTCTATTAGGGCCACCCTGCAAAAACAACCATTATGCTAGTCACGTGGGAAGGAGCATAGTCTACTGGGGGTGTGAGGGGACATGTTCAGGGGACAACATACGAGAATTCCTGCACTTCATTTCTGGGTCTGCAAACTTTGTGGTTTTTCAAATGAATTAGGCTAAAATCCAGAGTCAAGCCTGTAGCCCAGCTACTTAGACATATATATAAGGAGTGCCGGTCCTGAGGAATCACATCCCAGGCTGCTGAGCCTCTTTGCAGAGCCCACTCTGGCCCAATGGCCAGATCAGGTTGTGCAAGCCCTTTCACAAACCCTTCCACTATGGAGATTATGTGACAATCCATGTGGCAGTGACTTCTTTGGTTCCACAGCATGTGTCCTGACCTCTTAAGTCCCTTATGGGAAGCATAGGATGACCGAAAGAAGCTGAGTTTTCACTGGGCATACTTCCTGTGAGAGCTCCCTGCGTCCTTCTCCCATGGCATAGCAGAGAGTTTCTCAAAGCGGGGGTCATGACACCTTAGGATTTGGTGAGGTTATTATGGAAGTGGTCATGAGCTGTCAGTCCCAATTTATGCTGGAAGAGTTGTATGGCACAGGGAGGGGGTGGTATAGTCTGAAATCTTTTCAAAGGGGGCAAGAAAAAAAATTGAGAACACTTAGTGTAGCAGAGCTACCTCTGCCTGGGGAAGCTCCACACCCATGAAGAAGTGAGTCAGATTTGTCCCTGAAGCACTCTATGTCTTGCTTTCCTCACAGGAAGTCTCACTGAAAAATGTATAGTTTGTTAATAGGAAGGACAAACAAAAGATGGGATGAGAAACAGGGCACAGAGCAGGGGATTGATTCGTCTGAGGTCACTGGTAGAGCTAGAAACCTAAACCCAAACTAGGTTCCTGTCCAGTAGGCCAGACTGTTTTTCAGTGATTAATTTTCATATTCTTACTTTAGTGATGATGCAATTTATAACCCATCCAAGAGGGCCAAAATTAATTACTAAGCAAGTCTATTTCTGACAGCCCCACAGCTCATGCTAGTCATACCATTAGGTTTATTCAGCTTCAAACATGGCTTTAAGCAGAGGGTTATTGCCTCTCCCTCTTGCTCCCATCAAGTACATGCCACATTCTAGCCTGCAAAGAACAGCACTAGAAATAGCATAAGCACATGGCTTTGCTCTTCCAATATCAAATACCAACCTTTGCATGCTTGGCTTGGGGAAGGAAATAACAAGGGAAAAGGGGAAATGAAAATAAGACAAAAAATCCCACATAAAAATAGGGAGAACCTTTGTCAAGTGGATCTCATGATTCTGTTTGTAACTGCAGCTCAAAGCTCTGAACAGGATGTGACTTAATGTGGTAGCTAATCACAAAAAAAAAAAAAAAAAATCCTTGCCATGCACAGAGAAAAATATCAGTTTCTGCTTTTTTAAAAGAGAGAGGCAGATGGTAATTTTCTGTGTTTGTAGAACAACAACAGAGAAGTCACTTTGGCAGTGAATGCCTTGCTGAAGTTCTCATTTTCTGTATTTTAGGAGCCATGCTTTTATGATTTCTTAAAGTGGACCTGTGCTCTGAAAAAGAAAAATACCATCTTTTAGGTCAAAAAATCTGCTCTGTTATTTTTTTTTATCTAGTTTTATAGCTAGCTCTTAGTAACAAACATGTTTTCTGATTTCTTTTTGTAACTTTGGTTAGCCAACATTGCTCAGAGAGAAGGAGCTGAGTTCTGTTCCTTCTGGTAATTCAGCGACGAAGTTACTTGCAAAGTTCCTCAGTCACATCACCAATTCATTCCAAGCACTGAAGTTGCATGAGTGTCACTGAGGAGTGGACCAGGTTTTCCACTGTGTGTCCTCTGTGTAACTTTTTTGCATTCATTTCGAGGAATAGAGCCTCAGAGTTACAAACACCAGAGTTATGAACTGGCCAGTCAACCACACGCATCATTTGGAACCAGGAGTACACACACAATCAGGGAGCAGCAGCAGGAGAGATGAAGAGAATGAGTGAATAAACACAGTACAGGACTGTGTTAAATTTAAACTACTAAAAAAATAAGAGAAAACATTTTTTTTTCTGCATAGGAGTGTTTCGAAGTTGTATTAAGTCAGTATGCAGGTGTAAACTTTTGCAAGAACAGCCATAATATTTTGTTCAGAGTTATGAACATTTCAGAGTTACAACCAACTTCCAGTATGGAGGTGTTCTTAACACTGACGCTGTACTAAGGTTCATAGGAGAAGAGCCAGTTGGTTAGAGGTGTGCCTAATTATCAGGCTAGAGCAGGGTCAGGAAGTTAATGAGCTAATTAACCCCTTAACAGGCAAATAGCTTTAAAAGGGCACAGGGTGGCAAGGGGGCAGGCAGGTGTGGCAGATAATGAGAACCTGACAAGATGAGGTTTCAGATTACAGCCACCCTGTCAGGAAGAAGGGCCCAGAAAGCTGAAAAATGGTGCTAAGGTAGAGAGGCACTGATGTGTATTGATAGAGGTACTGATCTGCTGTAAATAAAGAGCTCACTGCTATTTATTTACAAGCAAGAAGTTCTCAGAGCAATCTGTTCTCATTTACACTAGCATAAGCCTGTCAGAGTCAGATTCATGCTCATAATGCCTTCTACCTCTTTTCTTATTCTTACATTCAAACCTACCCAGCATTTTGTACATTAGAAATGGTTCACTGCCTGCTGGTTTTATGAAACATGATGCATCTCTGCCTAAATGAGAAAAATAAATATCTAGGGAGCTTTTGCACATGTCAACAGTATTCAGTGAAGCAATATGTGTAGGCAGCTCTGGAAACAGTGACAAAGTGAGTATCTGTGCATAACTTGGGAATAATATCATCACCGTCTAGACAACTCAACAATTAGCATCCAGACATACCGAAGACTTCTTTAAGAACTATCCAGAAACAAAAGAGGTCTCTATGGGGAAAAAAAAAGCCACAATTCACTCTCTGCTACCTTGCATATGCACTTCTAAGCTTAACTTTGTTTAAAAAGTTACTTTCTAGAATTAACTTCTTTTTCAAGGCCACTGCTGAGTACAAGTTTATAAAACTGCAGTTGATGAAGATCTTCCTGTTAAAACATCTGTTTTAATAGTCTCTGTGCATAGCAATTGCTAGGCAAAATGCTGTTTGATACAGTAATTCCCATATACTTCCCCTGCTGCTTCTCCTTTTATTATTATTATTATTTTTTTTTATTATTTTATTTTATTTTATTTTTACTTCAAAAAGCTTCATTTTCAAAACCACTTAAGTTGGGAAAACTAGCACCATTTCTTTTTCAGCTGTGAATCTCCTCTCTCACAAGAGTTTTAATGCCATTGAAGCTGCTTCTTTTAACTTCTACTATTGCAAATGAGGACTAGCTCCACTGAAGACAGTAAAATTATACAGGCATAAAGCCAGTCAGAGAAGAGACTCAAGCCCATGCTTCTCACAGAGGCAAAACTCCCATTGGTTTTAATGGCAGTTTTGCTTGAGCAAGGGGTAAGAAGTCTGGGCAAGATCCTTCCCCTACAGAGAAAAAGTCATGGAGTTTCATGTCCCATATTTGAAAGCATGGGATCATTCTGTCCAAGGGTGGGACATATCTTTCCCTCCCCCTCGCTAATTGCTGAACAAACAGGAGGCTTTGTACATAGGTGTCTCAGATCCTCCAACAGTCATGCACATCACAAACAAAGAAGACTTGTGCTTTCCTGTATTTCTTCTACCCTCTTACCATCAGCAGGGCACCACTCTTGGTTATTGGGCCCAGAGGCCCTCTTTAAAAGTTGCTGGAGGGTAGGAAAAGGAAATCTACAATGAAAAGCAGCTGTGTGAGGTCTAAGACTTGTCCATTTCATATTTAAAAAGCCTGGAAAGAGAGAGAAACAAACAAAGAGTCCTGTGGCACTTTTAAAAACTAATGAGTCTATTTATCGCATGAGCTTTTGTGAGAGAAACATCACATCATCAGATGCTTGAAAATGGATAACTCACAGTATAGGAGGGAAAAATAAATGCAGTGAAGTGTAATCACAGGATCAGGTCAAACTATTTCAGTAAATCAGAGAAGTTGTTTTGATTCAAACAGTGTGGTATAACATATATGAAGGTGGGGATGTTGAAAAGTTGTATGGAAAGAGAGAGTGTGTGATAACTGAGGTAAGAAACATCTTCCTTTTGATGAGTGGTGAAGACAAAGTTTAAAGCCTGTATGTAGGTGTTAAGTGGACTAAAGCCAAGATAAACACTAATGACCAAAGTTATCTATTCCCCTGCCTCCCTTGTAGAAAATGGTCATAGCTCTGAGATACACTTTGACACCTCCGTGTGTTTAGAGATGGGAGAACTGGTCATGTGGATTTTTAGACTGTTGCTTGCTTTGGTGGGTCTGCTGTAGCCATGCTTGCTTATGTTCTGATCTGTTGCAGTTTTGCTCTACGTCCATACTAGTGCTGTTCTAAACATTTTCAACAGCTTGCTGAATGCTACTCTCACAGGCACAGCTCCCAAAAGCAGTAGATTCAGGGAGATTTGAAAAGGCCATTATGGGGCAGTAGCAGGAGGAGGCCTGGAACCACTTCAATCTGGTTGTTTAGTTCATCTCACATAGACATTAAATGGATGTAGGGTCAAGCTAAATCAGTAGTTAGCTCTGCTGAAAGCAAGTTTTATCTCAGTTGTATTTGGGACACAGGTAAATCACATGATGTGTTTTATATGTTCTCTAAAGTGACCACTAGTTCATAGCATAGTAAACTTCTGTATGTAGACAAGACCAACAAGTGTGTGACTTCTTAAAAGTCTGGCTAATTAGGTCTGATCGGCACACCTAAGTAAATGTGATATTCATGCAAGCAAAATGGTCAATAATTGAACTAGAAATATTTCCAGGGAGAGTATTGGTTATGATAAGAAAAAAAACATGCACGTTAAACTCCCACACGGAGTTCTACAGATGACACAAACATTTGGAAAGATGTCTTTCTACACCCTGTGGTAACTAGAGAACCCAATCAGTCTTTCAAAAAATCAAGGGTTGGGAGGGGATGACATTTGCCTGTATTCCAGTTTAAATCCATGTTTAGATATGGACAACTGAAAATAGTGAAGTAAAAGGCGAGTCACTTTCCACTCAGTTGCTAGGCCTCTTAAAAATAACTGAACGACGATTGCCTCAGCTATCCAATAAAATAGGGTTATATATAAAGTGTCTGCAATATTGATAATGACTTCGGTTTTTATTACAGGTGGTACCATGGCCCAGTAGCCAGGTGGGTATTGGTCTAAAAATCAAGCAATCTTTGTTCTTCTCCCATTTTTACTATTAATCTGCTTTATAATCTGAGACAAACTGCTTCCTCTAACTGTGATTCAGTTTCCCATCTGCAGAGCAGAGATGATGTTACTTACCTTCCTTTGTGAAGTGCTTTGAGATCAATAGAAAGAAAGAACTTATTTTGGCTTAGGTATCAAACCAAATGCATTCTATGACTTACTTTGAAGGGAGCTAGAGCAGTTCCTGTCATAGGGCTCTGGCTGACAGAAAGTCAGTGAAAACAAGAATATATTGGTGCATAGTGCCCACAGTTTCTTTCTAACCTACAGGAAGATCAGCAACCAAGTGCAGCTTGTTCACACCATAACAAACCCATGCCTACCTAGCCCTTAACAGTTGTTTCTGTGCTTTACACCTTGGGCACTCATAGCTTCACAATGACTGTATGAAGAGAACTCGGAATTAACGTGCTCACTCCTTGTGCTAAAAGTGAATCTCTCTAAACCATCAGCACAGCTCCTATGACAGTTGATCACTTCTCTTTCTTTCAGGTTAAAAGGAAGTGATACACATGGCCATACAAGAGCCAGTACATATTTTGCAGATGTTTTCTTTGGAAATATGCTGGATTGCCTAAAATCCACCATAAAGATTTGGGTAAACAATACCAACTACTGCACTGCTTCAGTTGCTGACACTGCTTCAGCTGGTTACATCACGTCAATTTTTAAAGCAAGACCGACTCGTGTCTCACTCACAATATTGCAACACTGCTCATAGAACAGTTACGTCAGTCAGTTGGCTGTCACAGGAGAATGTACTCAATTCTCTGAAAGAATCCTGTGACTACTATAGTTCACTACACTCTGCTATAGAATTCCTAGTCACTTATATTTTCCTTTTCCGTATTTCATCCTAGTACTCCCTGTCTGACACCGACAGCACCAGTTATAGCAACAAAAGGTACTTTTGTAGTGGATGTCAGTAGTTTAGAACCTGTATGTTAGTTAGCTAACTGCTACATATGCAGGGGAGCAAACTGGGTCTGGGCCAGGAAAATCTGCAAGATTCATTTCACCAAGTTTCTCATAGCTCATCCTGATGGCATGTGGACTTCTCCTACCCACTGCAGAGTGAGTAAAGAGCATGGCCCCCCAAATTCAAGGAAATCCTCATGATCTCAGACACCTGTGGAGGGTTGGGGAATTTCCATTGAGTCCCATTGCCTACCCCTGCATATCCTGGTGGTTCTTACTCATGCCTGGACCGTACCAGTTCCCCAAAGGGGACTTTTGGATCACATGGGAGGAAATTGTTTCAAATAATGCCAACAAGGTCAGCTTTTCAATTATTGTGGGAAATCCCTGCAGTTTTGAAGGAGTTGCTGTCACAGAATGGCATTGCCAATGGCCAATTTCTCCTTCACATGTCTCCTACAGAGCTCTAAATGTAGAAAAGGAGATTCTGTGGAATCAGAGGAAGCAGTGACTGCCTTTTAGGATCAGCAGACTCTCACCTAAAAAGATTTACCATGTTTAAATGGAAATTCCACCCTTTTTTTTTTTTTTTTGCTATCTACTTAATTTTTCTGAAGCTGTGATTTGGTTCTTTGCATTCTATTTAATTTCTACAGACATATCAGTTTCCTTTGGACAAACGTAGCCAGCATGGGGAATGTTTCATTTGTGTTTCTCTTTCATTGTGGTACACTTTGGCTTTCTTTTCACATGCACGTCACATCTCTCGACACTTTCTTGTTTCTGTTCCTCATTTAAAGTTGAAAATGTGTGCCTTAAAAAATATGGTACAGTATGAAGATTGCATCCCTTTCCTAGGATTGTACCTATTAATTATTCTTCTTATAGTTTTCTCACCCACCCACTTTTCCTGCTTTGTTAATATTATACACCCTTTACGGTACTCTTCTGTACTATATTTCCTTCTACAAACTATAGGGTGATGTGACAGAGGAAGTTCCAGAGAGAATTAGGACAACATTATCTCTTATTCAGAAGTGTCTTTGTGGGTCACCACAGACTACTCTTCAAAATATGAACTTGAACAGAATTAATTTCCTTAGCATAACTGTAGACTGATTTCATCATCATTTAGTGTTGTTCCTGAAGCCAGGGTAGTATTGTCAAAAGGTTTATGAGAAGACAATTGGAATTCCTGATTCTTCTTGGAATAGTGTCCCTGTGGGGGTTCCACTTCAGGTGTGCCTGAGTGTTGTGCCTTTGATTGGAGATTTTTAGGAGCAGTGCCCATTTGGCTGATGTATGTTCATGCCATGCACCAATGCCATAAGGGCCTGTGTGGGTGAACTGCCCTCTGTTCCTTCTCCCTCACCTTTGGCCTGAGATGGAGTCTGCAATGTGTGCCTATTTTCTATTTAAAATGTAAATATATCACTAGTTTATAGTTACTTATCTTTTAGTGTTTCCTTTGATTTTTTTCATCTTTATTTTCTCCCCCACTCAGAGATTTTTTTTTTAAAAGAAATCCTTCATTTTTAGATCTAGTTGGATAGTAGTTTAGAAATTCCCCTTCTTGGGGGCTGTCTCTTGTGTTAATTTTTCTTCAGAGATTCTGGGTTCTCCAGATTCAAGAGGGGCCTGTCCTGCTAAAAGACAGGCATTCCTAGTGCCTCTGCTATGTGGGTGATACCCATATGCCTATTAAGTACAAGATCTGTGCATCATTCAAGGGTAGACTGAGAAAAAATAGGGAGATCAATTAAAAAAATCTAATAATGAAGCAAGTCTTATGTGCAATGTCAGATCCTGGGACAGCTGACCCCCCCCCGTACCTAAGTCTTTTAGTACTGCTTATGCCCTTCCTTGTCCACATCAAGATCTCAGTCCTAGTGACCATTAGAGAGGTAGAATGTGCAGGGCATCTGGTACTCATCTGCACCTGCCTCTAAGCAGCAGGAGGTAGGGCATAAATCTCTAAGAGTATCTCAGTTACTGATACACAAGTGGGGTGTGGAGACCTCAGGACCCAAGCTGAGTTCCATGCAGGTTCCCAATGATGCTGATACCACAAAGGCAAAGAAGAAAACAGCCTAAGACAGACTCCGTACTTAGTTTGCATATCTGGATTCTGGCTGGCACAGACAGGGATGAAAAGAGTTATAAGCCTGTCCGGAAACAATACTCAGTACTGTCATTGAGGAAGACAACTGTAATGAACTCTGTAAGCCCTCCTAGGGTACCAAGGGAATTGGAACTGATGTGTCCCAGAACACAAGCTTGCTCCCAGCTATGTCAGTACTAAAACCACCCTCCACAGGCTCTTTGCCAGGCCAACCATGCTGGGATCTGTGAGCATTCTATCACCAGCAATTTCAATGAAGCTGTCATGCCTTCACTAACCTTTATGGCAGCTGATCAGACAGTTTCAGACAGTGATGAAGTGATTTGTTGACATGCTTCTGATTCCTTTAGAGAAGGTTCAGAAATTCTGTCAGAAGCTCCTAGAGGTATTACAAACCTCACCATCAGTAAGAATTGCCATCCCAATCAATGAGGTTCTTAGGAAGACCACTAAGACTGTTTGGCAAATCGCAGCTATGACTCTGCCTCCCTGCAAGAGAGTGCATAAAAAGTACTGTGTTCCTGACAGGGAATCAGAGTTTCTTATCTCCCACTCAGCTGTGAACTTCCCAATACTAAAAGCTATCAGTGAAAGAACTGTACAGCTTGGGAGCTACATGTGACTCCTGAATGAAAAAGTGTGGCTCCTGGAAAAACGTCAGCAAATCAATTTAGGAAAGCACCCCCAGCCTAGGAGTTCAGGAGGGGGTTGGGACGGTGGGGAGAACTGCAGCATAATCGGGAATGGTGGGGAGAAGTGTGGCATAGTGGGGATTTTAAAAACTTGCCACTAGCCTGCATTCCTCTACATCGAGCAGCAGCTAAGTTTTTACTAATTTTATGGTAACCTTAAGTAATTATTAGAGTCAGACATCAGAATCAATATTTGCCCTCTTTTTACAATAAAATTAAAGTGTGCAATGAATTTTAAACTTAGTAAGTTTGGAGTAGGTAAAAGAATACAGCTATATGCCTCAGTGCAGCTCTCTAAGATTTAATAATCGACTTGTGTCTCTCTTGAGTTCCATGAGTTTGGCCACCCCTGGTCTATAGTCACAGTAGTAGTCATAAGAACAGCATCTTGGCAACTGATGTCAGGCTATCCAACAGAAGTTCCAAGTAGCATTGAAGATCTCCCCTTTCAAGCTTCCAAGCTCTTTGCGGACCTGATGGATGTCTATTTACATACTTTAAAGGACTTGCGTGCCATGCTGAGATCCTTTGGAATATATACTTTAAATAAGAGGAGATTTAGTAAATCTCAGATGGTACAAAGGGCATGACTAGCCCCATATTCAATGTGCTGTAGACCTACTGAACCCTCATAAAAGAGAGCAAGGTACTCAAAAAGAACCCCCACTCAGCTACAACTACATTCACCCAACCACCATTTAAGTAACAATTTTGGGGACTCAGTTGAGAATCTCAACCATCCAGTAAATGAGACTTTACAGCTGCAACATCCTCCTCTGCTCCCTCCACATGGGTGCAGACTCTCTCATTTTCAGGATGCATGGGAGCATATAACACTTCAAAATTATCTATCCTACCTATCCCCCCTTCCTGTCCCTCTTCAGGGAATGCTATCATGATTAATTTCTAGAACAAGAAATGATCTTACTTCTAATTTTAGGAGCAATAGTCTCAGTTCCTGTGCAACACCAAGAAAGGGGCTTCTACTTAAAATTCTTCCTGATACCCAGAAAGAATGGAGCTTAAAGACCAATTTTAGACCTCAGGTCACCAAACAGACCCACAAAACAGCAAAAATTAAGGATGGTGACCCTGGCAGAAATAATTACATTGTTAGAATTAGGAGATTGGTTGACAACTGTCAGCTGAAAAGATGCATATTTTTATGTTTCTATTCACCCATCACACAGAAGGTCTCTTCATTTCTGAAATGAAAACTAACACTACCAGTACAGGGTACTTCCTTTTAGTATCTTCAGAATCAAGCATGTTCTGAACGACTCTGGCAATAGTTGCCCCCCCCAGCTACATCGTTAGGGCATAATTGTTTTCCTATACCTACTTATATGATTGGCTGATGAAACATAGATCCTATCATGTGGCATTAAAGTCAGTAAAGTTCATGTGTTCTCTGTGTCACAGCCCAGGTCTTCAAATCAACCACAGAAATCTATTTTGACTCCACTAAAGCATCTAGATTTCATAGTGGCTTCCCTGGATGCATGGACGGGCAGAACATATCTACCATCCAGCAGATTCCTCACACTAGCAAACCTGTTATCAAAGATTTAGGGCAGTTTTCAAGTTACAATAAGTGATTGCCTTCAACTGCTGGGACACATTTTGCACGTCTTTGTAGTGCAGCACGTCAGATTACATCTCCACTTCTTCAAGGATGGCTTTGTATGGTTTGCAAACACAATCTAAGCAGGTTACTGTCTGTTTCCCAAAGGGTTCTACATTCATCCAACAGATGGAAGAACACAACCAAGACCTGGGCAGGTCTTCCATTCATTCAGATTCCCCCTAACATGGTGATAACATCAGTGCTTTATTTTGGGTTGGGGAGAAAACCTGAGACCTCAGAAGGTTCAGGGCAAGGTTGGTTCAAAAGCAGCTTCTGCATAGAAACATTTTTTAATTGAATCATAGAATCATACAACCTGGAAGGGACCATGAGAGGTCATCGAATCAAGTCCACTGTCCTCATGGCAGGACCAAGTATCCTATTAAACCATCCCTGACAGGTGCTTATCTAACCTGCTCTTAAAAATTCCAATGATGGAGATTCTACAGTTTGCCTAGGCAACTTATTCTAGTGGCTAATCACCCTGAAAGTTAGGAATTTTTTCCTAATGTCCAACCTAATCTAAGTCCATTGCTTCTTGTCCTATCATCGGCAGTTCAGGAGAACAATTTTTCTCCCTCCTCCTTGTGACACCCTTTTTAGTACTTGAGAACTGTTACCATGTCCCTTCTCAGTGTCCTCTTTTCCAGATTAAACAAACTCAGTCTTTCAATCTTCCCTCATAATTCAAGTATTCCAGAACTTGAATCATCCTTGTTGCTCTTCTCTGGATTTTCTCCAATGTATCCACATTTTTCCTGAAATGAGGCACCCAGAACTGGTCACAGAACTCCAGTTGCATCCTACTCATGGCTGAGTAGAGCAGAAGAATTACTTCTCATGTCGTACTTACAATACTCCAGTTAATACATCCCAGAATGGTGTTTGCTTTTTTTGCAACAGTGTTACACTGTTGATTCGTGTTTAACTTGTGGTCCACTATGACACCCAGATCCTTTCCACAGTACTTCCTCCTATGCAGTCATTGCCTGTTGTCTATATGTGCAATGAATTGTTTTTTCTTAAGTGGAGTGCTTTGTACTTGTCATTATTGAATTTCATTCTGTTTCCCTCAGACCATTTCACCAGTTTGTCCAAATCATTTTGAATTGTGATCCTATCCTCTGAAGCAGTTGCAACTCCTTCCAGCTTGGTAACATTGGCAAAGCTTATAAGTGTACTTGCTATGCCATCATCTAAATCACTGATGATCATTGAGAACAATCAAAAATGCTTGCCTATATTTTCTGCCTCTAATCAGATCAAAGTCAGTAAAGATAACAATAGAAAATGTGGCAGGAAGGAATTATATTAACTTTCAGGAGGGTGTATGTTCTCTATCTCTGGCTTCTGAAAAATAACAACTCTGGTATTGTTGCATAACCAGCCACATAGTCTTCTCAGCTTCTTACCTCCCAAGTATAAATAACATCACGGCAGACAATCTCAGCAAATGTTTCTTTCTAAATGATTACTAGGTACTAAACTCCAGAGCCCTGCATGCAATATGCTCTAGGAGAAGCATTTCTCATTTCTTGGATAAAAGGACTTTTCTACACATCTACTGACACTGTTACTATTGCAGGTTCTCAACAAAGTTGGACAAGATTTAGCTGGAGTCATACTAATTGCGCCATCGTGACCAAAACAAATCTGGTATCCCTATATCATCAGAACTCTCCTCTCATCCTTCATCAAAGCTTCTGATCAGTTGTTACTTAGTGACTCAAGATTCTGGTAAAACATTTCACCCCAACATGCACAGACGTTCCAAGTATGCTTTCTTGTTGGCTCTTGGGGATAGAAAAATCTTGTCCTGAAATGGACAAGTTTTATTTAATGTTAGGAAAACAATCTACAGGAGATATTTACTTGCAGAAAAAGAAACAATATCATAGACTCCTAGACTTCTAGATTGGTTAGAATGGACCAATATGATCATTTTATCTAACTTCCTGCACAACACAGGTCACAGAACCTCACCCACCTACTCCTGTAATAAACCTCTTACCTATGTCTTGAGTTATTAACATCTATTAAAATCATGGTTTAAAGACTTTAAGGTACAGAGGCTCCACCAGGAAGTGATCAGTGCCCCATGCTATAGAAGAAGATATAAAACCCCAAGAGCGTTTGCCAATCTTCCCTGGGGGAAAATTTCTTCCCAGCCCTAGATATGGCAATCAGTTAAGCTCTGAGCATGTAGGCAAGATTCACCAGCCAGTCATCCAAGAAATAATTCTCTGTAATAACTTAGAACCCACCTCATTTAACATCACATCTCAGACTATTTACATATCCACCACCAGTAGTCAAAGATGGGTTAGTTACCAAACTAGGCCGTCCCACCATACCATTGCCTCCCTAAATTTATAAAGCTCAGTTATGAAGCCAGTAAGGTTTTATGCCCCTAATTTTCCCTTTAGCAGTATATTCCAGAGCTTCACTCCTCTGATTGTTAGAAACCTGCATCATCTTTGCGGTAATGGTAATCAAATTCCACCAACTTCTCTCCTCTTCCTAGGTTATTGGAATTGATGACATCAGGTCTTTCTATGAATCCTATTGGGGTTCATTTAGCAGCAATAACAGCCTTTCACACATCCATAGGTTGCTTTTCATGCTTTTCTCACCCCGCTATGAGAGTTGTCAGATATTTCCCGACAAATCAGAGACCCTAATCCTATTTAGGATCTGAACCTAATACTTGATGACCTTATGAAGCATCTGTTTGAACCACTAACTAGATGTTTTTGCTAGATTTAGCTATACAGACAGCCTTTTTGGTAGAGATCACTTCCTCCTCAAGAGTAGGAAAACTGGGGGCTTTAATGGTAGACCTCACATTTATAGTGTCCTCCAGACAGAAAGTATCACTATGGATCCATGATCTGAGGATATAAATAACTCAGTCAGGGCCATAACTACAGCGGGACTGATGGGGCACAGCCCTGGGCAGCCCAAAGCGGCTCAATAGAGCCATGCTATTAAAGGGACAGCTTTGTGGCACTGGCTGAGCGCTGCTAATGGGAAGGGGCACATTCTAATCGGAACATGCCCCGGGCAGTAAAACGCCGTATTACGGCTCTGAACTCAGTTGTAGGTTAGGTATCTATTGCAGGAAGGAGTGGGTGAGGATCTGTGGGCTGCATTGTGCAGGAAATCAGACTAGATGATCATATTGTTCCCTTCTGACCTTAAAGTCTATGAGATTCTTACCTAAAGCGTCCATAAGATTCACCATTCAGCTCCTGGGTTTCTTCCCTGAACTGCCAGACTAATCAAGATATACCAATTGTAGACCTTGGTAGAGTGGCAAGTTGGCTTTCTGTTCATTGCTTTTGTAATCGTTATGTACTGGTACCCACAGCAGGATCAGATGTAGTTGTAAGCAACACAGTTACCTCTTCTATATTGGACAGCGTTCCGAACCCCCTACCTGTAGTAGGATGCTGCTCACAAGACACCTGAAGTGGAGCACCCAACGGGACACAATTTGAAGAAGGAGAGGTGACTCAGCATGTGTAGTTACTGGAGTTCTTTGAGATGTGTATGCTGGTGTGTGCTCCATTTCTTAAGGTATGTCTTCACTGCCTCAGCACTGAGTGGGTCTGTGTTGACCTGCTCAGGTGATCGGAAAGTGCTCTCTGTTCAAATCCATTAGTATATCTACCTGAAAGTATAAGGCTGTGCTAATGAGAGGGCATCTCTTACTGATACAGCTCAGCAAAGATGCTGCACTATGTAAAAGTGTGTACATCAGAGTAGTTTGCATATCTCCCTTTGATTGCTACCACCACCTGTAGACCAAGGCTCATTTTCTTTCCCTTGTGTTTTGGAGATCTGCTTATGGGACTTTTTAGGGTGGGGAAGGATCTGAGGGCAGTTTGCCTGCGCAATCCCATATAGCTTCAGTTTGGGGTATAGGATGTCTAGGGTGCATTCATGGGTCAAAAAGGCACCACTACAAAAAATCTGCAAACAAAGTTGCAATGCACAAGTGCACCTAAACTGGACCACCCACCAGGACATGCATCTCAAAGAATTCCAATTACTGCACATATTAAGTCCTGATCTAAATTGTTCTCATCAGCTTAGTCCTCTGGTCAGTGCAACCTTACTCCTTTTGGGTAGGTGGATTAATCACGTCAACTGGAGAGCACTTCCAGGATCAATTGAGTGGGTCTCCGCTGTCCATTCGGTCAATCCAATTGCATTGATCCCTGCAGCTCCAGCAGTGTAAACATACCCTGAATCACCTATCCTCACTTTGCCTTGTGGAGATTCAAACTTACCACCTGAGAACTGGAGCTAATATTTAATTCTTTATCTCACTGTGTGCTGGGAGGCCTTAGTCATGAGTGTTTGTAAAGTCTGAGTGTACATTGTCTGAGATTCTGACAATTCTGTAAAAGGTCAAAATACAGAATTATTATTATTTGTAAGTGTGGTCTCATAAAAACAGTAACACTATCCCTGTTCTGTACCCTACCTTGTTTCTGATAATGACTAATTGCAGGCATCAAGCAGAAAGAAATGATACGGAAGCTGTACTTATATCTGTTGGGAGACTAGATAAGACATTTCCTCTGGAATCCATGTCAGTGCTGCCTTGTACACGCCAAGGCAGCACTTGAATACTTTCCCAAATGTCAGAACACACATGCTACTTTGGTCCACTGTTCCCTCTAAGCTGTGCACGTGTGTGCGTGCACACAGGTCATGAAGCCTGTGCACACAACAAAATAAAGTGTGCACAAAAAAATTCAATAGTGCTGATAGTGGTGCTCACAAAGAAATGTTCTTGCGCACACAAAGAAATTGTTTGCGCACACAGTCTACAAGTAATTAGAGGGAACATTGCTTTGGTCACTGGCCTAAAGTCTTTTAAAGGAAATGTTGCAGTCTGGAAATTTTCTATATTGCTTCACGTGTGCATTTGTGAATTCAGAATGTCGCTGTGTGGGTCATTGTTTCATTGCTATATACCTTCAGAGTTTTCCCCTTGGACCATTAAGAGAGCATTCCTGAAAGTTCAGAGCAATTAAAGGTTCCTCCAGTGAGGACAGGACTGGAAACAGCAATTACAAAGTCAATCAAAGAAAAACAATGGTCCCTTTCCAAGAAAGTTATTGATGAAAGGGAGTGGGAGGAAGAACAGTATTAGCACCATTGCCAAATTCCAGGAGATTTGCAAGAAGTTGTGTTGTTTTGAGCAGGTGAACAAAGCTTCATTCCAGATGGATCATTGTTTAACTTGATCCAGAACGGAAATATAGGGAATCAATACAGTGGTAATGCTTAGAGCCCTGCAGATCCGCAGGTATCCACTGCAGATCTGTGGTTATCCACATACATGGGTGTGGGTGCGGATAACCGCAGACCCACTGCTGCAGACTGACTCACGGATGCAGATTTTATTTTTAGCTTCTCACAGTTCAGTCCACTGCTGCAGCTCCTGTGCTGATGTGTGTCAGCAGCACACAAGGGAAAAAGGAACCGTTCCAGCCAATCCTAACTCAGCTCTGATTGTGATCTGCCAGCCAATCAGAGTCTCAGTCTGAGGCTTGGAGACCCATTGCTGGCCTTTGATTGTCTCATTCCCCATGATTTCCCTTCCCACCTCTTCTTCTTCTTGTTTGCAGTAGCATGCCATGCTGTCAATCAGAGATTTCATTGGTGGACAAGGAAATCTGATTGACAGCACAGCGTGCGAACTGCAAACAAGAAAAGGAAAAGGTGCGTGGAACCCATATGGGGAACGAACCAATCAAAGACTGATATGCTGAGTGTGAGCCCAAGCTTGGTTGCAGATGCGGTTATGGATGTAGCTAAAACCTGGCACGTGGATTTCGTACCGGATCAATGCTACTACTGAGTGGATGCGGTTCCACAGTTTCGTATCTGTGCAGGGCTCTCGTAATGTTTTTAATCAAGCTGAGCCACTTGTACTTCCTCAAAAAGTCCCTCTTCAGAAGACTTTCTGAAATATAGCTTTATATTATATGTAGAAAAAGAAAGGTCTTTGAATGACTATTTTAGACTATAGTGCACTTTTCCAGAGAAAAGTAAAATCTGACTCATGTCCCTTTAAGAAGGGGTTTCCTATGAAATCCCTTGTGAATGTGGTTGCTGAAGGCAGCAGATTCCAGCAAAACTTCTTTCACCAATGGATAAAATTAATCCTATTTTTTTGAAAAAAACAGAACACTAGCTGTCCTGGCTGTGTAGGTGGGTGAGAAAATGTTAACAGCTGCACTTATGAATCTGGACTGCAAAGAACAAGCTGCCAAAAATACTTGTATCATGAACAACTGTTCTAAATTTGGTTACCTGCTTTATATTATTCAGTAGCCAGGCTCTTTTCTTGCTGTTGTCCTATTAGATTTTAAATGCAAACAAACAAAACCCCGTTATACCAAAGACAGATGGTTTAACAAGCTGTTGTCAGCAAACTGGTGGTACTGTTTAATGCTTTGCTACATTAGGAAAATGTCTGAGTGGCAAATGGGGAGGAAGAAACTCCTTTTGTTTAAAGAGAAGAGCTGATTAGCCATAATAACTAAATTCAGTCAAGCCCTCTGTAGCTTGAATTAGACTGGTCTTGCCTATGGCCTCACGGATGGGGAGGGTGCAGAGAGGGAGAGAAATTAGGGGGATATTCAATACTACAGCAAAATTAAGGACTCTTTAGAATCAGCACCTTCATACCCATGAGAGAGAGAAAGAGAGGTCTGTCTTGTGGACCCACTGTCTGAAACATACCACTGGTGAGTGGAAGCCACAAAACAACAGCAGTGAGGAAGAACCCAAGGGGTAGGGAATTGGGGAGTGGGAGGGTAAAACTTCTGTTGTTTGATATAAAACACGTAAGATCAGTCCAAGCTATTAGAGGGTTCAGATCCTGAATTCCTGTCCAGGTAGTACCTAAGAATAAAATACAAAGACATTCTAAGTAAATTGTTCCCAGTGTAATTCTGATCTGGGCAATCATGTGTGGAGTAAGTCAGAAAAGGGACTTCAAAAGGGCATATTTTTATTCAGACGCTTGGTTCACTGGTCTTTCATTGGTGTTACCTATGATTTACATCAGGATAAGTGAAACATAATCCATATTCAGTGTTTCTTAGTTTTCTGATCCCAGCCCTGCAGGGTCTACACTCTAGGGAAATGTCTTCACTGCAGAGTTAACTTAGGGATCAGCAACCATATTAGCCTAACCTGGGTGTGAGCAAAGCTCATATCTGAGTGAAGCAGTTACTGCATCCATCCTGGTACTGCAATTAGCAGTATGAAGTGCGAGGACTTCTGGGGACAGCCTATGGCACTTCATGTAAGCAGAGCTTCTCTATTATTTTTTGCCAGTGCATTTTGGAAGAACTTGTCTGTCTTAGTGGGTACACAGGAGGTGGGGAACTGTGGGAAGATGCTGGAGTACTATCAGCACTCAAGTGTTTTGGCCTCCATCCTCACTGCAAAGTAGGCAACATCAGTATGAGTGAAGGCAAAGTCCAAGTTCTAACCCATACAACCAAGTGAGGCAGCTAACTCTGGTTTAAATGACCATCAAACAACTGTTTTGTGTCTGGGCAAGAAAGCTGTTGGGAACAACACCAAAGCCTGAGCCTGAATGAACTCTGGTATGAAGTCATCTCCTAAAAGAAACAAAATGGACAAAGAGGTTAGGGACAAGACCATGACATACAAGCTAGTGGCTATGGTGAGGAATTGGCATAACTTCATAACATGTTTTCTTGTAGTTGTTTAATTACTAGAAAGGGGTTGGGAGAAGTGGCAAAAATGAATTTTTACTATGTTTACCTCTCACTAACACTACTAAGAGCACCAGAAAGAGTTGGAGTGTGTTCCTTCCTATACAACTGGTCAGTTAACACCTGTGTGAACCACTGCCAGTCACTGTGGTTGCCTTCTTTTCAGAGACAGCAGATTTTTGGCCTTTATTGCTGGTGATGTGTGAGAAGGAAGGGACCTGTCTTTTCATTCCTAGCCCAGGTTGAGTTTGCAGAGCTGGACAGGTGGCAAGCTGAACAGATACTTTCTTATGCAAAATACATTCATTTTACTGTACATTTGTATTCTCACCTGCCCTCCCATTATTTGGCTTGTTTACTTTACTTGATGCACTTAATCGTTACATATAGTAGTCAAAGCTCTCTGAATCCAGGATTGTCTGATTATATGTGTTGTACGATGCCTAGCACAACTGGGCTTTGATCCTCAGTGTACTAGGCAATATAAATAATAATAATACAAATCCTGATAGGTCTGGCAGTTAAAACACATCTCTCTCCTTTTTTAATCTGTATCCATTTGTCATTGAGACATGATGTTTTTCAGAATGGACTGATTTTTTAAAATGTCATTGGATGCTGTGGGTGAAACTCTGTGCTCAGAATTAATTGTGGATGCACCCAAATGAGACTCTAAATGGTAACATCTAAACATTCCACAACCATACAGGGTCTGCAATAGCAGCAGCTTAGCTGAAACTCCGGAGGAATGGCCAGAGCAGCTAGCTGTCCTGAGCCTACTAGTTCAGAAGCTATCTCTATGGCATGAAGTACTTGCTGATGTTTGTGTAGTTACCAGTAAAGTGCCTATTAAGTGCTAGGCAAATTATTTTTGGTATTTCAGATACATAATGAAGCTCAGATTCAAATGAGGGGTCATGTTGGGTTACAAGTAAAAAATTCACTTTCTGCAAGAATGTCTCAACATTTCATGTAAAATTTACTTTTTCAGTGAAAATTCCCTGCCATCAAACCATTTGCTAGGATGTTCACAGAATGTGAAAGAAATCTCATGAAGTTCAACAGGGACAAATGCAAAGTTCTAAAATTAGGATGGAAAAATCCCATGTACTGCTACAGGCTGGGGACTGATTGGCAAAGTAGCAGCTTTGTAGAAAAGAACCTGGGGGTTATGGTTGATGAGAAGCTGGATATGAGTCAACAGTATGCCCTTGTTGACAAAATGCCAATGGCATGTTGGGCTGCATCAATAGGAGTGTTGCCAGCAGATCGAGGGATGTGATTATTCCCCTCTATTTGGCACTGGTGAGGCCACATCTGGAATATTATGTCCAGTTCTGGACTCCCAACTACAAAAAAAGATGTGAATAGATTAGAACGAGTCCAGTGGAGGACAATAAGAATGATTAGGGAGCTGGGGCACATGACTTATGAGGAGAAACTGAAGGAACTAAGCTTATTTATTTAGTCTGCAGAAGAGAAGACTGAGGGGGGATTCGATAGAAACCTTCAACTACTTGAAGAGGTGCTCCATAGAGGAGGGACCTAGGCTGTTCTCAGTTGTACCAGATGACAGAACAAGGAGCAATGGTTTCAAGCTGCAGCTGGGGAGGTCTAAGTGGGATCCTAGGAAAAACTGTCTCACTGGGAGGATGGTGAAGCACTGGAATGGGTTACCTAGAGAGGTGGGGGAATCTCCATCTTTGGAAATTTTTAGGGCCAGTTAGACAAAACCCTGGAAGGGATGATTTAATGGGAGTCGTTCTGCTTTTAGCAGGTGTTTGAACTAGATGACCTCACAAGATCCCTTCCAACCCCATGATTCTATGTGCTTGCAGAAGGAATGTGTACAAACCTAAAATAAATGTGATTTAAAATTGGAAAGAATATATACAAAATAGTTGTTGCACTATTCATTCACTTCTAATGGTGACAGAAGACTCTGCTATTGGAAGTGCTCTCATTTGAACTGTATCAGGTACCTGTGTGATATGTTATTGGCTTGATAGCAGTTCTGCTTCTCTTCTCACAAACATGAGTGTAAAATGGTTACACCACTATAATGCTGGTATAAGTGAAAGCAGAATCAGGTAATTGGATTTCAGTTAAACTGTTGTAAATCCAAAGAGTTCCACTAAAACCAGTACATTAATCTTGATGTAAACTGGTGTACATGAGATTAGAATCTGGTCCATATGCTATAAACTATGCCCAACAATACAATACAAGAACATTTAGTAAGAGTTTAGAGCATTGTAAGTTTGAACCTGGACTGAGTCTGAGATGTGCTTGGTGCAATGTGGGGGCAAAGCTGACTTTTTACCTTTACCTTCTCCTAATTGCTAGCTTCTACCATTGATGATGTTTTAATCCATTTTCTGCTTATATCTCTAAAAATATGCTGTAGTATCTGGTAATTACCATGGCAGAGAGACACCTTAACCGTACAGTCTTCAGGAGCTACTTAAACAGACAAAGTGAACAACTTGAGTAGTAATGATGCTGAGAATCTGGAGCAAAATGCAAGCAATTTATACTACTGGCATATCAGGTATGCTTGCATTATACGTATATAATTGACAGAATGACAACATGACGTATCAGTTGAAAGAAAATGCCCTCAGATTGTTGGTACTGCTTTTATAGCTACTGAGTTACTGTTCCTTATGCCTTGATTTAGGGGATGGTTGGGAAGATGATGGTGAAGCTGATGTACTAGCCAACTGTCTGTACACTTCTTACACTAAGACTAGCTCCAGCAATAGGACCTGGGGGGATGTTAGTTTGAAACAGCATTTAAGGACTCAGTGAAACTCTGGAAACAAAAAATTTCCAAAAACACCAACAAGGAGTCTAGTGGCATTTTTAAAGATTAACAAAATTATTTATTGCATGACTATTTGAATCTAAACAACTGCATTGATTTGCTATAACAGTCTGACCTGATGTTATGACTTACACTTCCCTGCATTTATTTCCCCCCCATTTACCTGTACTTCTCCATCCTCAAGTGTCTGATGAAGTGGGATTTTTCTCCCACAAAAGCTTATCTGATAAATAAATTTGTTAGTTTTTAAAAGTGCCACCAGACTCCTTGTTGTCTTTACTGAACTAGACTAACATGGCTACCCCTTTGAAAAAATTTCCAGTGATCCTTGGAATGTTCTGTCTCTGTCATGCTACAAGGTCTCATTAATAAAAGTATGTAGTGGGCACTTATACTGACAATCAAATATGACATTTTTTCTCTTACCATTTTTTTCTTTCAAATGAGTTTTAGGAACCAGAGTGATTGTTGCACATACTGTTTTCTGTCAGACAAGAGATGAGTCAGAACTAGGTGTCTTTCAGCCTTAACTGACTTTTAGAACCATTTTTTATCAGCTGAGGGAAAGTGCTTTGCTGCAGATTTCCACCTCATAGTGGATGTAGTTTTATGAGCTCAATCCTTTGTAGGGATCCTGCAGAAAAATAGCATTACCATAATCTGTCCAAAAAGGAGTAGGCTGGAGGAGTGGAAAAGGCTTGACATGGTAAAAATAAAACTAGAAAAAATGTTTTCTTACCTAAACATGAGAGCTAGGCAGCTCAGCTGCCCTCTGCCATGACACCAGAAAAAGCATACCATTACCCTAGTGGTTAATCTGTAATAAGTATTTACATTTACAAGTCAGGCATCATATTTCTTTTAGTGACTCTTAACCTCAAGGGAAATAAGACCCATATGTGGGGGGAGGGGAAATGGTCTTGAGGTTTAGTTGCATGGCAATCTTGTCTGGCTAACTTTGTTAGGTGTACAGAACATGAAATACTAATGCTTTCTGTAAGGCAGGGAAATCGAGAGGTGAGGGGTGAAAATGGAAAATTTGAAACATTAAAGATTTTATTTTTGTTCAAGCACAAAAATCTACAATTGAAATTGTGCTTCCACCCTTTTATGAGATGTTGAATGCTTAGGGCTGTTTGTGTAATTGCTTCTTGTAAATGATCTTCTACTCTGTAACACTTTACTGTAAACCACTTTCCTTTGCCATCTGTTATCCAGTTGTTTTAACTGGGTTTCCAGTATTTGCATCAGTCATTTACAAGAACCTTTTTAACCTCCATAAAATGAAATAATTGAAGCCTCTTTTCTTGACTTCTTAGCATTTACTTGATATGTACTTTGAAATCAAGGTACAGGCAGATGAAATGCAGCATATGATAAAGAGACAGTGATTTTGTGAAACTGCACTTCGGTAATCTAGAATTGTCAAAGCTCTTCTTTCTGAAAGCATTGAAATGTATGCCTTGCTGGAGAAAGTGGATTGATAATTGGATATAGAGTCTTTCACCTCTAGGTCACTTTAGTACAAAAAGCATTATCAACTAATGGTTAGACAATGGCTTATGAAAAATGACTTGGCAGTTTTAGTTCAGTTTCTAGTGGAAAGATGTCCAAGTCACAGGTGGCACTGACTGGGAAAAACAAGAGCCTCAAGAGAAAGGGTGATGTTTAAATGGAAGATACTTCCAGAGCAAAATGAGAATCACTGGCAAAACACAGCTGAACAAATTCTGGTGGATGAGAATTTGTCAGTTCCAAGTAAAATGACTTGGTATAGGTGGGTTCCACCATGGTCAAAAGGAGAAAATCCTATGGTTGAAAATGCAGTCTCAGAGCTCTGTAGCTTCAGTGCCCCTCCACAGGGTGTGTTTTGACCACAAAGAAGTGTCATAGAAGGATGGAAGGGACCTCAGGAGGTCATCTAGTTCAATTTTCTGTTTCAAGTAGAACACAACACCAACTAAACGATCCCAGCCAGGGCTTTGTCAAGCTGAGCTTTTTAAACCTCTATGGATGGAAATTCCAATACATTCATAGGTAACCCATTTCACCCTAAGAGTGAAAAAGGTTTTTCTAATATACAGCACAGACATTGCCCACTTCAGCTTGTGACCATTGCTCCTTGTTCTGTCATCTGCTACCACTGCAAAGAGCCTAATTCCACCCTTTCTGGAACCTCCTTTCAGGTAATTGTAGGCTGCTATCAAATTTCCCCTTACTCTTCTCTTCTGCAGACCAAATAAGCCTAGTTCTCTCGGCCTCTCCTCATAAGTCACGTACTCCAGCCCCCTAACTATTTTTGTTGCCCTCCACTGGACTTGTTCCAGTTTGCCCACATCCTTTCTTAAAGAGGGGTCCAAAACTGGACACACTACTCTAAATGAAAACTCACCAGTGCTGAATAGAGAGGAATAATCACTTTCCTCAATCTTCTGGCAATGCTCCTACTAATTCAGTCCAATATTCCATTATCCTTCTTGGCAAAAGGGGCACACTGCTGTCTCATATCCATCTTCTTGTCCATTGTAATCCCCAGATCCTTTTTTGTAGAACTGCTGCCTAGCCAGTTGCTCACAAGTCTGTAGCAGTGCATGGGATTCTTTTGTCCTACGTGCAGGAAGTCTGTACTTGTCTTTTTGGAAATTCATCAGTTTTTTTGGGCTGAATCCTCCAATTTGTCTAGGTCACTCTGTATCCTAACCCTACCCTCCAGTGTATCTACCACTTCCCCCAGCTTCATGTCATATGTAAACTTGCTTGGGATGCAATCCACTCCATCCTAGTCCAAATCATTAATAAAGATGTTGAACAAACCTGGAACCAGGACTGACCCCATAGGGGCTCGTACTACTCTGCTTGATACTGGCTGCCAACTAGATATTGAACCATTGACCACTACCCCGAGCCTGATTATCTAGTGAGCTTTCTATTCACCTTGTAATCCAACCAATCCATGCTTCTGAAACTTGCTGGCAAGAATACTGTGTTATAAATTATAGCCATTGATCTGCCAGCAGTGCTCACCCTTGCTGGAAGTCCTCCTCACTGCCATCATGATCTTTCTGTACCTGGGCTGAGGTTCCCATGGATCACAGATTTGTAGTGTGCAGGGAGTGAAGAACTCCAGCCCGGGTTTCTTGCATCTCCCCCATCCTTGGTACCATGTACCAGAGCATCCCCTAGTTCTGCTCTCTATTGTCTGGTATCACTTTAAGGGAAAGAAGGATGGGATTTGTCCTATGATTTGTGTAAACTGGGAATGAGCAAATTCACTCAAATGTTGTGGGATCGGAAATTCAACGTGAACTTGGAATATTACCAGGTTTTCATTCTGAGTAGGGGAGCCAATAGAGGCAAAGAAGAGAGAAAGGGAGAAACTAATCTAGTGAAACTTTAGGGTAACAAGCAGAGCCAGGAAAATATAAATACAAAGACATTTTTTGTTTCTCTGAAGGGGCAGATTAAAAAAAGGACCTAACAAGAAATTAAATATAAGGCATGTGATGAATATCATCTATGTTAACCTAGCATCCCAGGGGTTCTTCTGTCTCTAATTCATAGAACAGGCTTCCTGTAAGCTGGAAAACAGATTCTTGTTTTGTTATTCTTTTGTGTGTTTTTAGAGGAACATGGATTTACATTACAGGGAATCAAATTATTCACAAATTCTGTGAAATTATGAAAAACAGGGTTATACAATTCCACTGGATTCATTCATCCCTATTATAAAAGATACTAGAGGAGGAAATGTTGCAATGGCAAACTGTACCAGAACTGAAAATCTCATGTGCCATATACTATAAATGGAATACAGTGAGTGAGCTCCTGGAGAGAACTTGTGGAAACTCCAAATATCCATTTCATGAGAAATGCCAACATCTTAATTAAAAAAAACTGATTTTGAACAAAATATTGAAGTCTTATTCTCAGGGTGCAGCTCATTTGTCGTGCACTACCATGTGTGCGCTCTGACCCCATGTTCAATTGCCAAAGCCCTATGAACTAGTGCTGGCTCCCCCAGACTCCCCAGGATTAGTTTGTCACACCCATTCCCAGAGTTCCATCTTGTACATATTTTGTCTTGCCATTCACCTCTTCATGGACATGTGACAGTGGAAACAGACACATGCTTTATAAAGGGTTTCTAAACCCTTCTAAGTCACTCTTTTCTTTAGCAAAACAAACAAGGATTCTAGTGGCATTTTTAAAGACTAACAAATATATTTATCATATGAGCTTTCATGGGAGAAAATCCCACTTTGTCAGATCTCCATCTTCAAGTAACTGATGAAGCAAGATTTTCTCCCATGAAAGCTCATTTGTTACGTCTTTAAAAGTGCCACTAGGTTACTTGTTTGTTTTACTGAACTAGACTAACATGACTACCCTTTTGGATCTTTTCTTTAGGTAACACAAGAAATAAAAAATCCACAAAGTACTAAAATACCCATACATCATTTCCTCCCTCATTTTCCTTACCACTTTGCAATGTTCTTTAGGAATTGGGCTAGTGTCTTTTTGGAATTCTAAGTGCCCTCTTTGGTACTCTATTCCTCCAGGTTTGGCTTCTCTTTCAGTTCATGGAGTCTGCTCTATCTTTCTATCAGCTGGCTTCCTTTGACCTTGTCTGGCCGGGCCATCAAAGCTCATGCCTTTTATTCATCTGTGAAGTCCTACCTCTGAGTTTCCCCCTAAGTCTCTCTGGCTGTGTGGTTTTATAAGTACAGCACCTTATCTTGTTATTGTGCTTCTGAGGAAATTCCATTCCTTTACACCTCAGGCCATGTGGAAAAAATGGAGTGAACTGTTTCTCCCAGCTGCAGCCAACTCTTGTCCTAAGGTGTGCATATTTGAATAAATGACCACCAAAGTTTAACAACACCTCTACTGTCTGTGACACAGTCCTGATAACAGATGGTAGCTTCCACAGGAAATTATGCCCACAATTACAGAAATTTCATAAAATTAACAGAATTCATAAGTTGTACATAGATTCTGCACATTATCATAAGGGCATTTTTTGTACTATTATATAAATTACACAATTTTTTTTTTTACTGTGAAAGCTAGTATTTTGGAACTAGTATGTGATGTGATTTGATTTTAAATCAGAGCTCCACATTTGATCCTGAAAAGTCTGATGTAAGCATACCACCTTTGGACTCACAATTTTCCACTATATGTCTGTCAGCAAATATTTAGTAACCAGTTTTGCTCCCACTAGAGTGAATGGGAGCTTTGCCATTGATTTCAATAGTAGCAGTAACAGAATATTATGGAAAAGAAAGTATCCCTGTGAAACTTCCAATGTAGCTGATCAGCAGGAAAAATAAGAGAACTTAGAGGGAACCCTTTAGCAGAGAAATCACCAGAAGGAGAAATCAGAAAAGAGGTGATGGAGGTGGCAAGATTTTAAAAAATATATATATGAAAAGTGCAAGGAATAAGCAGTAAAGCAGAGAAATAATCAGATAGAAGAGAGAAATATAGTAGAGAGGGGAAAATGACACGGAATGAAATGGAATAAGATAAGCAAAAAATCAGAGACACTGTGGAACAGCTACACCACTGGGAGGAAAAAAGAGAATCAAGGCTTTCCAAACATGTGCCGAATAAGTACAACAATAGCTGCATTGATTTCAGTGGAACTTATTCACATGTTTAAAGTTAGTCACATGCATAAATGCTTTGCTGAGTCAGTGAATCAGGGCCTAAATAAAAATATGCAAAGGGGAAGAATGCAAAGAGCAGAAGAACAAAATTCAGCACATAAAGAAAGGTGAATGAGTGCTGAAAAATGAAGATGTGCTTCAGGGAAAAAAGACCCAAACACTATTCATCTATCCCTTGGAACAGAAAACATTTTTAAAGAGAGTCAGAGAGAACAGAAAGATGAATAGTAAATGAGGCCTAACGATACCAAAGACTAATATATATTTTAAATTAGCTTGTGGAATCAGTAGCAGAAAAGGGCTCTGTTTGAACATAGTCCTGTTGGCAAAGATTCTGATTTCTCCAGATCTAATCAGAACCCTAACCTTGGTTTGGGTCCACATCCTAGATGAAAATAAGGCTTGAGATCTGGAGTTGGTCAACTGGTTTTGTTAAAGTCTCAAACTTTAAGATTTAAAACTCAAACCTTTAAGATTTGAAAAACAAGCAAAAACTGTTTCACTGAGAACACACATAGCTGCAATCTCCTTATTGCTGCTGACCTACACAATTTCAATCTGCCGACACATCCATGTTTAAATGTTCTGGTTATTTTCTTTTCTGTGTGTTTTATTCCTGAGTGACATCTCTTCTTCCAATCATTCCATGTACTGAAGTAGAGCCAAGCTTAGTCTCTGACACAGGGCTCAGCTGTGAACCCTATTGTGCATTTACATAGGGCAGTAACTAGGTGTGGCAGGGTGAGACGGCCGCCCTTTGAGCTGGGCACTGGTGGGGAGCTCCTGCATTCCCCCAGTGGACAGAAGAATCACCTATACAGGACCAGGCCAGGAACCAGAAGGGTGGAGCCAAGGGGAGAGGTGTAAAAGGCCAGACAGGAGACCCACTGGGGGAAACTCCCTGGAGATGAACAAACCAGCCATGAGAGCTCCCAACTTTGGAAGGCCCTAACCTTCCTCCAGGGGTGGTAGATGAACCCCAGGGCAACCAGGAGGCAGGGCCTTATCTGTATATCCTTTCAGGGGAAGACCTGGATAGGGCTACCAGATACCAAAGCCTGGAAAGGAGGACAGGGAAGTACAAAAAGAAGGACATTGGAGGACAGATGGAGAAAATGTAATATTAATGTAATATTCTTCTGTAGTTAGGGGGCCCTGGAACACTTTCCCCTAAAAATAAGGTGTTCCAGGGCATTCCAGCATACTGTAACCCCTATAAGTAAAAAGCCAGACAAAATCGTATATTTTAAAATGCCTGCCAGAGGGAGGACATGAAGATAAATAGGAGGACATGTCCTCCTTTTGCCTGACATCTGGTAACCTTAGACCTGGAGAAGCTACCATTGGCAGAGGAACTTAAGGACTGGGGAGAGGGGCCTGCTGTAAATGGCCCCTGCAGCCTTGAGGAGCTACTGTCAGTTGATAGCCTGGACCTGCCATCTATGGACAGTGAAGATTTGATTGGGATCCCTCTGGCAGTATTATCTGGACGTTTATGAGGAAGACCACAGGACCCAGGTAGCTGGGTGGTGGCAAGGGAAGAAGTAGCCCAGGGACAGAGGTTGAGGGCCCAGCTGAGCAGCAGCAGTCAGCGCTTTTCGGCTGGAGCCCCGCTGCCCCATTGGCAGACCGGTCTGCCACTGAATAGGGCCCTGGGCTGGGATGCAGCGGTGTGGGTTGTCCTGCATCTTCTTCCTTCCCCTCTTTGGTTTCTGAGTGTTTGCCTTGCCCTGCCTGAGGGTCAGAGGCTACTAACTCTGGATATTGGCCTCACCCTGCCTTAGGGCTAGAAGGCTGCTGATTCTGAGTGCGTATCCACCCTGCTTGTGGGCCAGAACTACAGACTGTGGGCATCACCCATACTATGCTGGGTATAAGAATTAATTACCTTTTATACTTTGGCATAGGCTGCTCTCACTGCCAGATCCTGTATGGCAGGTCAGGGAAATAAGCTGGCAGGGGCAGAGAGTAGGTGGTGCCTTGAGCCATCAAAGAGGGGAAAAGAAGCTTCTCCAGGTAAAGAGCTGGTGTAGCTTACTTCTTTCATGGCACACAGAAGCAGGAATTATGCTTTGATTTAGTCAGAATTTATGCACTGCCCTGCTCCTAGGGCAAGAGAGATACTGGGGCTAGAATGCGAGTTACCAATTCAAAATAAAAGAAAGTAAGTAAATTTCCAAAAAAAAAAAAAAAAGTTATTTGAAATATACAGTAAGTTCTGTAAGTTCCCCATCTTCAAGCATGTGACAAAGTGAGATGATCTCCCATGAAAGCTCATGAGATAAATGAATTTGCTGGTTTTTAAAAGTGCCACCGGACTCCTTGTTTGTTTGGCTATATACAGTCCCCTGATCCCAACTCACAAGCTGTACAGGTTGTTCTAGAATAATTAACCAAATGCATGAATCTCATGACATTAAAACCCCATACATTGTGTAACACTTTAAAGGGGAATTGTTTCCTTCCTTTTTTTCCCCCCAAGAAAGAAAACAGTGTCTTCTGTTCATGAGTGATGTAACTGTGCACTGTCAGCAATAAAACAAAAGAAAGAATGGGCATATATTACCTTCCATATTCCTTTTTGCAGCAATGTCAGCCATTTTACACTTGTATGCCTCTTTCTATCATCTACTTTCTATACAGAATTGTATTCTGACAAATCTTTAGTAAGATATACACAGCTTGGAAGGGTTAGATTTTTATCTGTAAAGGTTTATCTCCATTTACACACACAAACCAACAAACAAATATTTCTATCAAGAATAACAGAAATTTACAAATAAGCAAAGGAAGAAAAAAGCTGTTTGAGACTTTAATAGAGCTTGATTTAGGATATTTACTTTGGGTATTTTGGTACTGATGTTATCCATTTGTGCTGTAATAGTTACAAAGCTTTAGCTTTTTGAATCTCAACATCTACAGATAAAACAAATCTTAACAGCCAAGCCTAGGTAAATAGCAAGTTTAATAAACAAAACGAGAAAATTAAGCCATGTACTGCCTTCAGTCAGTGGCGAATTAGGGGCCCCTGGGCCTCCTCCACTGGTGGCCCTGCGTGGGGCTCCACCTGCCCTCACCTGGGGCCGCAAGCTCCCCACAGTCTAGGGCCCTGCCTCCTGCAGGAGGGCTGGCACTGGGTGGGGGACTGGGGCCAGAGACCGCCCCCAGCTGGGCTGATTGCCCCTCAACCGCCCCCTTATGGGCAGTGGAGCTGACCGGCGCACGTGGAGCAGCTTCCACCATGCTGAAGGCTGTACTTCATGGTGTGGCAGCTGGCCCTGCTCCACTCTTAGGGGTGGACTGGCTGGCCAGAGGTGGGACAGGAAAGCAGAGCCTGGCCTCTGGGCTGGCCCGCCCGACCCCCAGGGGTGGAACAGTTAACCCCTGGGGGTGGGGTAGGACTCACAGTGAAATTGCAGAACCCAGCTTCTGGCCCAGGGAGCTCTGCTCCCCCCAGCGCTGTATGGTGAAGGGCCCCCACAATGTGTGAGTCTCTGTGAGTTAATCTGTGAGTTAATCCACCCATGCCTTCAGTATATTCTCCTTCACCCAGCAAGATTCCATCTTCTGAGGACCAACATGCTGTCACTTCTGAGTGCTATCCTTAGAAAACAGCCCCATGCTTTTCTCCTCCAGCCAAAAAAGTGATCAAAGACAGAGCTGATAAAGGACAAAATCAGAGACGTTGTGGCAAATGTTATTTATGGGAACGGTTAGTAGTTCCACACAAGAGTTTATGCTCAAATCTGAAAACTCTGCAACTGAAGAATAGCTTTTGGAAGAGGTTGTTAAAATGGTCTTGAAATAGTAAACCAAAAAAAAAATAAAAAATAAAGATTGCTTTCCCCTCCTGCTGGCAAAGCAAAAGCTCCCTAACTTGAATATCTAAGGTGTTAATTTGATGTACAGTAGGAGCTACCGTGGGTCTGATTCTCTGCTGCCCTGCACCTTGTACAGTCAAGGACACTTGGGCAAAGTGAACATAATAAGGTAGCGGAGAACTCATTTTGCCTAGGTGTAAATGTCTACACAAGGTTCAAATTCTTGAAGAGCTGGATCTAGTACGAGTCAAGGTGTTTGCTGTGGTGATAATAAATGAGACAGCTGTGGCAGGTTTCATGTTTCCCTTTATAAGACTGACTTTCACCTAGATCCATCAAAAGCCACTGTGACCCACCCCATCTTTCAATTCTCATTTCCTTCTCCCCTTCAACTCATATCTCCTCCTTAGTCCAGTTGGTGTTCCCCCTGGTATTTGCTTATGGCAGCATACCTCACGGGAAGAAGACAACTCTGTTCATGTCCATCGCATAATACTTAGATGGCATCGATGTTAGCTTTTCAGTATAGATACTCACTACATTGACGAGAGTGGTTCTCGCATAACTGAAGTTACTATATACCTGAGCAACCTACCTGTGTTGATCTAACTCAGTGCTTCGCAGCCTTCTTAACTTGAGGGCCACAGATATCATTTTTACAACCCTGAAGGGCCACCAATCTCCACCTCTCTACTGATAGTCTATCCCCCGATTGCAGCAGAGAAACCTCATGCATCCTGTAGCCCTGTGCATCCCAGCTAGGTACATAGGCAGTAGCTCCCTTAGGCAGCCGGGGGATAAAAGATGTGCTCACCTCCCTCTGGCTCCAGCAGCAACCCCAGCCCCTAAGGACCCAGGCAGAATGCTTTGTCTTCTGCTGGAGCTGTGGGAGGGGAGCACTTATCTCTCCTCTTTCTGGCCCCAGCAGGGACCCTAATGTGTATGGACCCATCCCTTTGGAAAAAGCCTACACTGGTCTTTTAGCCCCACATAAACACTTTGTGTCTGGGTCGTTAGACAGCAATCCCTTCTGGAGCCAGAAGGAGGGGAACCATAGGCCTCTTTGAAAGCCCTTGAAGGCCACTTTTCACCCCCAGGCTATAGGCTGGCAACTACTGATCTAATTTTTTTGGTGTATATCTGAGGCATTAAAAAATCTTTCCTCTGTAGCACTTATTCTTTCACTCCACTGGTATCAGTGAAGTTTTCTGGATTTACAATAGTGTGAGAGAAGATCTATGACTCTAACCTGTCCAGGCCTCCCTTCTTCCCACTCCCCCCACACCTCCCACAGTAATCATCAGGGGTACAGAGCTCTTCCTGGCCCTGGGGCTGTGGTGGGAAGGAGAGCAAATTTCTCTGGCCGAAGGCCTTGGCAGGGGCACAGAAAATGCCCTTTCAAAAGGTTCATTTTTAAATTCCTCTGCAGGCCCTTGCTTGTCTTTGCATCTGCTGAAATTTTTAGGCCGCTTCCTCAGCTGGTATAAAATGGTATGGTTCTTTTGAAATGACTGCAGTTAATCCTATTTGCATTAACTACTCCTTTGTACTTACTGTTTTTCTTTCTACCATGACTGTTTACAATTTTATTTTATTTTTGTTATTGTGTTTACAAATCTCAAAATGCCAAGAGAATTCATGCAGACACACTCTTTCCTCTCTTGAAAGCTGAATCATATCACCTTATCCTATCTTTTAAACTATTTTTCTGTTTATCTAACAATCTTATCCAAAGCGGCACCTAATACTTTAACCTTGTGTCCTCCAGCCTCTTCTCTTTATTCCCTCTCAAAGTCTCCTCAGGTGGCTTCTCTATGTGACTTCTCTTCTTCACTCAAAGGTCCAGATCTTCACTGGAACTATACCATTTTACAGTAGCATTTATTCATTTCTTCTACTCTGACTTTAAACTTCCTTTTGGCTTCAGTCTATGATTTGCACTGATGTCCAAATGATTTCCCCCTTCCCATAACTGCATCATTCTATTCTCTCATCAGTGTGAGAGCAGACTTCATGAACGCTTGTGTGATTTTTACCACTTTTAAATTTCATCTACTTCTAATTTTTATTGTACTCCATCTTCATATGTTTATTTCTCTTTCTGCACATGTGATCCATTTTTCTGCAACTTTACTAACTACTTAATGTTTGTACAGCACCTTAAAAATGTAAAGTACTACATAATTGCCAGATACCTCTCTACGTCTCATTGCAAATAATTTTTTGACACTGTGAATAGCTGATGTGAATAGGTATAGCTAAGTGCTATATAAGGTCATGTGAAGGCTCAGTCCCTGTCCCAAAGTGTTAACAGTCTAAAAGATGTGACACTTGTGACTCAGGTTCATCTCCTATTTTATTGTATGGAGCAGACTACAGTGCAGCTTGTTAAAGCCTAAAGTTTGCATACTTTTAGCCCTTTTTTACATGAAATTGGGGTCTTCCTGGTCACACAACAAAGAAACTACAATAACTGCAAAGCCTGGTAATTAGATGGACACTGTCTTAGAAAAGAGAACATGTGAGTCAACATCTGAAAGAGGTAAATGCAGATACAACCTGGGAATAACTACATACTGAATAAGCTTAATTGATTGATCCCTAATGTAATAAAACAATTCATCCTGGGAGCTGCAAATATAATTTATACTGAGACCTTAAAGTGATTCAAATAAGCAGCTCCAGAGTAAACCCAGAGGAGACTCAATGCAATATCCAAGTTTAGAACTAGCATTTACTATTTATAAGACAGTAGTAGATGGTCTAGTACAGAAACTACGTAAGCTCTGTAAGACTGAGATATTTGTGGGGGAGAAGGAATCTTTCGTTTTCCTCTGTGAACACTTGTTTATTGGCAGAGTTAAGAAAGTCCAAACTTTGGCTGAAGTGCTCTCCTTATTGCTGTTTCTTCTGTCTTTATAGGACCCCTCAGCAGCAATCATACTTAAAATTTATTCCTTTTTCAGCAATATTGTCAATTCCTGCAATATTGGCATTTCATGGGGAATGGTCTTAAACAAAAAGAATCCTTCAGAACAGAAGGCACTTTTTTTGTGTGTGTGACTGCAGTATCAATAGACAAAGATATATTAGATCTTCAAGTTTATCCCTTTGCCAAGTCAGGACTAACTTAACCAAAGTCTTATCAGATTTTAAATGGACGATCCACCGGGACCTAGCTAAAATATTATTAAAAGCTATTCAGTAATCTTCCTATCAGCCATGAGTCCAGGTAAAGAGACTTAAAGGCTGATTCTGCAAACAGATCCTCCTGTGCTGGATGGTACTTAATGAGACAGTCTCCAAGGTGATAAGAATTTATTGCCTTCAACCCATTTGCAAGATCAGTCTCATGAATTTTGATTAATTTATAGGCAGAATTAGGCCTTTCTAACTGAATTTGACAATTTAATTCACAAGCGATCTTATGCTTATTTTCTGTTTGAGAGATCCAGAGCAAAAGCTGAACCAAAAGTCCTTTGTCCTATTCTACTATTCTTTCTGATGATTAATTTTCATGAGTTTTAAGAATTGTAATTTGGGTTTGATAGAATATTGTTTAAGATGACACAATGTTTATTTTACATTGATTTTCATTACCTTTGTACAAAATTTCATGGCACACTTGGACAGTTCTCACAGCACACCAATGTGCCATAGCACACTGGTTGAAAACCACTGGTCTAGGATTAACAGTTCTGTTGCTGGAGATGTTTAAAAAGTGTTCTGTATCACAAGGTAATTACAGCTGGTTTATTTCCATATTTCCAATGAATGTCTTGGAACTGGATTTATAAAAATTCCAAACTGCTCATCAGGAAAATAATCAAAGAATTTTCCATGTGGAATAGAAGACTATGAAGAGACATTTAGTCAAGACCAACTCCGATTTATTTGTTTTGCTTCCAGGCAGCATTGTAAATAAGGCCGAACTATTGTTGGCACCTCTGCTATGTGGAAACTAGTCAGCCAATGCAAAAGGCATGAAAGCAGTTTTCTGGGACTTGCCCTTGTTTGCATGCCATGCTGTACCAACAACAGACAACATTTTGATCATATTCTGTCTCCTGAGCTGTACAGGGAAGGAAAGTGCATGTGACTAAATGTGCAGTAGATGCTATGCACTTTGAAAAAGGATGCTGCTGAGTTGCAGGCAGAGAACTGGCATAACTCCTTACTTCTTCCTTGAAATAAGTTACTCATCTATGGGTTGCCCTCATCCATTTGTCACAGGTGCAGCACCGCTCCCCAATTTGGTAGGACTAATCAGTTAATTTTCTTGTTGTATACAGGTTTAGAATTCTGTAATAAAGCTTGCTACAGCCATGAGTGACTCCCACAAGTATGTGTTTGAGATATGCTTTCATTGAGCTGTTAGACCAATGGTTCTCAACCACTGTGTTGGGACATGTTACTGGGTTACCACACAATGGTAAGTGTGTTGTGGAGAACCAGGGAGATAGCTGGATTTGGCTTGGGAAGGGTAGGCTGGTGTGCCCTGTTCAGTCATCATACACCACCAAGTGTGTCGCGACCCAAAAAAGATTGAGAGCCACTGAGTTAGACCAACATGTATGTGACCACCCTCCCAGATGATCTTGGATGTGCAGAGCACTTAGCAATGTATTCAGCTGCAACGCTGAATGTGCCCTGTTAGAAGGCTACTGAGAATAAAAAAGATAAAAGGCAGAAGTCTGGGTAGCTCACACTCCCTTGCAAGAGAGCTATGCCTCAACAACAGTTTCCAGCCCTGAAAATGTCTCTTTCTTGAAACGCATATTCTGTATGACAGTTCTTAGTCCTTGGGAGTTTATCACCACTGCTTGTATCTTGAAGAGTTATGTTTTGTCCTCTCTTAGACTGAGTTGCATCTGAATTTTAATTTTCACCACTGTTATCAGCCCAGATTCTGCTTTTAATCATACCAGTGTAAATGCAGAGTAACTCCCCCATCTTTAGTAGAGTCACTCTGGATTCCAGGAGTCCAAATAAGAGCAGAATTTGATTAATCATATCAATACAAATTTGCTTCAGATATTCTACCAGTGCTATACATGTTATTTCCTGTGTTCCCTTTTAGAAGTTCTCTGCCCTAGTTGGCTAAAGTAACTGGGACAAATACATTATTTTTTTCTTTTTATTTTAACTTTTTAACTTAATACTAGAGTTATTATGTGGAGTCATCTCAAAAACACATCCCGTACATCATTCTGAGATAAAAATCTTTGTCTGAGACTTTGTCTGGAAGGATAATATTTCCCTTCTGGTGCCTCTAAGTCTATTCTTTTGAGCACAATACATATTTGTTATACAATTGCTAGACCTAGCTAGGTGGACCTCCCAGAAATCAGTTCACATGTTTTTGCGAACTAATGATCATAAAACCACTACTCCTTATGTATCTACTGAATGCTGAAGAAAGCACTGAGAACAGGTAGAGAAGAACCATCACCAGATGTTACCTATGTAAAGTCACCCTTCTAGTCCCTGATGATAATATATTTTTTCAAATACCTTCTTCTGTGGAAGACGGACTGCAATGAAAGACAGTCGACACCCATATACCATGTTACGGCAATGGGCCCCTCAGTAATAGAATAATTGAAGCTGGTTGGCAAATCATGTTGATTTCTCCAAAATTTCATTCTGGGGAAGATTAAAAAAAAAAAGAAAGAAAAAGCTTAACAATGTTGAAATATGCTACTTTGACATTTTCAGAGCAAATTTTGTTTTCATGTTGAAATAATTTTTTCATTTCAGTTTGTGATTTTTTTGTTATATATTGCACTATAATATAACCTTTTTAAAAACTGAAATTGAAGCTGCAGGCCTTGGAAGACTGGAAGTCCCAGGCTCACAGGCAGTCTGCCTGGCTGGCTCTCTTGGAGCTACTGATTCTGGAAGCCCTGGGGTCCTCAGCAGCCTGCCTGAGTTGCTAGCAGGAAACAAGGCAGGTTTCTGAAAGATCTTTATCAAAATTAAATTGTATCTGCAGAACTTTTAAATTTCAATAAATTGGTACATGCAAATGAAAATGTTTCACTGGTATTTTTCTGATCAATTTTACTAATAGCACTTATTATTCAACCTTTGACTTAACATTTCTGCATAGAATCAGATTCTATAAAAGCAGATTAACTTGCTTATTACCCCACATTTAATATTTATAATGTAATTTGGTTCTAGGGATTATATGATAGACTGATGCTAAATTAAATTCAGTAGCAGATCCAATATGTGAAATATTAAACCTCAAAACTACAGTCAGGCTGTCGTCAAAGCATTTTGATGAAGTGGGACTTTCTCCCATGAAAGCTTGTTTATATGATAAATAAATTTGTTAGTCCTTAAGTGCCCCAGAACTCCTTGTTTGTTTTAGTAAGGTGGTTGTTACTATTTAGACACTGGGTTTTTTTGGTGTGTACTTTCCAGCATTGATGACTTCTACGTACTCTCGTAGGCCTTTACAAAATGGGTCCATGATCGATGTGTTTATCTCCTGCACACTGAAGTCATTGAAATTTGGCTTTGTTAACACTGCAGGCAATAGCTTTCACACCCAGTTGAAGTATGCTCTCTTCTTCCAAAAGTGGGGAAGCTCTGGAGCCATGCAACCCCTGTAATCTTGTTGGAAGAGCCCTTCAAAAGGGTGTGATATGACCAGAGGTGAAATAAGCCTAAAAGCTAAGCTGCACGATAGCACTAGGGAAAGCAGAACTGGTGGAAAATCTGAGAATCAGTGATTGCTGACCTTAGTTTAGAAAATCATGTCCTCTTCAACATGAACAGCTATGCAGCCACTAGGGAGCTGTCTGGTTACATATGATTTTACCCAATTCTCAGTTAAATCAGAGATACAAACATAAAACTTGTCACTTATGAAATATATGTGGATTTGTGTCACTCCATGGGTGATTTTTGTGTATACAAATGAATGGTCAGTAACACACATTCTGTAATGGATTGGTCCATCAAGTCCAGGATTTCACCTTTTAGGGCAACCAATATCAGATTCTACAAAGGATGATAACTCTCTCTCTATTACAGAAAGTACCTAGACCCTTAAAGCATACTGTATCTCAATGGGAAATTTGCTTCCTGATTCCAAGTGATGATCTTTTTAATCATGATATCTGCTTACTTTCCCTTTAGCATGGAAAACTACAAATATTACTTGATAATAAAACTGTCCAAGCATTTTAAAAATCCAGCCATGGCATTTGACTTTGCCACTGTGGCAAAGTCCACAGTTTGTTACATGCTAGGTGAAGATGGATGTCCTTATATTTCTTTAATTTATTTGCTGCTAATTTGAGAAATAATGCAAAGGAATTAAAAACAGGACTATATCCTTTGTTACCTGTAATGCTTTAGTCAATGTCCTTCTTACTCTTCTCTTTTTCATATTAAACAGTCTTCCTCTGTTGTCTTTCATCATATTTAAGTCCCTTATCACCATATTTCACTTTAACAGAATGTACTGGGACTTTAAGATCAGATACTTCCAGCCCACCTGAAACTTGGACTTGTTCCTTTAGGGACTGGCATTTTGGGAAATGTAGTTTCCTTAGGGACCCTGGGAATTGTAAGCTGCTGCAAGGCATTGTGGGAAGGAGTGGCCAGGACTATATAGAGAGCTGTGAGGCCATGGTTGTGTGGAAAAATTGATGAAGAGGTTGACATTCCTGGGAGAGGTAAGTTATCCAAGGCCTGAAATGATACCAAAAAGAAGCGGAACTGAGGCATTGATGTGAGAAAGGTAACACAATGTATCCTTGTTGTTATCATCTTTGATGTATGCCACTTTGTGGTACATCAGGATCTGCCAGTGAGTGGCATGACACTATTTATAGCTGTCTCAAAGAAGTTGGAGAATCCCCAGTAAATAAGGTAAGCCAGTCTCATTCATATGACTTTGATGCATCAAAGGGCCATTTCAGGGTCAAGGATCTAGTCCTGTGTTTGTAGCTGTCTTGTTTGAATTCTAGTAGGAAGCAGAATATTTCATATCTTTCTTTTCCTGTGGGAAAATTTTTCTCCTGTCATACACTTCTATATACAGTGACAAAGGCATGTGGCCCCTTTTTATAAATGACCTACAAATAAGTAGTTCTATACTTTGGCAGTTTTATGAAGCTACCCCATTAGTTAGTTAAAGAAGTGTGTGTCTTGTTAGATGTGGGAGTCTGCTCTGATGTGTGGTTTTAGAGTGCACCATAGTACAATTTTATACTAACCACATATTCACACTAAGATTTGAATTTGGCCCACAGGGGATTGGAAAAATCCTATGGGATTTTTAATGCCTCGTTGTTTCAAAAGTCTATATTATTTTTATATCTCTTTGGGTATAAAACTTGCCCTTCTTTTTGTACACCAGTGCCTCCTTTCTGTAGACTCCCCTCTCTTATCTACTTAGAACAATTCAATTAGTTAGCAGTTATAGAAGTCAATGATGCTTTTTCTGTTGACTTCAGTGAGTATGGAATCAGGTCCTGAGATCACACATTTAAGTGGGTTTCTTTTAACAAAGACAACACTGACAGTAATTACAATAATTTGTAAATAAATGGTCATACGATGGAAAAACATTATTCAGATGCTGGTAGTGTAAATGTTGACTAAAAAAACAACAAGGAGGTGTGTGGCACTTTAAGACTAACAGATTTATTTTTTACATGAGCTTTCGTGGGAGAAGATCCCACTTCCTCAGATGCTTCGAAGATGGGTGACCTTACAGAAAGGAATGAAACTAAATGCAAGGGGGTGTAAAACATAGGACTAGACTAACACGGCTATCCTTTTGAAAGTGTAAATGTTGTGCATTCTGTAGTTTTAGTGACTAGGAAGTAAACCGATGACCTTAAAAATCTAGTAAGATAATAGCACTAGAGTACATTTTCAACGAATTAATTTCTACTTTGTGACACTTACTACTGTGTATAGTAATATACAAAAACATGTGGTGAGAATCAAATATTTATAAAGTATTTTGTAAAGCTGGACCAGATCCTGCCTGCCTTCCATACATGCAAAAGCAAGAGAATATTGCAAAAATATTATTCATTAATATTTGCTTGAATAAAATGGCATATTCCCTTCAACAGTGTTAGTGGCTATTCTATTTTCTGCTACCATTTGTCTGAATTTGAGATCTCATCTTCACACAACAGTCACTTAAGTAAATGAATTTGTGGTGGAAATGTTCACTTGGCCATGCTGAAATCACTGACTTTCTTCCTCCAGTTCATAAAAGTGCCAGTCCTTTACTCAGAAAGCAGAAACATTAGTATGTGATGCAGGCAATCAGCCACTCATCGCAAATAACAAACAGCAAAAGGTTGAGTGAAGCAAATAGTTTGCAAACAATCTGAAGGTCGTCTCTGGTTTCATTTAACTGTTTATGTGGATTTTAAGTTTTGAAAACTAGAGCTGAGGATTGATGTACGAAATTTTCAAACAACTTTGTAATACTGAAAGAAGAAGGGCAAAATTCTTGGAGGTCCCAATTCTGGAAGGAATCCCTATTAAGATTCCGTGAAGTCCCACTGAAGTCAGAGCACTACTTTAAATACTTTCCTGAATAGAAATAACTTAAGCATATTCCTAAGTGCTGGAACTCGGGGGGCTGCTGCACCCCCAGCTTGAAAGGTTTCATTAGCTATAGGATTTACAGTTTGGTTGAATGGCTCTCAGCACACCCACTATCTAAATTGTTCCATCATCTATTTTCTGAATTGGGGCCTGAATGACCAGCATCTCTGTCTCTAATGTAACATTTTATTTCAACATTATAAAAATCAATACAGAGAACCTGATTTCAGAGCTGGTCTTCCGTTTTAGAAAAAGCATGCCAGTAAAACAAAGTTGGTGGGTTTTTTGTTTGTTTGTTTTTGAATGCAACAGTGAAATGTTTGGGAACTAGGACAAAAGTTAGTCTTTACGCAATCTAATCCAGCCCTGCTTCTTCCACTCTTGCAAACACTGGAGAGATTAGAGTTTAAAAATACTGGTGTGTAGTCATTCAGTTTGTTTTTGTTGGCATGACAAGCCACCAGCTGCTGTCATTCCACGCTTTGTTGCCATTTCAGAGGCAACTTTATGTACTTAAACATGATTTTTTCAGTAATTCAGTTCCACATCCCTTCCTAAATTATATGCCATCTTTTAGAAGCAATTACATCCCTGAGGATGTGGTATGCAGCATCTCCAATGCTAGATTACTTACTCCATGTATCTTGTCATCCAGAAGAAATGCTAGCGCTGTGTAGGATCTTCACCTTGCTGAAACTCATTGAATACAGGTTTAGAATAGAATCAAATCATAGGGTTGGAAGGGGCCTCATGAGATCATCTGGTCCAACCCCCTGGGAGTTTGAACCTAGGACCTTCTGCCTATAAAGCAGATGTGCTAGCTACTACACTATTTGAGATGCTAAATTTTGTTTTATATACTAGGTCTATATGTGACAATAATAAGTCAGATTTGCCTGTTTTGTGTCTTTTGGAGTGGTACAAGGGGTGACTGGCCTGACATCACAAAATCTGGGGTTTATTAGACAAGTCACAGTAAGGTCACAATCCTAATTAATATGAATGTTCTTTACACCTGATATTGTTAGAGCTCTGGTATATTAGGGGATATTGCAGTAGAGAAAATTAATGGAAAGAAAGTAGGAGCCAGAGCCTTGATGGTATGAAGTGACCCTAGAACTGGCCAGACTGATCAGCTGAGGTTCTTTTGGCAGAAAAGAAATGAATAGCCATCTGATGGTTCTTGGAGTGTCTGGGACTGTGAGTCACCTGTGATTGCCATCTGCCTCCAGCGCAAGGGAGATTTGCTCATGCTGAACTGGATGTCAGCCTGATTCTACCAGCCTGCTTCCACTCTCTTCAAGGTTCCAGCTGCCCTTGCTTTACTTGGCAAGTTAACAATAGGTGCACACTGGTCTTCAAGTCTCTTGGAAGTGTTGACCTGTGATATCCAGCTCCTTATCCACTAGATGCTCACAGAAATACCAGGCTTGTAGTGCCCAAGGAAACTGCATGCACCAGCTTGGATGATCCATCTCAGGATCAGTACTTTAATATCACAGAACATAAGATAAGTATATAGTGAAAGAAAAACACCAGTTACCAAAGATTGAAGAGATAGTAAGTGTAACAGGGAAAAAAGTTATCTATAAAACAAAATCATAACATCATAGAGGGTTAACAAGCTCACTTTTTGTCTAAAGAAGTTTATCACACCCCCAAAGTCTTCTGTAGTGTTTCAACGAAGACTGGTTGTGATCCTGTTATCAGGAATGTGAATGCAGTGCCTGTTTACTTTCTTTGTTCCTCAACTGTAGTCCAACAGCCCTTTGAAGTGTATCTCAAGATGAGGTTCTCTCCCCCTGGTGCTTTCCTTTACTTGTTAGTTCCATTCTGAAATTCTTACAATCCTTCTTCATCTTGGACAGGTGATCCCTTGTGTTAGTTTACAGTGCTTAATTTATATTTCAACAGAGAGAGAGCTGAATATCAACACCCCCCCCCCGGTCAGGCAGAAAACTTGTTTGTCAGCTCTGTCTTGATGCACATTTTAAAACATATTTACAGTGTATGTATACACATAACTTATTACATGATATTTGTACATATATTTCTCAATAATACTAATGACCACTGTAAGCTCATCTTTCATTTCAATGTTCATACCAGAATCAGGACATTCCTGCAACTCCCTTGCTTGTTGTAATTAAGGTGTTCTTGGGTCACACCCTGTGACAACTATCGATATGGGGGGGTTGTCAGGTATATAGAGTGAGGAGGTGTCCTTGGGTTCCACATTTTTTTATGAATCTCTTGATGTAGTGATGGTCCCTTGGTGGTTGTCACAGTTGATGTAACTTGGGGTAGCTGTGATGGGATATTCATTCCCCAATAATCCCTGAAGGGTAAGTCTAGAAGGGACCTCAGCAGGTTGTCTAGTCATGCCCCCTGCACTCAAGGCAAGACAGTAATAACCAGACTTTCCTGACAGGTGTTTGACTAACTTGTTCTTAAAAACTTCCATTTGGGATCAGGAGGGATTAAATAACCTGATAGGCCACACCTGAGAGAGTGAGTATGCATGCCAGTGAGTGCATTAGGTTCATTAAACAGGCATTGACTGAGGAGGGAGCCCACCCAGGTAAGACCAGGCAGGGCTGGTATAAGACCAGGAAGTGAGGGCAGGAAATGGTAGCAGTATGGAAGACTGCAATCACCCTTGGGCTCAGAGAGAGAAAGGGAAAACCCAGGGAGTGAATAGAAGCCCTGGGATGCTGGCTCTGAAAAAATGATTTACCAAGGAGACAGTAGTACAAAAGTCTGATAAAGTAAGAAAGTGGTAGAAAAAAGTCCACAGAAATAGCAGCAAGGTTTGGCATGGTGCAAATCCCGGTTGCTGATTTGAGGGTCCCTGGGGTGGACCCTGAAATAGTAGGTGGGCCTTGGTTCCTTTCCGGCCACTGTGGAAGTGGCAGTGGCTTGAACTGGGGGACTGCTGGGAACAATATCCAGTCAGAAGTCCAGTGAGACTTTGATACGTGGAAGAGGAAAACCACAGTGACCTGGCCAGAAGGCAAACCTATTAAAAGAGAGCACCTGAGTGGCAAAGAGCAAGCACCATGTCTCCTGGAGCAGAGGGGAGTCATGGTACATGTGAGAGAAAGAAGGGACATCAGACTGAGGAGAACTATTCCCCAGAAGCAGCTGCGTGGCAGCACCTGGCAATGAGCAGAGAATACATGATGGCAGCCTTATGGTTGCTTGAAATTGTTCAGAGAGGAGAAATGGCCTCTGGTAAGCCCTGGTATCTGGGAGCTCTGAAAGTGGCTTAGAATGATCTTTGCTCTTCCCTAGTTGAACTGAACAGAGAGTGGCTACCGCTGAGGATGGAGCATTGAGTACAGTGAATTGTTAATATTTGTATTTAACTAAATGCATCAGAGGCTGAGATTATTAATAAATAAGTATTACATTCAGTTTTCTCAGATCAGTGTACAATTTAGCATAACGATTTAGTATTTAGGTTTAGTACAATATATTGTAAAAGAAATAAATGTCTTCATTTATTCACTTAAGATGAGAGAAATTGACTGAATGGAGCACTGGACCATGCTCAGGGCAGATAGAGGGAAGAAAATCAGAAAGTGATTGGACTGTTTTTATTGATCCAGCATAGTCTCATCTCAGAGACAAAGAGATCAGTTCACATAGACCCCAAACCTTGTCTGCTTTCATTTCCCTTATTACTAAAAAGAAAAAAAATGCTAATGCTTTGAATGACTTATTGAATTTGGATTGCTTCACCAAATTGTTGGTGCACCTAAAGGTAAGAACATCCCAATAATCAAGTCATCTTATTTTCTTCTTCACTGGAAGTCCTAAAAATATGGATGAGGGAGAAGAGGTTCTACATTCTGCTCCAAAAATCAGAAATAGATGTGAGATTAAAAAGAAGAGGAATGTTTCAATATTTAAGTTGATTACTTGCAAGTTGTGGGACCTGGGTTTGATTCTTTGTTCCACCAAACTTCCTATATCATGTCGGACAAATCATCCTGAGAACATAAGAATGGCCACACTAGGTCAGACCAATGGTCCATCTAGTCCAGTAGTCTGTCTTCTGACAGTGGCCAGGGCCAGATGCTTCAAAGCAGATGAACAGGACAATTATCAAGTGATCCATTCCCTGTAGAAATAATACTTCTTTACCTCACAGAGGAGCTGTGAGGATAAATGCATTATGTGAGATTCTCAGATATTATGGTGATGGCACCAGATTAGGTTGAAAGAACAAATGTCCAAAAAGTTTGGAGTTCATGAATGGTTTGGTTTGGGCCAGTTCTTAATTCGCTGATCCAGTTGTGACATCCCTCCTGTGAAAAGTCCACTGACATCAAACACTTCTTCCATTGACTTTCAGAGGACTCTTTATCATGATTATCTGCATTAATGAGATCAGTATGACAACTTTGATAAGCCAGTTTCTAGTCAATTAGTCTGGTCTTGCCAGTTGAGAGGAGGATAAGATTTAGAAAATTTGTTCTATCAACAGTGTCCTCTTCACTGTGGTCCAGATTCAGCAAATCACTGAAGCACATACTTCAAGTTTACTACATAAAGTGGCACTGAAGACAATGTCATAACCTGTTGACTTGAGTGGGGCTATTCAATGTCCTCAGAATTAAGCATGTGCTTAAATTCTTGACTGAAATATAGCTTCAAAGCAGAGACTTTTGAGACCAGAGTCTGGGAGCCTGACATCGAAGACTTTAAACAATTTTGACTGTTCTACCACATCGTAATTGAGTATAGGAAAACTTACTGTTAGCACCTAGCAGTTGAGATAATTATCCTCTCTCTTCCAATAACATAATAGGCACATTGTTTGACTCCTGAGTAGGAGTGCAAAGTGCAATTGCTGAAAAGAGATATCTGTGTAAGGACATAAAGGTAGTGTGAACTGCAGACTTTGATGTGGTAGGAGACAGTCAAAGATAAATCAGCATGTCAGACTCTTTCCCCTTGTCTACCTCAAAACACAACTCACAGTCTGCAAATCTCTGTTTTATCTGCAAATAGTCAATTAAACTTACTCTGTGCTGTTCTTGGGTTAGCCTGAAACTCCAAACACAAAGATGGGTTTAGTTCTATGAACACTTCTCACTAACATAGGAAAGATTTGACAGCCGCAGTTTCTGAAATACTTGTCTGTATGTTGTGCTGTTGTAGCCTTGTTGGTCCCAGAACATTAGAGACAAGGCCAGTAAGGTAGCAGCTTTTATTAGAGCTACCTGTGTTGGTGAGAAAAACAGACTTTTCCCAGACCTGAAGTAAATTTGAATGTATGCAGGAGTGCCACAGCTAAATACCAGGTGTAACAGATTGTTTAGCATACATAGTGAACACATATTTCAAGGGACCATTCAAGGTGAAGTGACCTGGTAAAACTCTGTCAGTCATGGAGGTGAGGATAGAGGAGGGAAAACAGATTGGGAGTAACAGATGGTTAGTGGGGTATAAGCTGTTGTAATAAGCTATAAATGTAGTGTCTCTGTTGAATAACTGGATTTTTAGTGTCCAGCAAGGTTATGCATTTAAGCTCATCCTTTGAAAGTGTTAAGTAGGTTTCCTTTGAGGACTGAAGAGGTCAGATTTAGAGTGATCAGTTTGTAAAAAGTGCTCACTTGTAGGTGATACAGGGTATTTTTCCTTTTGTCATTATTCTGTGTGAGTTAATCTGAAAGCATAGTGCTTGTCTGGTTTCACCCACATTGTTGCTGTTGGAATATTTAGAACAGTGGATAGAGTACACCACAAGTTGTGCGCCATGATCTGTGGGGAATTTACTTCAGAAAGGGATAGATAAGAGTGAATATACATTCTGCCATTATACAGTTAGATAGCATCCACTCATAGAAGGCAAAGTTCATGTCCACTTACACTCAAACTGTATCACGGAAATTCAGGTGGTCCAGACACTGGTAATGGAAACAATTAACTTCCACCCTAGGTAAGACCAAAAAGAGGTGATTGAACAACTTAGACATGAGATAGATATGCAAAGTAGTGAATATTATAGAACAGGCAAGCTAAATAAGTGTCAACATTCATAAAAGATCAAGGAGACATTCAGTTCAATTTAAATGAAAAGCCAATATCGATAAGAAGAATATTAATGATAAAATGATTAGAAAATCACCACAATTGCTACAAGCTCCCGCTGAGGTCAAGAGTTTCAGATTTCAAAAAAGTATCTGATGCTGATAATGATATTTATGACATTGAGTTATTAGACTGGATAAAAGATGCTTAAGGGATAAACCAATATATTTCAGGCCATGAATTAACCACAGTCTGATTGGAATTAAGTGGTAGCTTTTGCTAGGGACAGGTTATTTAAAAATTCAAGCAACATTTCTTTACCTCCCTCCCCCCCTTCCAAGCACTGTTTCCTCTAAGCTGTGTGCATGTGCTCATGCACACAGGTCATAAAGCCTGTGCACACAACAAAATAAAGTGTGCACAAAAAAGTTCAATAGTGCTAATATTGGTGCTCACAAAGAAACGTTTTCGCGCACACAGCCTATGAGTAATTAGAGGAAACATTGCTTCCAAGTATCCTCAGCTGGTACAAACTGACTTCATTCCTCTGAAGTTCAGTGAAGATACACTGATTTACACAAACTAAAGATTTGACCCAAGTAAGGATTTTTTGATTTTATATGCTAATGAGAAACTTTAGTCTTAGATTAGATGTGAATTTCCTGTTAGAATTAGATGTGAACTTTCTCACAGCAAGTGACTTCATCCTTTTTCATAGGCCAATCCTTGACTTTTGTGAGTTATTAAAAAAAAAATCACCTTGACAATCCGTTGGTAAACAATGGTACAGTAATCTTTCAGGAGATACCACAACAGGGAGTTTGGAATTTAACAGGGAGTCAGAAAGTCCAACTGCCCTTTGATAAATTAGAATGGAACAAGTCAAACCTTCCTCTATACACACCAGAGCAGCGCAGACTCACATGGGCTTCCAGAAATGCAAAGGATGGCAGAATCTTGTCTTTTAGACAGTCATCTTTTTAGATGGTGACTATCACTTACTATCTTTGCATAACAGAATGGGGCTTTGGCCTGATTAGCTTCTAACCAACAGGTCAGCAAATTTTTTTCAACAAATATTTTATTCACCAAAAACCACTGTTTAATTCAACCCAGAACTATTGATATATTCATGTTCAGTTCACCAGATAGCTTCAACCAAATCAGAAAGGACACCCTCCTAAAAAGAGTTTGGATGATGTAAAAAAATATGTTTTATTTTTGACCCAACTTGAACAGTCAATTTGGATTTGAGGAATTTTGGAAGACTCAGTGAAGACTAGTTTTATAAAGCGACACAGTGGAGGAGCAGGAAGGACCAACAACCTTCCTTATAACCTTTAGCTGAGAGGTTAGGATACTCTGTTGGATGTGGAATCCCAAGTTTGGTACCCATTCTGCCTAATGGGGAGCAGGGATTTCCTCTTAATTTCTTTCATTACATGAGAGTGCTCTAATGATTGAACTATAGAGTCATTCCATAAAATCCTATCTGAAATACTATCAACTTACCCTGAAGTTAGGTTGTTCACACTCTTTTGGATGTACAATTTGAAATCCTGAGGATGGGGTGTTTTTGCTGAGAACTTTTCAGGTGGTTCCTGAGTGACATGAAATGTTCTTGTCTCCTGATCAGGGCTGGATTAACCAGCACGGGGGCCTGGGTGCCCCTCACCACAAGCCCTCCATCCTCCACTTTGAAGGCTGGGCCCATTCCCCTATCTCTTGGTGGGGGGCCTGAAGCCAGAGAGCACCCCTGGTCCAGCCAGTCTGCAGGGGGAGCTGGCGTGTGGCATGGGTGAGGCAACCCCCAACACAGTCCCCAGGGCCATGGGCCCTGGAGAGCTGTGGCCAGGCCAGAGTGGACTAGGCCAGAGCCAACCCGGGTCCCACCCCTGGGTGGAGAGAGCAGGCAGGGGCTCATTGTGCCCGGCCCCTGGGGTGGACTACACAGCCCAGGGGCAGGGTGGCGTGCAGAGCCGAGCCAGCCCAGCCTCTGCCTCCATGGCCCTGCCCCATCCTCTCCCCCCATAGTGTCAGCAGGACAGGAGGACTCTTAAGTGTTCATGCCCTGCCAGCACTGAGCAGGGTGGGGGGCACCATATGAATGGAGGGATTTTAGGGGCCAGAGCTCGGGGCCCCCCTTTTGTCCAGGGCCCAGGGCTTATCCCCTAAAGTCCCTTCAATAGTCCAGCTCTGCTCCTGATACTTAATCTGGTGCTGAAAAAGGGAATAAATTACTTCCCAAACTGCAAAAGAAACCATTATTTCATATCCCTGGTGTTTGAGGGATAAGCAGATTATTTGCCAGAAGTTCATTAGGAAAGAAGTCTATATTCTAATTTAGATTAACCAGGGCTTCTCTAACAAGATTCCCAGAAAGCTTTTCAGACTACCAACCATGAAGGTTGGGAATCAGTGGAGCTATAGCAAGATAAAATGAATTTAAATAGGTAGAAGTTCTATCTTTCCACTGCTGGAGACTTTCTTGTACCTTTAGTTGTTGTATCATCATGCTCTGATGTAAACCAGATGGAATCAGCAGCTGGAAATTCTAGAAGTACTTTGAAGATTATGAAAAGCTTCCAGTTACTTTAAAAAACAAAACAAAACTATTTACCCCAGCCTTTTTAGTGAAATACAGAGTTTGCCACTAAAAATAAGGCATTGTGTTCACTATAAAGGTTTTCAGGAATCATATTTTTTATTACATATATAAACTAGACATAAGTGTTTTAGAAGTTTCAGTATTTGGGCCAGAACCTTACAGGCACACTGAGCTATGCTCATGCCAAAACCAAGTAGGGACAGGTGGGGTACAAAGATGATTTTAGTCCCACCTTAATGCTTTTGATAATAAAAGTGTCTGAGAAAAGCTGAGTTCCCAGTGTAAGAAAGGGAACCCTAAAGGAAGCCTCTAGGAGGCAGATCAATTGCTGTTAAGAACTGCTTTGTATTATTGGAATGGTATGAAGAACACACGGTTGGTAATAGTACCTGGCCCTTTACTGGATGATTTTAAGATTATTATTCCTCTTGTTCAAAGACCCTGAGCAGAAGTGATTCTGGCAGGTTACAAAATTTGCACAAGGAATGGTCTTGGTTCTGCATATGCTCAGCTCCTCTACTTCCATGCACAGTGGACCCAGTCCAGAAGTTGGGGTCAGTGGCCAAGCTCCCACAGTATGAGATTAAGCCAGGGCCGGGCCAAAGTCTTCTGGTGCCAACCTGGGGCCTGGGGCAATTGGCCTGCACGCCCCCCCCCCTGCAACCCCTCATCCCGGTGCTGGGTGGGGGCAAGGGCCAGCTGCACTCCCGCTCTTCCCCTGAATCAGGGATGGCGCAGGCTGGTCCAGGGGCTGGGCTCCACTCTCCTGCCCCACCTCTGGGGCTGCCCTCCCGATCCCCAGGGCAGAACAGCCATCTTAGGTGAGGGGTGGGAGAGTGGAGCCTGGCCTCTGGGCTGGCCCGTTCTGCCCCTGGGCCAGCTGTTCCCCACCCTGGGGGCAGGGCGAGCTGGCCCAGTGTAGAGGCCGGATACACGTTCCCAGGCCCTGCCCTTCCCTTCCCTGCTGCCTTCAGCTCTGTGTCAAAAGCAGCGGGGAGGGGGTGAGGGGCAGCAATGTGGGCCCTGTGCTGCCCTGCTCACAGCAGGACTGCGCGGGGCCAATGAAACCACAGGGCCAGGGGCAATTGCACCTCTTGCCTGTGCCTAAGGATGGCCCTGGGGGAGTGCCTTTTGTGCCCCCCCATTGTTTGGCACCCTAGGCGACCACCTAGGTTGCCCCTATGGATGCACCGGCCCTGGATTAAGCATAATATTGGAAGTGAGCTCAGGCCATTGAGCCTAGCTTCCCTCTCAGTCAGCTTGTGGCACTGAACCTGTCTGTGTTTGGCCACATGGTCAGATTGAATGTGTCCATTCTCTGCAAAGCTGATCCTAACTCTTAGAATCAGGTTTCGAGTGTGCATCCTCGCAAAAGACTTCAGAATTTACAATGAATGTTTTGAAGTGTTTGTTTAAAATTTGGTCCTGTGATGGACTTTCCCACTAATGATGTCATTGGTAAGAATATTTGTTAAAAGCAAACACAAAGTGGAGGAGAACACTACTGAAGTGATTGTCTTTAAAAGTCCCCATGTGAATATTTGTGAAAATAAGTTGCAGTAGTCACCGAGCTTTCTTCCAGCCCCTGATGTTAAATATTGCATATGTAGTCTAATGACTGTGGTTAATGGTGCTGTATTCTGTGGTTATAATTGGTATAGGTTTGATTGCTATGTACTGTGGATTCTGTGGTTTAACTGTGCTAGCTTTGTTACTAGCAGTATTTATTTATTAGGACTTGCTTCCCCCACCCTGAGGCATATTAACAGTTCTAGAGTGCATATTGCTATTTATTATAGGGTTCTATTTGAATTTGGGAGACCATGGGTCATTTGTGTATAATTAGAGGGTATAGTCACTTTTGTGACTCAGTTTGCTGTTGAGAGTCACAAGAAACATTTCAGGATCAGAAGCATAAAGCTGGGGGTTAAAACCATCATTGCCCCTTTCCCTCTCCACTCTGCTTTGGTGTGTACATAGGTCAGCCAGACTGCAGGTGTTAGCCCAATATTAAAACTTTTTAAAAAACTCATGTCTAGTTTATATATGTAATATAAAATATGATTACATAGATATGATTCCTGAAGGTCTTCATGATAACCACAATACCTTATTTGTAATGGTAAACTGTATTTTACTAAAAAGGCTTGTTTAACTAAATAGTTGTTAAACAGTAACTGGAAGCTTTTCATAATCTTCAAAGCAGTGACCTCTAAAACTTCCAGGCAGCTGCTGATTTCATCTGGTTTACATTACAACATGGTGTCACAAGACAGAATACATGGAAGTCTCCAGCATGGAAAGACACAACTTCTACCTATTTTAACTCCCTTTATCTTGCTACTGCTTCAGAGATCCACATATTCATCTGGTTGGTATGCTGAATAGGTTTCTGGGACTCTTGTTAGAGGTCCAGGCTAATCTAAGTTAAAATATAAACTTCTTTCCTACTGAACTTGTGGCAAGTAATCCACTTATCCTTCAAACAGCATGGATATGAAATACTGGTTTCTCCTTGCAGTTTGGGAGTAATTTCTTCCCCTTTTCAGCACCATATTAAGTATCAGCAGACAAGAACCTTTCCTATCACTCAGGATCTCAGCAAAACACTCCATACTCAGGATTTCAAATTGTGCGTTCAAAAAGTGTGAACAACCTGACTTCGGGGTAATGTGATAGGATTTCAGTCAGGGCAACGCACATAAGGGATTCAGATAAAATACATTTCCCTATTCTAAACTGAGATTCGTGTAACAAATCAATAATGTATGTTCCCTTCTTCCTTCTAGTCCATTGCCTGTGTTTCTGTGACATGCTGCCGTGTGTGTGTGCACGCACACATTCACGTGTTTTTAATAGAAGAATGAAAGATGTTGTTAGTTCTTAACTATCAAAGCAAGAAGTGACCACAGTCTAGAAATGAGGATGCTTATTTAATAACTTTGAAGAAAAGGTTGTTCTGTGGGGAGATCCAGATTAAACACAGGAAATCCTAGAGGCTACCATTTGGATACTGGGTAGATTTACACAAAGAATTTTATTGAGACAAATATTTGGTAATCACATTTGCTGCCATAGTGTTTAGAATAAAGCAATGTGAATAATGAATTTCTTTGTTTGGTTTTCTAGCAATTCCAAAATTCAAAGTTTTATTTCAGTTGAACCCAAACCAATTGATTTAACATTTTTGGTGAATCAAAGATGAGACATTTCAGATGGCATTCGAAACCTCTTTTCAAATGCAGGTTCTTTGATAAAAGGCAAACATGTCATTTCCCACGTAGCCCAACAGTTAGGATTCTCTCCCATAATGTGGGATATGCAGGTTCATTTTCTACCTCTGCCTAATGTTGAGAAGGAATTTGACTGTCTTACAGCAGGCGTTTCCTATTTATTGGGACGTAGGATATTCTAATAGAGGTCTTTCTCAGTCCTCCCTCTTGAACCTCTTCTATACATGGATACATTAATCATTGGAGCACAGACTTGGGTTTCCAATATTTTATGTGAGTATCCCATCCACTGAGCTATAGAGCATTCTCACATTTTCCCTGGTCCAATGCCTATTCATAGTGGAAATTCCATTAATGGATATCCATTGGGCAAAGGAAAGGCTGAGAATGACTTTATAGTTCAATCATTAGAGCACTAATGTAAGAAACTTAAGAGAAAATTCCTGCTCTCTATTAGGCAGAGTGGGTACTGAACCTGGCTTTCCCATATCCAACAGAGTATCCTAACTTCTAGGTTAAAGGTTATAAAGGAGACTGTCGTTCCTTCCCCCTCCTTCACTGTGTCACTTTATGAAACTAGTCCTCACTGATCCTTTCCAAATCAAAATTGAAATTTTCAAGTTGGGTCAAAGCTGAACACTTTGTTTTGATGTTAACTAAAAATTTGGGGAGGAGAGGCAGAGTCCTTTTTGAATTGGTTGAAGTTATTTGGTGAACTGAACATGAATATGTGAATAGTTTTGAGTTGCAAGAAACAACATTTTTTGTGAATAAAATATTTACGGTACTGAAAATAATTTCCCAATCTCAAGATTAGAGGCCAATCAGGCCAAAGCCCGATTCTGTTATACTATGCTAGTAATGATAGTCATTGCCTGATAGAGTTGACTGCCTAAAACAAAAGATTCTGCCATCCTTTGCATTTATGTATACCCATGTGAATCTGTGTTCTGCTCTGTGTGTAGAGGAGAGTATGACTTGCTCCATTCTAATTTATCAAAGAAAAGTTGGAGCTCCTGACTTTCTGTTAAATTTCATGTACCCTGTTGTGGCATTTCCTAAAAGATGAATGCACTATATTTTACTGAGGAATTGTTACAGTGATTTTTTAAAAAGCCTTACAAAAGTCCAGGAATGACCCATGAAAAAGAACGAAGTCACTTGCTGTGAGGTAATTCACATTTACTTTACGTTTTCCGCATATTTAGGGCAAATTAAAGATACTTTGAAGACAAAAAAGGAAGAGTTTCTCACTATCCCACAAAATCCAAACATCCTCTCTTGGTGTAAATTAGTGTCCCTTCACTGACTTCAGTGGAGTGAAGTCATTTGGTACCAGCTGAGGATACCTGGAAGCATGGAAGGTAAAGAGATCATGTTGAGGTGAATTTTGAAATAACCTGCCCCTAGTGAAAGCTACCACTTAATTCCAATCAGACTGGTTAATTCATGCCCTGAAGCATATTGGTTTATCCCTTAAAAGTCTTTTACCCAGTCTAATAACACAATGTCATAAATATTATCAATTAGCAAAACAAGCAAGGAGTCTTGTGGCACTTAGACTAACAATTTTATTTTTTGCCTGAGCTTTCATGGGACAAAATCCCACTTCGTCAGACGCAAAGCAGGACTCCTTGCCACAGGACTCCTTGTTTTTTTGCTGAACTAGACTAACACGGCTATCACTTTGGACATTATCAGTTAAATATTTTTTTGGAATTCTAAACTCTTGTCCTCAGAGAGAGCTTGCAGTGATTGTGGTGGTTTTCCAAATCATTTTGTCATTAATATTCCTCTCAACAATATTGGTTTGTCTTTCAGTTTACTGAATGTCTCCTTGTTCTCTTATGAATATGGACACTTATTTTAACTGCCTATTGTATAACATTCATTACTTTGCATAGCAATGGCTATGTCCACACATACATCGTTATTTTGAAATAAGTTATTTCGAAATGAGTTATGTCAAAATAAAGTCCTTATTTTGAAATAAGTTAATTCGAATTAAGAAAATGGTAATTTGAATTTAGGGAAAGTCTGCTATTGAAACGGCTGTTATTTCAAAACAGTTATTTTGAACTAACGCCATTTGGACATGTTGTTTCAAAACAATAGTGTTGTTTCGAAACAACATGTCCAAACGGCGTTGTTTCGAAATAACCATTTCGAAGTAACAGCCGTTTTGAAATGAATGGGGTTTAAGCTGTTTCGAAATGACAGTTCTTATTTCAAAATGACAGAGCCTGTCATTTTGAAATAAGAAAATGTCATGTGGACTTAATCTTTTTTATTTTGAAATAACCAGTGTTATTTTGAAATAAAAGAGATGTGTGGACATACCCAATATCATCTGTTAGTTGTTCGATCACCTCTTTTCAGTCTTACCTAGAACAGAAGTTAATTATTTCTATTACCTGTGTCTGAAACACTTGAATTTCTGTGAAACAGTTTTTGGAGGTGAGTGGAATTGAATTCTGTATTCCAGAAATGGGTGCTATCTACTTGTGTAATGGCAGAATATATATTTCGCTGTTATCTATTCCTTTCTTTATGCATTCTCACCCCTTTAATAACAATGTTCACTGACTTGTCCTTATCTCCCCTGTCTCTCAGCATGCATGTAATTGGTCTGTTTAACATATCTAGGCCCTTATTTTGTGGCTCATAATCTCCTCTAGACTTGTTTAACCAAAAGTTTTCCTTTGTGCCAAAATTAGGTATGACTTCAGTTTCAAGCCTTATTCTGAGACATGGAGATATTTAGCTCAGGAAAAATAAGAGCCAACGCAATATTCTACTAAAGATTCAAACTGAATGAAAACCAATTAAGGAATTTTTGAATGGTGTTTGTTAGATTCTTTTTCTCTTTATATGTTTCTCCTATTCCTAACTTCATCAAGAAGTAAAAGCACTAGGTATCACAAGAGGTGTTATTTTTATGGCATTTCTGGCCCAGGTGCTATTTTGAAACAGTGTAATTTTTTTATAAAAAGATCCATTCCTGAAATACTTCCAGCCTGAATTCTGGGCAAAAAAGGTTCAGATAAGCATGGAGTTACAAATTTCACATAAGCCTCAAAATCTGGATACTTTCTTGACCAGAACACATCTTCGGTGACCTGCCCACCACTTGAGGTTTGCTCTTTACTATTTATTTTCCTAAGGAAAGTGATAATACTTTGCAAATTCTGATTTACCCACAGACTCGTTGCTTGTGTACTCATTTGAATCAACACCAGTGAATGCAAAAATAAGCATCAAACTACTATTTTTGGTCCCTTTTGAAAAGCATCATAGTATATAGAGAACATTATTCACTTTCTTAATTCAGTTCCAGGCCTCTTTAAAACAGCAAGCATAAAAATGCAAATATGAGGCTTTTTTTTTCTTTTTTTTTTGGTAAAATACTTGGCAAATTAGTCACTAAAACCCAGTGATAGTTATATGACCAGAGTGAATTATACTAATAGAGCCTTGCAAATCTATGGATTTTCACATTCTTGGGTCCAGTGCAGTTATCCACAGACCATTGGTTGCTGCAGGGGGGATGATCACAGCCATTAGGCTATTTGTCAGGCTGATGAGCTGTGATGTGGAAGGGGCGGTTAGAAGGCTCATTAGGCAGGTAGGTGGGGCTCCTGAGTTGTTAGGGAAGAGGGCAGTGAGGAGGGCTCATCAGCTGTTAGGTGGGAGGGTAACCGGGAGGATTTATGAACTGTTAGAGGATGGCAGGGCTCATCAGCTGTTGAGGGAGGGTGCAGCTGGGGGGTTCATCAGCTGTTAGGTGGCAGGGAGGGTGGGGCTGATGAGATGTTAGACAGTAGGGCTTTATAGCTAATCAGTTGTTAGGTGGGGCTAATCAGCTGTTTGGGGTGGTGGGGATTTAATAGCTCATGCTAGCTCCAAAGCAGCTGCTAAAATGATACAGATGCAGGTAAGTGTAAAGGAGGGAAGGCGGATTGCAGTTGTGTGAGGGTTTATTGCTACAGATGTGGGTGAGATGCCGATCGACATATCTGTGTACACCCAGGGCTCTATTATTACCTTTCATCAGAGAAGAATTAAATAGAAGATTCCAGGTGTGTATGGGGCACACCTTTGCCTAGTAATAGGTTGACATAATAGGTTGCTTAAAACACTAGTGGCAGATACTATTGGTGCTGGGGATGCTGCTGCTGCATCCTTTGGCCTGAAATGTTTTCCATCATATATGCATGGTTAACAGTTTGGCTCAATGACTCTCAGCGCCCTCACTATGCAAAGTTAAGGGGTGCTAGAACAATAACATAAGTAACATAGCTAATGCCTGTTTACAAAGACCAGTGTTAGGAACAGAGGCAAACTAATTTTAGAATCAGAGCTGTCCTGGGGGTCAGGGGGAGGGGCAGTCACAGCAATAGCCCTGGGTGCTGTACATCACTGGACCGTATGAGGCTTATGGGTGCATGATGTGGTTTCTGGTGCTGCCCTCCAGGGCCATGGGTTGCATTGGCGGCCATACAGCACACCAGCTGGCTCTGGCCTGCCCTGCTGTGTGTGGACTGCCTGGCTCAGGGGTGGGGTAGGGGTGCAGAGCCCAGCCTCTTGGTCACCCTGCCCTGCCTTCCGTCAGCATCAGGGGGAGGTCATGGACCCCACAGGTTGATTGGCCCTGGTCCCTGCTCCCCCACACGGGGACAACCCTGTTTACTACATTCCTTCCCCATAAAAAGGACCCCAAAGTTACCAAAAGCATTTACTGGCTTATACTGTATTATTTTTTGTTATACATCAGTTTTAGACTTTTCTAATAACTCTCTGAATAGATATGCTAATCAGCAAGTTTACAAAATGTGGTTCAGATTGTACCTAGTCAAACCACTCAACAGAAAGTCGCAACACCTTCATAACATTTATTAGCAAGAGGGCTACCTTGCCTAAAATGTGACCCAAGCACAAACCTGATCTGCAAGAGAGGCTATTTCAGCTTTCTTTTAGTGAATGGAAATGTCTATGGCTATACCCCAAACCATCTCCATACAACATGGGCTACAATTAAGAACAATATGTCTCAGAGCATTATTTTAATAAACAGATTATGACTGGTGTCACTAAATAAAATCTGGTGTCTGTTTCACATACCTAACTCCATCCCTCATGACCTGTATATATAAAGTCCAAGTAAGTCTTACAAGTATACATCTGCTTCAGAGGAATTGATTTCTTCTCATGAAATAACTGTTTGCTGCATTGTTCAAGACTGCTGTGCTGAAGATAAGAAATTTGTTGCAGGTGGCACTGGGGGATGAAAGTGAGGACTTCCTGATCTGACAGCAAGCAATGCAGACTTGCGACTGGAAGTAGTGTGTAGGTTAGAAACAGAGGCCTCGTCTCAATCTATCTCATTTTGTGAAAGCTTTCCACTGTTGCTACCATCAGTCTGACTCCAGCAGTAGCAAAACCATCACCCTGGGCTGAAATTCTGTCTCATTCAAGTTATAAATCTGCAGGCAACCTTCAGCAGTCTCACTGAAGTAACGGAACTCTGTAGTTCTCTGTAAACTACTATTAAAAAATATTTAGATCCCTTCAAGACATGATGAACTTAGCATTTGCCCAGTACAGGGATGTAGTTGTTGGTGGGTCTGGGCCCATCCACTTAATTAGCATGCCTGCCCACCACAGTGCCCAGCAGCAGTGCAGACTTTTGTCATCACAACCTTGGGCCTCACCAGCAGCGGGGTGGTTGCAATTGTGGCCGCAAAAGGAGCAGAAGCAGCGCTGTGGTCAGATGGGCAAGGGCGGGCTGCTCTCCAGCACTGACTTCTCAGTTCTGATCTGGGGCAGTCACCTCAGCCATGGTATGGCTGGGGCCAGGCTCTCTTCCTCCTTCTCAAAACGCTCCAGTTGTTAGGTACCTAGCAACTGGAGCATCATCAGAAATTGTGTGGTCACACGACCTAAGTAGCATGTGGCTGGATGAACCCTAGAGATTCAGAAGCCGGGCCAGAAAACAGGGGCTGGATATGCCCCTGGCCCAAGATAACTTCATGCCCTTCATGTTACCCAATGTTAACTGAAAGGGACCAGATTCTGATACACTTATTCATGTGGAGTAGTGTCTTACTCCACAAGTTGTCCCAGTGTCTCTTACTGTTGTTCTGCTTTCTCATGGCTAATATCACTTTATAGCTTAGTGTTTTGCTTTTGCCTTTTGAATCACAGTATGAAGAAATTGTAGTGCTTTGCTTCTGAAACCTCTCATCTGTCTGATGACAAATATTTCTTATTTCAGAAATTGATGCGATACAACACCGTCCTGCTCTCACTGCTCCACTTACTGCTCCTCCCCCCCCCCCACCACTCAGAAGTCAAAGCAGGCCATGCCCCAGAGTGCCTGTTGAAGTTTGAGATTTGGTCCCAGATCCACAAAAGTATTTAGGATTCTCTCTCCTATTTGAAATCATTACATCATCCCTTTGCAAACAGAAAACTCAGGGTAAAACTATAGGTGACTTCAAAGTACATCAAATAATCAGAAAATACTGGCAATACAATCCCTTTCATATGAAATAAGTCACTTTATTACAAAAACAACAAGGAGTTAAAATGAGCACCTGCTGAATTGTTTTTGTCACCTTAACTGATTCTGTAAGTAATCCAACCACAAATCACACTGAAGCTACACTGGTTGAATGTCTTAGTAACTTTCATTCCGTTTTTTCCCCTCTCCTTCTGAAACTGTGAAAGGTGGCCATATTTCCAGTCAGGACCTGGCATATGACCTGGACAGCTGTTCTGAAATTTCAAAAAGCACAACAAATGGATCTGATGTTGTTAATGCATTTGGCCTGATGGCTGTGACTCATACCGAGCATCAGTAGCTTAGAGGAAGCTATCCATTACCCTGTTAGAATTTAGCGTCAGCAGGCAGGGCTCCTGAGGATGCCAGTTGAGTTGATAAGAGTCCATAATATAATGCATATTAGTTGTCAGTCATTGCTTTACTGGTCTCAGTTTGCATAGGAATTTTTTTAGAGAGACTTTTTGATCAGTGATGGGAAATACAGGCAGAGGCAGCTGCTGACTGCTTGAAATAATAGCAGAGGCAATGGTATCTTGAGGTATTCAAGTCAACACAAGTTGTCTTGAATGGTCTGAACACAAGGCTTAATGTGTAAAATTATGGTGTAGGTGCAGAAAATTGATCACTTTATGCCAGTAAGTCGAGTTCAATGAAGGTGAAATGACTCATGTGGAGCTCCATGATATCTTTAGTGTCACTAATTCCTGCAAGGTTGTTTGTTTTTGTAATAAGTGAGGGTGAATTTTTTTCAGTTATTGCTTAACACCCAGTGGTATCTGAGATGATGACATAGCCTCAGGAGGCCTTAATGAGGGAAACAAAATTAGGGAGGCAGTGATGTGCTGTGGAGAAGCAGGACAAACATAAATTGAGGAATAAGCAAGGCAATTTCCTGCTTTTTAGAAGGCTGTAGAGTAAGTGGCAGCTTTTTTGACTGCTGTGACTAGCACAGCTCCATTGACTCCTAAGAAACTACACTGATTCACCAAATGAGGAGCTAGTATTAAGATTTTAGGGAAACAAAACAGGGAACCTGGGAGCCTATGCAATACTCATCTGGAATTCTAAAATAAGCTTGCAATGGAAAATCACATTCTATAAAAATAGAGACACCAGTTATTTTTTGTCTTTTTAAAATCAGATTTATATTTAATTTTTTTTAATTTGCTAGTTTGACAACTTACATATCAGATGATTATAATTGAAAGATATTAGAAAAAACTATTTTTTCAGTTTTACCTTGTGCATTTGACAACACTTTTTTAAAGTCACAGTCACTGTTTACCGTGGGTGATTCAGGGAGGCTTTTCCCCTTATTTTTGTATGGGTCTTTCACATGGCAAAAAGGGGAGATCAGAACACCTTTTATAAATAAGAAAATGTGATTGTAAAATCATAAAGATTGGTAGCAGAACTCGAAAGGTAGTCAGTGTCAACCAGGCCTGGAAGCACTTTTTGTGTCTTTCTGACAAAATTGTAGGCCTGGAAGGGACCCTAGGACATAAACTGGACTATTTCCTTCCCCATCCCACACTTGACACTGAGGTAGGACCAAGAAGACATAGATCATACCTGACAGTTGTGTGTCTAACTTGTACTTTAAATCCTTAATGAGAAATCCACAACAGCCTTTAGAAGCTAGTCCTACAGCAGAATCTCCTGTTGAAAGTGTTCCTCTTCAGCTGAAAAATGTTAATTGGACCAGAGGAAGTGAGACTCACTTGACAGCCATGTAGGTAGAGCATTCACCTAACAGGTGGAAGATCCCCATTCGCATCTGTTCTCAGCAGGCAGACATTTTGGGTCAGTACTCTACTGCTAGGCTAAAGATTATAAAGAGAGCCCTCTCTTTTCTCTAACTTGTGTGTAGAGTCAGATGACTGCAAAACCAGCCTACTGAATTGGGTCCTGCCTATATTTTCTTGGTTCATAGATTGATCTGGGGCTAAGTTAGGTAGGAGATAGGTTGGTTCTGGGCAACTTGAGGTAGGGAGCAATGCGTAAGCACAAAGGCAGTTACATAGATGCCTGAGGAACTTTTACTGCAATAGTTAGGTGCCAAATGTATTTGTGTACCATCAGGGTCAGGTGACAGCTAACAGGGCATTATGGGTTAGGCCCCAACATTTGTTTGTGGATCTGGGCCTTTGTGTCTTAGTTTTTTATTAAACTGAATACTCGTTCATGAGCTAGCATATTACAGTTTTATATGGAAGGATGGCTCTTTCATGGATCCAGGATTTTGCAAAATGTCTGGTATTCTACTCAAGGTATGCATATTTGGTTTCCCAGAGGAACTTGCTTTTACTCAGAGAAGTGGTTCGTTCTCTTCAAGTTGAAAAATATAGCTGTTGCTTTGGTAGGTTATTAAAACCCTAAAATGTATAATAATATGCAACTGCTTGTGGGGCAGTTACATTTTTAAACAGTACTCAAAGAGAGCAAAGACCTAATAAGTAATTTTTGTTGCCATCCTGATTCTCTTCTTGTTTTCAAGATGTCTAGGTCTCTGTCCTCTGTGGAGATGCAAAAGACCAGTGCTAAACCAGACCTTAATCTAAAACAGCATGTGTTAAGTGTGAACCACTTCACATCAAATTTTATCAAAAAATGTTTAGTTCTTGCTGCCAGTTAGTTATGCATACTTGTCTGGCATGAAAACTATTCAAGACATTTGTGAAGTTTCTTTAAATCCTGGATCTAATTGAAACTTAACTGTCTTCCCACTCATCTAGCCTCTGTGTAAAACCATTCAATGATTTAGGCTGATTAAAAGACTGTTCAAGCTTCTTCAGTCCACTAGAGCAGCTGTAGAAATCTTGTTCTAACTTCCAGCTGGATAGCCCTCCCTGCTATGTCACAGATCCATCTTCTGTAGAGTTGTTTTGATGAGCTAAAACTCCCACTTGTTCTGTACTCCATGCCTAGCTTCAATGTGTTGATACCACCTCCTGTACTGCAATGACCACTCCTTAAAAAACAAACAAAAAAACCCCTTGTTTTTATTCCTTGACAGAAATATGGATGAAAATTCTCTTTCTGCCCAAAATTAAATTATTAGAATAGTTTGTGGTTTAACACAGCAACAAGAATGTATCATTAAGCTACTGGAACTCTTGTACTATTGCAAATTTGTGGCTGTATGCTTTAAACAATCCCAGAAGCATACCCATGTATATCCAGAGCAGGATTTTAAGAAATGCCTAGGTGACATAGCAGGATATACTGCCTAATCAATATATCTTCTATGTCCAGTGGCTAATGTGGGCCAGGTGATACCATTTGTAAAAAGAAGGTGGGGAAAAATGAGTCCTAAAAGGTTGCTTAAAAAAGATTTTCTAGAAATTGTCATTTTTGCTTGTGATGTATAAAGGGTTTTCTAACAGGCTTTGGCTCATTTTTAACCTAGAAATGTCAAGACTTCCAAATACTTTTTTTTTTTTCCCTAGAGGATTATCACTGGGGTGTCACATGTTTATAAGGAGCCTGAGGGGAGGTTTGGAAATGTTGTTATCTAATGATGCCAGAAATGGTGTGTGTACTTTTAGAAGCAATAAAGAGAAACAGTGGATGGTGTTAAACCAAAGAAGGGAAGATCTTTTGATGTGCTCCACCCAAATCCCCAGTAAAAGGGGACTCAAGTGATCAAAATAGAGCAATTTGTTCTCCTTACCACATAGCATCAGAATATAACTGGTGCAAGGCTCACTTACACTGCCAGAATAGAAAAAAGGGCTACAGTGCAAATGAAAATCCAATCCATAGTTTTTAAATCATGACTGCTGTGGAAGAAAATGAAGCATGATGAATTTTCAACTGTGTGTGTATTCATTTCATTATGTTCTTTAATGTAGCTTGGTTTTTAAAAAGCAGCCAGCATCTCCGATAGCAATTGTTAGATTCCAGACCACTTGCACTTTGTTATTATTATGGCCAAAGTGCCACGCTCAGCCAAATTACAGCAGTTTAACTCTTATGATCTTGCCTGGCTGGATATCTGTACACACACTGCACTTTAAATCAATGGAATCGTTAAAAAGCTTAGCCACACAGCTCCTTCAATCAGATCTGTCAATTTCATGCTGTCATGAACTGTAGAACTGCTAAGAGGACAGCTGTAACACTCACCCCCTTATCTAATCCTTCACATGAGCCACTGTGCACATGAGCCACAAGTTAACACACAGCCGGGAAGTCATGGCAGCCTGGCTTTTTATTCACAAGGAAATACAATCCCTATTGGCAGCTGAATAGACAGCCCCTCAGGGGACCAATTATTCCATTTTGTGCTGTACAAACTGCAGCAGTCTGCTGCCAGCTCCCTAGAGAGCAACTCCACTGGGCTTCACTAGCGGAGCGCAGGCTGATACTTAAGACACAAGTTGTTCCTCATGTCAAAACTGCTGCTAATGACACAATTAACTAACTGGGAACTACTGAGAAGCTCTTAATTAGGTAAACACTGTTCTGTGAAAAATGATTGCCCAGTTTTAAGCATCCTGGTTCATGTCATTGCTAGAAGGTGAAGCCTCTGCATGAAAATGAAGCATCTTCCTTAAGGTCTAATTGAGGTGCTAGAACTCTGTGTACAGAACGGTTTTAGTGTAAACTCAAAGGCAGTATTAGAAACATTTGAACATATTACTGAGACACTATGTCAGGATTTAACCTGTTGCTTTATTATTAAAAAGGGGGTACTTTTTGTACAAAAATACAGCAGTGGATGATCCAGCTAGAAGTCTTAAAAGCAAAGGAAAAATTACTAGTATTTTACATTTGACAATGAGCTTGGTGTAGTGCACTGCTGAAAAATAAATAAAATCTTAGACCCAAACAGTTTGTAATCTGAATGATAAACTTCATAGATACCTAGGGTAGGTCTACATTGCTTGCCTTTTTTTGCAGCAGTCAAACAGAAATAGGCAAGTTACTTAAAAATATCTTAAGTATCTGCATTGTGACCTCCCTATTCCCAGCATGTTCACTGTGCTGAGTCAAAGGTAGGGACCTCCCTTTGACTCCGTGCTAACCCAGTTGCTAGGGTGATGTTGAGAGATCGAATTCCGGATTGGCTAAGTGAGTTTTCAGACCCACTCAGTCAATCAGGAAGTTTGAACTGATGGTGGTGAATTTGAAGACTAACCCTTAACTGTGGAGTTCTTAAAAAATAAGGATCACCATCTTTCTTTCTCTCTCATGCAGTTTGTAATTTGGCCCTTTGGTTATAAGAAATCCCACAAGGTTTCTGGCTAATGGCAGACTGATAAATCTAAGGTGAGATATTCATAAGAGCCTAAGGGAGTTAGGTGCCCAGATTCCACTAAAATTTTATGCATTGAGATTTGGGCCTCTAATTCATGTATTACTCTATTTTCTAAGGAGTTAGAGTTAAAGGTCAGAGAAGACCACTAATATTTTAGACTGTCTTCTTGAATATCATAGGTTAGCAACACCACCCAACACATGAAATTCAACAATGGAATTAAGATAAAGGACTAGACTCTAGGCTATTTATGTGCCTTACATGCCAAAGGCATAGAATAGGAGGGACCAAAATTTACCCGTGCTTATGGCCCCCACAATGGCAGGGAGGTTAAATAAGATAGACCCAGAAAATCCTAGCTACTGACCTGCTCTCATATGCCTACTGGAAGGTGTTTAAATCTCTGAAGGTCGCTGACAATCTGCTTGGAGAGGTGAGGGCTAGTCCTTTCTGACCACACATATGGTGGGTGATCCTTTAGACCAGGGGTGTCAAACTCAAATCAAGATGAGGGCTGCAAGAGGACTAGTAGAGGGCCGCATGAGTATTAGCATGGTAGCCCAAGGGCCACACCACTGAAACCTTTCTATGTTACTGATATTTGCAATATCATTGTAATCGTGTTACTGTAGGCCGCAGGCAAGAGCTTTAGGGGCCACATGCAGCCTGCGGGCTGCATGTTTGAGACACCTGCTTTAGAGCCCGTGCGTGTGAGCAAGAACAAGCCAGTCAAGCACCAGAGAGAGAGAAAGTTTCATGCCTCCTCAGAGCCCTGGCCTTTCTGTTTTAGCATTCCACCTTCAGCTGTGATCAGCTCTGTGCTTCATATGAACGAAACTATTGTAGAAAACACTGGGGGTGCAGGTGACAAGCTGAAATCCTGAAGCAGGCGCTTTAAGACCTAAACCAGAATCAAGCCAGTGGGCTGCTGAACCTGGCCCTCTCTAGCTCTCTCTTGAACTGTTGTTTGGATACATGATTCCTACTGGGAGATTGTTCCAGAACCTCACTCCTCTGATGGTTAGAAACCTTCTTCTTAGTCTGAGTTTGTTCTTGGTCAGGTTATATCTATTTTTATTTTTCCAACATTGTCTGTTAGCTGAAATACCCTCCCTGGTATTTACCCCCAAGTGTGTTGAGAGAGCAATCATATCCCTGCCCAGCCTTCTTGCTAGACAATCCAAGTCAAGCTCTTTCAATCTCTTCTCATAAGATAAGACCAACATTCTCCTGAATAGGCTGGCTGCTCTTCTCTGCATCTCTTCTAGTTTAAATTAATCTTTCTTGAACATATGTGTCCAGAATTGTACATTTATGTTTCATTGTCTCCACTGGAAACATCTCATCTGTTACATCCTAGGATTGCATTTTCCTTTTTCACAGATGCAACAGACTATCATCATCCTGTGATGGACCCACACACCCAGGTTTGTCTTCTCTGCCACTCCCAATTTATGAACCCCCAGCTTGTAGCAGAAATTCATATTAAACTGTAAGTATGTGACATTGCACTTTATATGATAGAAATGGGATGTTGCAGTCATCCAGATCTTCCTATATAACATTCAGCATTCCTTCATTTGACAGTGCCTCACAACTTTGTATCATCATCAGATTTCATTAGCACACTCTTATTTTTGTGGCATGGTCACTAATAAAAATACTATAGAAGACTAGATCCAAGACTGACACTTGATGAACTTTAGTTAAGAATGTCCCTCCAATCTGATAATTCACCTTCCAGCACAATCCATAACCTTGGCCCCTTATCTTCCATTTCCTTCTTCACCTTACAATGCTTGTACTGATCCCTGTTGTTCCTCTTGTAACTGACATCTTCAGATGTAGTAATGTGTCAGCTGCTTTAGTGAAGTCCAAATATGTTAGACTTATTGCACACCCCTTATTTAAAAAATCAGGAATTTGCTCAAAGAAGGAAATTGGGTTAGTTTGTGATGACCTACCTTTGGTAAACTCTTGTTGTGTTATATCCATGTTACCATTTACTTCTATGAATTCAATTATTCTTTCCTTCACAATTTGTTCTAAAGCCTTGCATACAACTGAGGTCAGAATAAATTAAGGTCTGTGTAGGCCCAGATAAAATCCCATTGCTAATCTGGTTTCTTTAGGTACTGACAGGAAGGGCCTATCACTGTACTGAGTGTAGTTTTTGTCACTTGTTGTCTGTGGTGCTCCAAGCTATGAAACACTAAGTCCTAGTCAACATTGGGGCTGGTTTTTGGAGGTAGTCGACCAGCAGTTATGAAAGGAATATAAAATTCCTTGCGTAACTGCTGGCGATTTTTTTTTAGCCACCGGTACACATTTGGGAAAGCCAACAGCAAATCCCTTGTAGTCGGCTTTCCTGTACACCCCTTGGCTTCCCAGGAGTTCCAGGGATGACTTCTGGAAGCAGAGCAGTGAGTTCAGACTCACTGCTAACTGCAACCAGAAGGCCGAGCTGATGATTGCAATTTTACCACCATCAGTATAGACATTCCCTAAGTGATCTGGAGGACAGGGTGATACCACACAGTAACAAGTATGAGTGAAGTAATTGGATATAAATCTCCAGGTCACAGACAATGTCACATCAGAGCTCAACAAAATAGCTCTGTTTAAAGTATTGTGTCAAAAGAGCCCAAAAATGACAATCAGTTGTTTGTTAGGGCTTCAAAGAGTAATATTTTACGCAGTGGTTAGATGGGAAATTTAAGGGTCCTGAGATAGCTCTTCCTACCATTCTTCATCAGCTTGCTTTACAGTCCCTTGTCTGGTCGCGTTTACTCTGATTAAGCTCTTATACAGCAGATAACTCCTTTACTGGAATTTGTCCACTCTACATATAAAACACTGAGCACTGGCTGAATTTGAAATATTGTATCTAAGCTACAGTACTGTCTATTCTTCATACCTTTAAAATGTCCCCTCTAACACATTACTTTGTAACTTCTTAGTTTGCCCCAATGTGGTCTTTTCTGATATCTCCATCTGACATGCCTCATCTTTATTGCCTCTCAAAAGTAGGTCCAGAACAGTATTTCACCAACAAGTTCTGTAGTGAAGACAGATGCAAAGAAAAATTTTTTTACAATGCCCTAATTCTCATTATTTGCTATCTTTATTCCGTTAATGAAGCGGACCTACTCATTTTCTCATAGGTTTCAAAAATTTAATATGGTTAAAGAATTGCCTCCTGTTTGTTTTTTGTCTTTACCTCTTAACACTTATAATTCCTTCTTCATTCTCTAATTTGTTTTACATTTTACCTACCCTCATTTATGCTCTTCTTTGTGCTTCCCTCAAGTGGGATTTCCTTTTTCTGAAGCATGTCTTTTTGGTTTGAACAACCTCTCGAACTCTGCTGCTTAAACATGCAGTGTTTTTTTTTCCCTCTGTCTTACTATTTTCTTTTTAGTTCAGGAGTGTGCATACCTTCTGTGGCCCTGTTGTGGGATGTGTAAGCAGACTCTATGCTGAGTCTAAGGATTTTAATTTCCCCATTTTTTAACTTTAGCTTCCTCAGTTGTTTTAAAAAAATCACTTTGTAAAGCTCACTGTCACTGTGCTAATTTGCCGATATTAGTCCTCTCCTAAATCTCTCAGACTTTATGATCACCATTTATTGACTCAAGTAGTTTCTCCAAAGCCAACACTTTTTTGTCTTACTTAGGACTAACTTGGGAACGGACTTCGCTCTTTCATGGTCTAGAACTAGCTGTTCCAAACTATTAGGGTTAGTGCTGAGAAATTGCCTGTAATCTTATTCCTTGGTAACACTGCACCAGTTTATATTTGCAGTAGTTGGAGACTTCCATTGTTATTGTTTTATTAGGTTGAGTTGTCTCACACATCCTCTAATATTGTACACTCTGTAGCCCAGATCCTCACATAGTTTGTGCCCATTTACACCAGTGGAGTGTCCAACTCTTCATTTATTAGTATAATTAACATTAAATTAATGCAATAAATAATTGGAATTAAAGTGAGCCACCCCTCCCCTCCCAACTAGTCAAGCATAAGCTTTCAGAGAATTACTCTATAAAGAAAGGATCTGACTGAAAAGTTTCCCCAAAATCTTCCCCTTCCCTGCCATGGCAATATCATTTTGACCAAAGTGAGAAGTTAGTTTTTTCTAACTGAAATTTCAAAATGAAAAATGTCCTTTTGGTGAGGAATTAAACAATTTGTCTAACCTTTTTATTATCTTACTCATCCTCCAGGCTTCTTTTTCTGGGGGTGGTAGAGGCAAGTTGGTGAGAGTAGGTTCTCTTTCCCCACACCATCAAAATTGTCTTGACATTTTTCATTCTTAAAAAAACCAAAAAAAAAACCAAAAAAACCCACCACAGAAAAATTCTAATGAAAGCAAATGTTTTGATTTATTTTGGATTTCTCAGTGATGTACGCTTAGCTACTGTAGTTAATTCTGTTTGTTTTGTTCTGTATTAATATTTTCTCCTGGTCCTTCAGCCTGCACTTTTGGTGTAGCTGGAGCTTGTATTCTTGTATTCCTGATTCTATATGGCTTCCCTCCTCTTCCATGGAGTTCTAAGGCAACTCCACAACCTAGGGGGGTCTAAAAGCTTTCCAGGATGCATGAACAGAGAGTGCTGTCCCAGGGGTGTAGCTGGCCTGGCCAGGGGCAGCTTCTGGTCACATGAATGGAAGCTGCCCCCCCCCCCATGGAAAGAGACACAGTGACCAGCAGCAGCGTGAAGTTTGCTACTGCAACTGCAGGGCTGGCCAGTAAGCAGCAGCAGCCTCTGCTGAGAGTGGGGCAGAGGCACCAGCATCGGTACATCTGCCCCACTTGTGGCAGTGGCTGCCAGGCGCCACAGCTGAAAGCAGAGCAGAGGCATCAGTGCTGGTGCCTGTTTTTCACTCATGGCTGCAGTTGCTGGTTTTGAGTGGCCCCACAGCAGAGAATTTGCACTGTTGCTCAGTGCTAAGGTGGGTGGGTCTCATGCCAAAATGGGTGGGCCCTGTACCCCCATGGCTACACCCCTGTCTTGTACAAAAGATGACAATTATAAGCCAATCATAAGCATATACAAACTTATCAGTGACCAAACAGTGCAGCCAGGTATATAACTGCTGAGAGACTTACTATCCATTCATCTGCAGACAACAGAAGAGTTTATTACTAATGCCTCCTAATCCTAATCCTGAAACTCTCTTGAATAAGTGCACAGGTAAATCCCAAAGTATCATTATTGATAGACTGAAAAAATGGAGAAGCATCTGTGCATTGCAAAATAAATTATGAAACAAAACCATTTGTATAGGCTCTCTTTTAGGGAAAAAAAAAGTTTCCAATGGTTTTTAAACACTATACAGAATCAAGACCATAGAAATCAGTAAATTAGTTTTGCTCCTCTTCAGTTACCTCAGTCAGCCTTATGGAAATACTAATTCCAAAAAATACCATCTATAGGAATTTTCTTCTGGTCTTCAAATGTCAGCTATGTCTCCTGACTTTGGTTTTGGAGGAATTTGAGCAATTGTTCCAATAGCAACAGCCCCTCTTTCTCTTCGGCTAAAGGAGCATTTTAGATCATGATTTCTAGTCAGGTTATTATAACTTAAACAAACTGTGACAGTTTAAAAGTTTTTCATATTTTTGGAGTGCTTTTCCCTTCCCCCTCATCTTCTTTACAAGCATCACAACCATCAACTTCACTATGGGTCTGAAACCAAAACCGCAATTACAGTGTTTATTTTTAGGACACTGGCTTGTGTCACCAATTTAGAGAAGATGTGGTTAAGCCAACAGCCGCTCATTTTTGCTGCATGCAATTTTGTTTCACATTTGTTTAAAAAAAAAGAAAAAGAAAAAATCTATTACCAGAACAAAAGAATGTTTCTATTCTAGAAGCATAACTAATTGATGTTTCAAGAGCACATCAATGCAGGTTCTGTGTCTGAACGCGTTGTCTTTTCCCACTCGGTTATTATGTTAAGTATAATAAGAATCTTCTCTTCCTTAAAAAAAAACAGATAGGGCCTCATAAAACCACCACTACAAATACTCAGCAAAAGACATGGAATGATTTTTATGGGAAACAGAGGTACTGATTTGTTCTGAGAGGTAATCCATCCTGAGCCGTGTTGATGCTCATATGAATAAGGGCAGGGATTACATTGTTGCTGGCCATACTCTACTGGTTCTGAGAACAGAGAACTTTTCCAAATCTTGATTTTAAAAAGTCTCACTGATATTTGGAAAAAGGGTGCTGGACTTGTCTTCCAGCAGCAGGTGGCTGCTTGACAGACTGTTAATCCAATGGTTTTGAACAGATTAAATTCAGACATTTTGAAAAGGTCACATGAAGCCTAAGTGTTCATTGTTCTATACCTTGTGTTGTCTTTGACTCCCATGCAAAACAACTGCACAACTGAATTGTTCTGAGCTGGCTGAACTTCACACTCATTTTCCATGGGGATAAATGACTAGGGAGCAGGGCTGTGAATAATCCAACTTCTTGTGAAAAGGTAGCATTTTAATCAAGTGTCATACCTAGTATGCTCCAAAATATGTGGTGCTCCAAATATTTTTATATGGCTGTTTCACTTCACTGGCAAAGTGTTTCTTTACATTAGTTTGGTCATGTTGATTATACCTTGACAGACAAATGGCATGTGAAAATGGGTTAGCAGATAATGGGTGTATCTTTCTGATCTAGAAGTAAACTACTGCTTTGTGTTCAGTCATGAAAGTGTATGTTACGTTATATGTAGTAATAAGGCTATCTTTTCATTTCATACAGTGAGGCAACATGGGATAATAGAGTAGTAAGTAAGTAGGTATGCCTGTGTTCTATGTTCAAGTACAAAGTACAGACGTTTATGTTCTACATTTAAGTCTACATCCAGTCTAGTGTGTGATCTTTGGCAGTTAATTTAGGGACTAATTTTTTTCAAAGATAAATGAATACAGCTATGTGTATCAAATTTGTGCCCAGATAAATAACCATCACAAACGAGCATAAGTCTTTGGCTATATCAGTAGGTAGTTATACATGCACGTGCTTGGGTAATGCTGATATTTGTTCACATGGGTATGTGAACAAATAATTACAGTGACCATCTCTGGAAAATCTGGTCCTTGACTTCTCTGCCTTAGTTTCTTAATCAAGCCTTTAGGCTCACCACTGAGTAAAGGGACAGTGTGTGTCTGTGTCACTTCAGGAGGCACAAAAAGAAGGGATTGTAAATGTCACAATTCTTTCCCTACTGAGAAAGCAAGAAATTTAATTTCTTTTTGGGGTGGAGTTTGCTTTTTCTCCGCATTCCAGTTAGGTGAGGGTACAAAGCTGGTTTCATCCACATTCTGCCCCTCCTCATCCATTCTCTAGTGGGACAGCATATCAGACAGGCAGCCCTGGCTGTCCACCGCCAAGCAATATCCATGTTACCTATTCCTAACCTGGTCATGCAAAGGTGTGTACTTAGCTTCCCATTAATACCCTATGTGGTCTAGCTTTTTCTATGTTTTCCCAAAGGCTACAGCTAGCATTTATTATCTCACTTCAATAATAAATATGTATGCATGGTGTATGCATAGGTATTGGTTGACCTATACAGAGTTTGTTCTGGATTTGTGAGCACTGAGTGTGAATAAAGGGAGATCAAGTGACACATCCAGGGGTATATAATACCAGGAACACAGAAAATTACTGCACTGAACAGAAGACAACAATTATCAGGGAGTTTGCTGGAGGGGAATAATCCAGGAAGGAAAGAATACTCATTAGGATTAGATAACAGGCAAGAAAAATGTAATAGAAACCAAATGAGAGAAAAAAATAAGACAGAATTAAGTTACTTGGACAAACACTGAAAAGAGTCCATTGAAATTCATCTCTGTTTGGACAAAAGAGAGGAAGGATTAACTAATTCATAGGGTTTATGAATCATTTGTAGTGAATAATTATTTTTTGGAGGTGCCTCTCTTTCTGCTCATAAATTGTCTGCAAGCAGATTATGATTTTCTTTATTTCATATAATGTTTGACACTTAATTGTGAAATGCTTGTTAGGAATTCTTGCCGCTCATTGTTTTCATGCACTTCACAGTGAGAAATTTATTACCTGGGATGTGTTAATTTTCGATTAGACAGCTAGATAGGTAATGATTGTTTCTCTTTCCTAATTAAATAAGCATAATACTCAGTAACAGGTTCCAATGTCAGTTTTGTGTTTATGAGTTTGAAATTCTTTGTTTGCCTTTTATAGTTTCCAATATTGGTTTAAAATGTCCTCACTTCACATATGTTCCTAAGGGTAAGCTTTTTCCCTGGACTGTTTGCAGGAAGAAAATGTAAAAGGGCTGAGGCTGTAACCTGCATGGGACTGGGATTATTTCTCTTTTGTTTGACCACTGTGTAGGACATTGTAGGTGCTACTGGAATGCATAAGTGCACAAATACAACCAAAGAAAACTAGTATTTTTATTTGATTAAATAAAAAAAATGTTCACCCAATAGCAGTATTTAAACAATCAGAATTAAAATCCAAAGGTGTAGGGAATAATTGTGAGTAATTAACATCCATTTCCTTACCCAAAACCCTGATATCTTATTTCAGTCAGTTGTCAACTAGTTAGTATCTGTAAGATGTCCAAAAGAAAACAAGGTGCTGCAAGAAATGTTACTTACTGAGGTCCAAATTCAGCAAAACATTCGAACATGTACTTGCAGTTAAACATGAGTATTCGCATTTGAAGTTAATGGTGCCAGTCACTGACATAAATGGGATCACTTGTCGGCTTAAAGTTAAGCATGTGCTTAAAGTTTGCTAAGGGGAGACTTCAGGATTCAGTTGACTTAATCCTAGGATCACTTGTAAATGGGGTGTAAATTTTTAGAAAAGTGAGGGGAAGAAATTCCTGAACCAGTGCTGCTTGCCATTCATCAAAGGTTTTCCTGTTCTCCTGCTGTTTTGTAAGGGCCTTCTCGGGAAGGGAGAAACTGACTGTATAAAGCAGGAGTGGCCAAACTTCTGGACCTCAAGAGCCACACAAGTTGATTATTAAACCTTTGAGAGCCACGTGGAGGCCTATAGCCATATACTTTTACCTACTCCAAAATTTCTAAGTTTAAAATTCATTATGCACTTCAATTTTATTGTAAAAAGAGGACAAATATCAATCCTACTGTTGGATTCTAATAATTACTTAAAGTTATCATGAAAATTAGGTCTATACAGTAAAAACTTAGCTGTTGCTCGATGTTGAAGACTGCAGGCTAGTGGTGAGCTTTTCAAAATCCTGACCATGCCACACTTCTCCTCACTATCCCAACCCCCTCCTGAGCTCCTAGGCTGGGGGTGCTTTCCTAAATTGATTTGCTGATGTTCTTCCAGGAGCCACAGTTTTTCATTCAAGAGCCACATGTGGCTCCCGAGCCGCAGTTTGGCCATGCCTGGTCTAAAGCCCCATCCTGCAAAGCTGATCAATGTGTATGTGCAGATCTCTGTGAAGCCCCATTCACTTCAGTGTGACTCTGCAGGGGAATGGTAGTCTGCCTGTAAGGTCCCAGTCCTGCATTTGGATCCAGCCTGACTGTAAAAGAGGAGCAATGACAGTGACACATGACAGAAGTTCTGTCAAATTCAGAAAGTCAGCAAAAGCCTTTCTTTTAGGGATTGGATGTACTTGAAGTAGGCACAAAAAGTTTTAGACACAAACTTAATTTTTCAAGTTCACAGTGTCTTTTTAAGGAATCACAATTAGAACTTAAAACTAAAATCTTCCCCAGAAATATTTAATTTCACACCTTATTACTATTTTCCATTTTACTACAAAGCTCTCTGATTACATGGTTCTTAGCTTTAAAAATAGCATGTACACTATAATGAATACAACCTAATTGACTTTTATAAAATATTGGAGTATTAACAATGGTGTAATAGACTATTTAATAATTTGCAATAAACACGATTTTAGTAGTTATTTTTATTAACCTACAATAGCTGTCTTTCAACTATAGATTAAACATATAATGAGGCCATAATTAAACACATTACTAACTAATTTTTTCACTGTTCTGTTCTTTGCCATGGACTTCGAAGCACCTACAATTGGAGCATTGGAAATTCTACTAGACAATCTTACAAACTCTAGGCACAGCACAATTAATTGCAGACAGTGAATGCAGTATTTATTTCTCCTGCCAAATGTCCTGTGCATTCAAACAAGAACTAATTTTTCATCTCTGCTTATTATAGCTACAAATATTGAATGGTACCTGCTAGACATCATTTCTAGATATTATTTCTTGTGTTTGGTGATTGTTTGCCATTTATACAATTAGGACTGGATTTAAGCTCTAGGGGACCTAGATACATTCAGAGCTTCCCAAATATCAATGTAAAATGGGTGTCTGAAGCAGCTACAATGGTAAACAATTCCCCCACAAAAAAGGGATCCCTGGCCATAGCTGAAAGGTTGCTGTAGCTAATCTAACACTGATACCAACATCATGGGAATCAAGGGCATTGCTGCCCTGAAAAAAATGTTGGGGACAAGGCCCAGTCCCGACCCCTGTGGCATGGCTCTGCCCTGGGGCCCAATCCAACTCTGGCTGTGCCGGCCAGCAGTAGGCAGCCCAAGCCAGGATCCAGCTCCTTCCACTGCTGGCCAGCACCAGGCAACCCTAGCCCAGATCTGGCTCCTGCCACTGCTGGTCAGCAGCAGGTGGCTGGGGCGGGCCTGCTCCAGCCCCAGCCACTACTGCCCAGTGGGAGGCAGCCCCAGTCCGGATCTGGCTGCTGTAGCTGCTGACCAGCGGCTGGCAGCTCTGGACCGGATCTGGCTCCTGCCGCTACTGGCCAGTAGTAGGTGGCCTGGCCCAGATCCGACTCCTGCTCCTGCTGGGCCCAGTCCGGCCCCAACAGCTGCCAGGGCTGAGCTGGATACATGAGGGTACTGCAGCCCCTTGGGCCCTGCAGCAGTGATGCCCCTGATGGGAACTGTGTGCAGAACTGGCATATCAATATCTTGGCATATCTTATCTTTTGTAGTCTTATAAAGCATTCTTGGCATTTCACAATACATGGGGTCTGATCCACCAATAGTGTTACACTGGCATAAAAGTGAAGCAACACAGTGGTGAAACCCAATGTGTTCCAAGATAAATTGTACACTTGAGTTTTGCCTATTGTTTGGAAATGGGCACGTAAATCTAAATGTTTAGTAAAGATACAGCAGCAGGGCCAGCCCTCAACAAAATGGCGAGAAACATCTTCATCACCTCCCTTCCCCATTTGTTAAACTTTTGAGTACCTTATTTTTCACTGCGTTTGTATCCCATTTCACTATTTTTGATGTACAATTTGCATCTGCTATTTCACCTTGTCATACAAGGCAATAAACTTGCATGCTAGGATTTGTAAATCTGTATTGACTCAGTATAAAAGCAAATAAACAGAAATTTCCTCTAAGCTTACAAAAACTAATTTTAAGAATAACTGAAATGTACTAACATCAGGAGATTGATCTGTGAATCAACATTGGGTGAACCAGTATTAAATAGTGTTATAGCAGCCTTAGACAACCTGAGAATGTTAATCCTTGTCCTTTAGCTCAAAATGTCCCTTTTCTCACCTTTGCCCTCACAAACTGAAGCGCAGCATTAGAGAGGTCCAAAAACTGGCCAATGGCCTTTTCAAGTGATAAAGTAGCAAGCGAAGTCAGTCTCTTGCTGGTCATCGTCAATCAAGGATAGGTTTTAATGCCCTTGATCTTTGAATCACTGTGCGTGCTCTACTTGCGACTGTGACTGGCAGCATGAATCATCAAAGATTTCCACACATTAGGAAAAGTGTCCTTCAACTCTGCATCATGCATGAATTGGAGAACTTGGAGGGAAGAGTGTTTCCTGGGTGGCAAAATGCGATGGATGTGGTCCAGTCATTAATGTCCGAGCATTTCCCATGTGTCATCTCCAGAACAATCTTGAAAGTGAGGGCCCAGGGTGACCTCACAGCTCAAAAATCAAGAGGCAAATAAAAGCCATCTGACATTTTTCTAACTTTGTGATCTGATTTGGGGGGGCATGGAGGAAAGTGGATTGACTCATTTTTGAACAATTGGGTTAGCCAGAATCTTACCAACCGTAATCTATGTCACAGCGTTTTTTCAGTCTTCCTTCCTCATCCCCACCCGTCTGGAAAAAAGAAGAATAATATGTATGGAAGGATGTATGCTAAAAAGATGTATTGGGGGATAGTTGGAGCAACAGTAAAAGGAAGAAGCAGTGAAGGGAGGCCTCTCCTAGTCAAGAGAAACAGCAGCTTCCACAGTTTGTCCTCTGCCTTCCTTGCATAGTAACTAGCTCACAATAGCATTAGTGAGAGTTACACTGGCCATAAATATTCTCACTACATTAAAAGTTTGCTATCAGACAGCACATCAAATCTTGATGTCAGATTAATTTCTTCATAAGAAGAAAAGCATCACTAATTACAACCATAGTGCAATCCACTTTAATTAACACAAACTATTGAAACACTTTTCTTTAATACCAGATGTCTGCTTTACTTTGCCAGGCTGTACCAATATGTTGTAATATCTCACTGACTGGCAGCTCCCCACCCTTCATAAACTGTAGGCCGTGGCTGACAGTGTTCTAGAAGTTTGGAGGAAAATGTTGTTCTAAAAGTTTGGAAGGTTTCAGCAGATTCTTCAAAGGTCCAAAATATATTGAGCAGTAAGTGGAAAATGGCAAGGTACTTCACCTCTCTGTGCCTCTATTTTCTTATGTGTAAAATGGGGATAATGTTACTGGCCTCCTTTGTAAAGCTCTTTGAGATCTACAGATGAAAAGTCTTCTATAAGAGTTAGATATTAATTTACTCAGTGCCTGTTTCTCCACCTGTAAACCAGGGATTATAACATCCTTAGGTCTCTCACCCCTTTTCTTTATTTTTATCTATCCCATCTATTTAGTTTATAAAATCTTTTGGGCAGGCATTACATACTAATCTGTTTGTACACTCCCTAACACAAAGGGGCTTGATTTTGATTGGTTTGTTGCCACCATGATGATAAACCAACCAACAACAACCCTCCCTTACAGGACTTCTGTTAGACATCTTAAATCAATGTGTTTGAAGCTCTTAGAGATCCTCAGGAGAAAGGCATGACAGAAATGTGAAGCATTAGTGTAAATGTTCAGTTCCTATTTGTAGTGGTGGTATAAGGCACATAGGAGGCTACCTGCTGATCTTGTCTCTATATTCTGTTAAGAAGAAGAGATAAATGTTGTTCTAACCATTGTATACCTCATCCTTTTATTTTAAACTAGTATCAGCAGAATGGCTACTGTTAGTCCAAAATGTTAACAGCTGTGTTAAGTGGCAGCCAAACCAGCTTCCTGTTACTTGTGGTGAGGTAGCCAGATGCAGACAATTTCTATATAAAGACATCTTTTTTTTTAATATGCTAGAGAGGAAATAAAAGCATTTTACATTTAAGTTCAGTTTCTAAAACTATTCAGAAAATTATATGGTGCTAGGAGCAAGTGCTTCCATATTAACACCCCAGAAGTGGTTTGAAGGGTGTTATTGCCTATCAAAGAAAAGGATGAGGCTCATTACAAATCAGTCTTTAATTAATTCTTCCCCTTTCGAGCAGGTACAGTCGAATTACTGATTTTTTTTTATTTTCAATATAATGAGAGACTACAAGACTTTTTCTGTTGCCAAAATAAGCATTTAATATCTGCCATAGCTGAAAGACTCCCGAAGCATTGAGCAGCCTGTAGTAAAATTATGCCCTTGCTAGGGGTAGATGCCCAATGGCAGGGGTAACTAAAGGGACCCTCCACAAGGTGGGCCTCTGAGGTAGAGTAGATTATGCAGGGTAGGAGCACTACCTTACCCTGGAGGGGGTAGTGTTTACTACAATTTAACATTTGCTACAGATAGCAGTGCATGCATGGATTAAGGAAGCAGGAACAGAAGCATAACCTTAACCCAAAGCTGGCACATGACATTCATCTAGGCTAAGGGTTCTTAACCTAAGGGTTAGTGCCCTGAATCAGGGGGCTACAACTGGAGCAGCTGCTGGGTATTGTACTGAGAGCAGCTGACTTTATCCTAGGGTGCTTGGTAGGCTATAGGGCCTGATTGGTTAGAGGCAGCAGACTAGCTCTTTAGCCCAGCTTCAGCTCTAATAATAGTTCCCTAGTTACTGAGGGTAGTATCTGCTTTGTTCCAGCTTTGGCTCTAGTCTTGTTCCTGCTTTTTCTCACTCCAGGTAACTTACTTGTGACCATTGGCTCTGATATGTGAATCAGGTTCTGCCCTTGGCTTTGATCCCTAGGTCCTGATTCCAGCCATGACCCAAGACTCTGTCATCTGGGTTCTAATTCCTGGCTATTGACTCTTGTTCTGACCACTAAGCATGACTACTTGCATCCCAGTCCCTGAGAGTCAGTGATTACTCTGCTCTTCCGGTTTTACTAAAGGGGGAACAGTTGACTAGATCCTAGCCTAGTGTGTGTGTGTGTATTAATTACTTTATCCACTGTTGAACTGCAGTCTCCTTAAATGAGAACATTCTAGCTGTTTAACAATGCACTGCAATGCTGTAGAGCAGTTTGTTAGGGAGTGGAGAAGACTAGCAGTGCAAATGAAAACAGAAAAATTTCTATAGGCAGCATATAATCATTTCACACAATGGAACTTTGCTGGGGATTAAGTCTCTATATTTTTATGAAAACTGTCATGGGATCTTTGATGATCAAGACCTCTATTTTATGTCTCATCTGAATAGCTTGCAACACAGTGCCCATTAACACCATACTGGGGACTTTGATTTAGTAATAACTCAAAGGGAAGAGTGTGCTGTCTATTGAATCACTAATAACAGTATCTACAGCACCTGGGTTTTCCTTGGCAATCACCCATCCAAGTACAGACAAAACCGGAGGCTGTTAAACAATTTTCCACCATCTGGGGAGGAAAACAGTCAAATGTGCAATATTGCACAATCATTCAAAATCACTGACTTAAGAGTGAGTCCTTAAAGAAAATCTCACTACTACTAGAAGGAGGAGAAAGACAAATTCACACATTTTCCTTAGAGAGATGAGTCCAGTTTTATTTACATAGAGGAAAACATTTATACATTCTGCTTTCCTGTAAACTCAAATATCATTACTGACAATTTTCCTAGAACAGCAGAAATGTAAGACAGTCAGCACTCTACTTCAAACCTATAATGCAAACACATCATGCTTCAGACAGACCTTTAACATTCTATTGCTATGGTTAAAAAATCAAAAAACTTAATGCACAACAAAGAAATTGTGTTGTGGAGCTTTTGTGGTATCAGAATCCTTAGAAGGTGCTATGAAGCTTGCATTACACAGCTGCTTATTTTGTTTTATTTTGAGTTTTACATGCTACTCTTTACCTTCATATTATGGATTCTTTGTATGTAAAATAGTCTTCCTGAGAACAAGGGCATAGAACAATCACTGAGGCTAGTGAAAGGTGCCACACAGGGGTTAAAGTAGGCTGGAACTCACAGAAAAGGCATTCTGGGGCCCCTAAAAATAGAAAATGGAGCCAGACCACTGCATTTGGGGACCCACCGTTTAAAAATAGGGGCCTCCTGAATGCAGCATTCCAACTCCATTTTCTATTTTTTGGGGTCTCCAATGCTGAGCCTTTAAAAATAGTGTGGCCTGAAATGCTGTTCTGGCACATTCTGGGAGGGCAAGGAGTGGCCCTGGCCTGGGCTGAGGCTCTGGCCTGAGTACGCTCTGAGTGAGCATACTCAGAGACTCTGATCATGCTCAGTCAGAGCAGGCTCTGGGTGGGAGCCTCAATCCAGGCCGGGGCCACTGCATGGTGACATGGCAGCCAGGTAAGGGGGCTCTGGGAGCAGGGTTCAGGGGAAAGGCAAGCTGACCTGGTGGAGAAGGGGTGCAGGGGAGGGGGTTGGCCCAAGGCAGTGGGGCAAGAGGGCGCGGCACAGCGGGGGGTTGGGGACCAGCAGCAAGATGGGGGCTGGAGGCAATAGCTGGGGTGGAGGCAAGTGTGTGGGGGGCAGTAGCTGGGGCAGTGAGGAAGGCATGTGTGAGCAGTTGCTGGGGCAATGAGGCAGGTGTGTGGGGGGCAGTAGCAGGGGTAGTGGGGCAGGCATGTTGGGGCAGTAGCTGGGGTGCAAGGGAGGCATGTGGGGACCAGTGGCTGGGGTGCATGAGGGGGGCCTGGACCGGCATGAACAGCGCCTGCCAATTTAGGAGGGTTCCAGGGTCCGCCAAGTTATACTTTTGACTCCTGGTGCCACACCAAGAGAAATCCCTGTTAGCAATCTATTCCAGTTACAATTTCACACTTGTCTGGTCCTGTGCAGCAGTTAAAAGCTTGATAAGCCCAGTTTAGAAAAGAGAGGAGACAAGAAAGGGGACCAGAATTCCAAAATACATTTGGTTTTGCTTTCTTAATTAAACCTGGTTTAGCAAACTTGTGCCTGGCTTATACTGACCTTGGGTTATGTTTGCACATGAGATTTTAGTCATGTTGTAACATGTTAACATTCTGTACAGTCTCTGCTAGGATACATGCATGTTTCCTGGAACAAACATTTGTTCAAAGTCTCCATTAGAATTTACTATCCTGTTCACTAACAAAAATCCAACTAAAATTTCAGTAGAGAGAGAGAGAGCCTTAGAAAGGTCCAACTAACATGCATTTTCTGTAGATGGGTCAGAAGAAGACCCTATTTCTAGTCAGGTAAATTGGACACCTGTCTCTGGAGAAAGCGTGTACTTCCTGTATTCATAATGTAGCAAAGCCGTTGGCTGGTTCCTGCTATTTTTTGACATGCAGCTGCTGAGTTGAAACATCTGATAGTTTCTCTTCTCCAGGCTGTCATGATGCAGTGTCAGTAAATAGGCCTTGGTTTCAGTTCTTACAAAGAGTGAGCAGGTAGGTGCGGCTAAGATGCCTACATGAAACCTGCAGCTTCCAAAGAAGACTTTCAAAGACAAAAAGGCAATGGGATGCCTAACTCCCATTGAACCATTGTAAATCACCCTTCTTCCCCAGGTCTTTTATTCATTTATCTCTTCAAAATCAACTTTTTTGGCTCCATTTAGCTATATGCTGGTCTTGCTGGCTAACCACATAATCTGCCAATGTTGCCCACATTCTTCTTCTACATATCTCTTGTTTGGTCTGTCATGTCTAAACTTACTTTTTAAAGTCCCTTGCCAGAAGGATCTTGTCTTTTGTCTGTAGGGGAAGTGGTCAGCACAATTAGTATATATTTAACCTTAACAGTATTCACTCATTCAGTTAAAATCACTCAAGGCACAGATAAAGGGCAAGTTATCACCTACAATTGTCAGTTACACTCCCCTGTGCCCAGGTTAGCATATTAACCTATTTTGGGCATATTGTTCTTCAGAAGTCATGTTCAGTTGGTGTTGCTTTAGCAGAAATTAATAATAGCTGAGATGACACAGAAGAGCTAGATGCTTGTATTTGCATGCATTGTCTTTCTGATAGCCTAGTTGGTTTTTATTTTGAGACACTCACTTTTACTACCATGTGTTTTTGTAACTCAGTTCCTCGCGTCAGCCTCTGTCTGCATCTTCAATTTCTCTTCTAAGGAAGAAATCAAAAGTAGTTTATTTCATTTTTTGTGTTGTTTATTGAAAAAGCAACTGGAGAGTTAGTAACGTTAAACACCTTGCATTTGCCTACCATCACCTGTTGCACAACCTGTGGTAAAAAGGCTCAGTGCAACTTGAAACAAGAGTCCAGTCTAATACCTTATGTCAATTCTGGCACAAGAACAGTTTTTGTTAATCTCCCAGCTTATCTCCACATGATGGAAGGCAGTGGCTTTGACTTCCTTCATTTGGATTGAAATATCAGGAGCCTTTTGCATGTCTGAATGCTATAGTCTAGTAGCACAATAAACATGTATCTTTATTAACATGGGCAGATAAAAGAGGCATTTTCTTCTTATTTTAAGGATAGAGAACAAGTGTAATTTGAAAGTTGCTATATTTTACTGATTGGCTGTTTTATTTATGTATTTGTTTGAAATTTAAACACTAAGAACATTGTTAAGTGAATGTTTGCTAGTGCATTTGATTATTTTGACCATTGAACAAAGGTTTAACTTTTCAAACATTCAGTACAACCTGAAATACAATAGAGCAGGGGTTCTCAACCTTCTCCTGCTGTGATCTGGTTGGCAATGATCATAGGTGACCCCCCCACTGCTGGAAAAAAAAACGCCACCACTGGATGTTTCCGTGGCAGTTCAACCCAAAGAAGCCCCCAATACTAAGGCCCCCTTCCCATTTAAGTGGTGACACAACCCCTCTTCTGCAAGTGGCCCCCTGTCACAGCAAGTCACCCTGCTGCCAGAAGAAATACTAGGACCACCAGAAGACAGCCCTGTGAGGGAGGCTGAGTTTGTTTCAGTGTTGGTGGAGGTGGTGTTCTGTCAGCAGTGACCCAGCTCCCAGTGGCAACCCCAGCCATGTGCTGTGACATGCTCCTGTGTCTCAACAAAGCAGCTGAGAACCACTGCAGTAGATTTGTGCACAGGCTTATCCTGGGCTTTCTACTACACAATCCATACTAAAGACCAGATTAAGGCAGGGGATTTACAAGCTGCAGCCCTGGGCTAAAGGGGTGCTCCACTGCCCCATAAAAATCTGAGTCTGGCTGGCTGGGCCCCTACAATTTAGGCTGGCCTGGCTGGTCATGGTCTGGACACAGCAACCCAGTAGTGCTCCCAGTCCTGGCTCTGGAGTGCCATCAGCCTAATGCAGCACACACCATCCCCCTCTCCTCTGAGGAGTGGTTGGGCTGGTCTGCTGTCCCACCCCCAGTGCTGGCATGCTGGGAGTCCCACTGGCAGTCTGCCCACCCCTGGGCTGGCTGATGTGCTACAGAAGGTCCTAGACTTGCTGGGGCAGACCAACCAGGCCAGGCGTGGGCCATAAGCAGCTAGAGACATGGCCTCTGGTGTAAGGGCCCCAGCCCTCCTGTCCCTCTCCAGCATTGAGCATTGACCTGCCCTGTCCCCAGGGCTGGGTGGTCTGCAGGCCCCTCCAGTGACTGGACCCCTAGATGGGATGCCATCATGGTGAGTGGGGAGGGCCCGTAACAATGGACAGCCAATGAGCTTTGATTCAGTCCTACCAGTAGCTGCACTAGATATCTTGGGGCATCAGCAGATTTGTCTGGGAGTACTCTCTGGACCTTCTTTCCAATAGAAGATCCCTGTAATGAAAGGCAGGAAGCAGTTTTCATTGTTAAGGCCTAGCCAATATATATCAAGAAATAAATATAGTATTGGGTCATTTAAAAAAAAATCGGTGGCACTTAGTGGTTTAGGAGATTCCTTCCCTGTTTGGCGGTGGTGTGGTTCAATCATGTATGTCACTTTGTTCTACAGACAGAGGAGTGTTTCTAACAAAATACCTCTGATAAGAAGTCTATGATATTTCTGGACCTTACCCCACACTATCAAAGTCAATGGGAGCTCTGCACCTCAGTGACTGTGGAATCAGGACTGCAGTTCTTTGTGCTTCCCGGTTGAAGAAAGATCAAGACAAATTTGCCTTGACAGCTTTAATAAGTTTCTCCAGCTATGCCTCCAGAGCTTGTTGGCCCTTATTCACCACTGTATTACTTCAGTTGTATGCTGGTGTACCTCTGTTGAAATCACTGTTATGTGTCAAAGCCTTTGTAAAATCATTGGAATTATAGCTGGAGAAATGTAGTGGTCTATCAAGCCTAGTATGTCTCCTGAACCCAGTGGTTTGCACAAATCTGGCCCCAAGCATATAACCAGCACTGGCTTTAGCCCTATGTGCATGGGTATGTAAAATGGAATCTTCAGCCTCTACCTGTTGTAGTCATAGTCTGTTACTCCCATGTATGTGTTTCTGGGGCGGGGGTCTGAGCTGTATCCATTAACTGTGTCCATGCACCATGAGAAAACTCAGCTTTTATCATAAAAACAGTGACCAAAACAAGTTGCTATTGTTCACTTTCTAATATCCCTCACATTTGTAACTGGAACATTTGTAAAAGCATTTTCAGAGGTGTCTTCTAAAACTGGAAGCTCCTGACGTTCATTAACTGATATAGTTCCAAGAAAAATCTTATTTTTGCTTTGGTCTCATTAGCTTTTTATAGTATTCAACACGTGTAGTTCTTGGGAAAGCCCCATCACACCTTGTTCTGTTTCCCAACAGTGGAGATCTGCCAGAATTGGCCCTTGAAGCCTGGATGCGTTGGTGGAGTCAGAGATCTATGGCTCCTGCCTTCATTCTTTCCTTCACTGTTTGGCTGCTGTGTGGACATAGTGATACCCTTACACAAGGTTGCATGCTTAGATCTTGCTGCTGTGATTAATTAGTGTATCTGTAATGTATGGTGGCATGTGGAATAGCAAGGGAATAGCAGCTGGGTCCCTCATTGGTATAGAATCTGTATGGTGATAATCTCGTTAGGACACTAAAACTAGTTATGTTTTGTCTGTCTCAATGGCTGTGTTCACATGTACACTGTTATTTTGAAATAAGTTATTTCAAAATAAAATCCTTATTCTGAAATAACTTAAATCTAAATAAGAAAATGTTAATTCGAAATAAGGGAAACCCTCAAAGCGAGATAGCATGCTCTGTGTGTGGACATGCTATTTCACTTCAGAAGAGGGGCAGCATGGGTGGTGTGGCAATACGGCCCCCTCGCAGGGCCATGCCCCCACCCAATATATACAAAAAAGAAGGCACCCTGGGAAGGAGAAGGGCAAAAGTGATATTTTGAAATAACATATCCAAACGGCATTGTTTCGAAACAACCATTTCAAAACAACAGCTGTTTCGATTGCATCCGAGATTTTACTGTTTCAAAATGCTGGCTGCTATTTCAAAACAATGGAGTCCCGTCGTTTCGAAATAAAAAAACATCGTTTGGACATGCCCGACTTTATTTTGAAACAACGGCTGTTGTTTTGAAATAAAACCCTGGTGTGGACACAGCCTACATCTTATTATGCCTCTAATAAAAAAAGGCCTGGGGGAATCCAAGCCTGGCTTTCTCTGCCTAAAACTGCTGCTTGTTTCTCTTTCAACATGAGGCGGGTTGCTAAAGAACAAGAAGGATACAATGTATATTCTCTTTGGGCTATCCCACTTCCAACAGAGGCAAACAGTCTGCTTGCCAACAAATCTAATCCCTTTTATCTGGATAGTTCATTACTGAAATTTAAATTCTATGATGGAACCTTTGCTTTATCATGTGTTGGCTTTTATCGGCGATATCATTCATCCATCTCCACATAATGAGTTATATTAAACAGCTGACCAAAAAAGTTGGTAGGATATTGCTCTTTGCCAAAAACTCCATCCTCTAACACTTGCCTTATTACCTGATGAAATCAGAATATAACTTGAAATTCCTAAACTGTAAATGATCTTGTCAAGAGTATGCAATTCATTCTTAGTTTTAGGTACTATATACAACAGAAATCAACAGTATGGGGGAGAGGGGAGCGTTTTTAACTTTGCAATGAAACTAACGACAAGTGAACTATTTGAAAATCATTTTCTTTCTAAACATATCCATATGTGATGCAGCAAGAGAACCTTGCCACAAAAATATCAGCTGTGCAGGTTCTGTTATAAAGTGAAGAGAATTGCATGAGGCATCATTATTACTGGTGACATCATTATGAAAAGTCAGCACTTGGCATTTGTGACCCTGAGAAACAAGGTAGAAGAGGAAATGGAAAAAGTGAAGAAGCGAGTCAGACAGATGGAGAGACCAAAGTAGCTGAGCGAACCCCAGTAGGAAGCATGACGGAGTTCTCCATTCCAAATAAAACAGTGCAGTTTTGGAATAATACCAGGCTTTCATTTAACCTTTCTAAACTTTCAGCATGCTCTAGGCTCCTTGCTAAGATGTGGCTCCTGTCTGTATATGTTTGAGGCTTGAAAGGAGCCCCATTTTTTGACCTGACCACCTTAACTATATGTTAGAAAATCCTCTATGGCTTTGGGTAGATGGATTTGCTCCAGATCTAGTAAGGTTTTATTGAGTTGAATATATAACCTGGATCTTAGAATAGGCATACAGACCTGCATGTTGACATGAGCATTACCCTGAAGTATGTGGGCTTCCTATTAAGTTGCTACTTTTGACGACTGGGCCCTGCCAGTTCATATGTGAAAATTTCATAAATGTGGGATCTTCAGTGCTATCCTGACTCAGCTCCTCTTGAAGTCCATAGCAAATTCCGCTTGCCTACAATGGAAGGGGAATTAGGCCAGTTCTGAATGCTTTTGAAAACCCTAATCTAAACATGGTGCCATGTTTCAAAGTAGAATCACGCTTTAAAACTGGATTTCAGTGTGCTAGCTTAACAATTTGCTTCCCGGAGGCATTAGTCAATATGCAATTCCATTGCACAAAGGTTTGGGAAAAGTGTATGTAACATGCAAATGTGGGTGTAGCAGAATGACTCAACAATACTCACCCATGGCAAATGGTGGTTAGACTGAAATTTTAAATAAAATATTCAAATTAAAAATGAAAGATGGGAAGAGCTACAATATTCCTCCTCCCTGAATTGGATTCTCTGGTTCACTGAAGCCAATTTGCACTGTTCAGGTGGTGCAAAGTAGCTATGTTCTGGTTGGAGGTGACCAGTGAAGAATTCTTGTTAGGCAAGGGAGCTCCTCTGATCGGAGGCTGATGGAGGCAGCAGGAATAGAGTGTGGTGGTACAAGTGGTGTAAGTGAGAATGGATCATCAACTGCTGTAATTGAAGCTGGAGCTGGTCAGTAGAGGATCAGGGTGCCACAAGTAGATCTCCGATCACTTTCTCCTCCCTTTTCTAGCACTCGACTGCAGTGGAAAAATCTACCTCTAAACAATTTTTAATCCTTCCCCATTCTTTTGTCCCTAGATTCTGTGCAGGGAACTTTCAGAATGGATGAAAAAATGTTAATATTTTTATTTTCAGTCAGATGGAAACTTTACTAATTTATTTTGACTGTCACTTTCTTATGATGCTTTAATTTATAGAAATAAATTAAAACCAACAAATGTTATGGGTTTGGGTAGCTTAGAGGGCCAGTAATGGGGTATGGATAGAGTTGTGTAAACATTGCTTTTTATTGGTGTTGTTTGTCACTGTCCATTCCAAAACATTTAAAAAAAAACAAAAAACAAAAAAAACCCAAAACTGTCTCAAGTCAGTCTGAAAATGTTCTTCAGATTTTTGGGCTAACTGGAAATACGAAACACTTTTTGATTTGATTTTGAGCATTTTTAGACATTTACTTTAATTTTATTTATAAAAGTAACCACAAATGAAAAGACATTTAGAACTGAAACAATTTAAAAATACTGAAATAAAATATTTCAATTTTGTTTAGATTTTTTTATGGATTGTAGGGTTTCATTTTGGTTTTTTTCTAACTAAAACCATTCAGTAAAATTGACACAAATATTTTAGTGTCTGCAAATCTGCATTTTTTTCTGAAGAAAAAAGTTTTCATTAAGAATTGGTGCCTAGTTCCACATGTAAAGCTTTGCTCTCTATTTTTGTGGAGGCAAATCCACCATTGACAGGTGGAAGTCAAAAGTTGTTACCATCTTTCTGCATAGTGGATTACATGAAACGTGTTGAGTGGTCTGACTCCAATTCCCAGAGGTCATGTGTCCTAGTCACTAACTTACCAATTGGTAGATCTATGGGCAGCCTCTGAGAAGCAAAGGACTGAAAAGAAATGAAGAGTAAATTACACTTTCCCTTTCAAAGCGGTCTATTTTTTCAGAGCTGAAGCAATTGACGAGGCAGAGTATACAAGTTGAAGTCTGTCTTAAAGTAAAAATTGATAACTTCATTTTTTCTGACTGTTAACTTGGCATCCGCCTCATGCTAAATTTACTTAAAAATGTGAACATTGAGTTGTGCCTTGGGCAGAACTGTTACAACTATAAAAAGACTGATTTATGGTTTTCCTTCATGGATTACTTCCTCACACAGGTAGTACCTTTTTTTCAAAGACTAACCAAACCCCTTTTAAACTAGAGCTTAGTGAAATTCTTAACACAACCAGATAAACCATATTTACCCTAAAATACCTACAGTCTGGGCAAAACCGTGGCTCCATCAGAGTCAATAGCAATAGGCATAGCTCCCAAGGACTTAACTGAGACTCTGAGACCGCTTTGGCTTTAGGCGCTGAGTTGTCTTCATGTTTCATGACCCTCCCTGAAAACCAAACTACTGATCAGAACTGACTGGCACTTAAAAGTGTTGGGTAGGTGACTAACTGGCTTGTCTAGTCTGAAACTGAAAATGGAGAACTTTCCAAGATTCTTTGTAGACAAATCTCAGTGACCATTTAGCCCAATCGCTGCCCTGCACACAGGGCCAGCATGACCCATAAGCAAATGAGGCCCTTGCTCAGGGTGTCATTTGCCTAGGGGCAACTGCAGCACCATGCCGGGGGCAGAGCGGACCAGCCCATGGGTCAGGCTCCACTCTCTTGCTCTGCTTCTGGGCCTGCCTGCCCAGCCCCCAGGGTGAAACAGCCAGCTCACCGGAGGGGCGAGAGAGTGGAGCCCAGACCCTGGTTTGGCTAGCTCCACCTCGAGGCCATCTGTTGCCCAAGCTGGGATGGGGTGAGCCAGGCTGGAGTGGAGGGCAGGTGCCTCCCCTTTTCCCACGCGCACACACACGGTGGTGGGGCACAAAATCAAAAGCCAGCTGGGACACCAAATTCCCTTGAGCCAGCCCTGATTCCTCTCTCCTTCACATCTTTTCAGCCAAAATTTTCCTATTTCCAAGCTTCCTAAAATAAAATAAAGCCATGCTCAAAACAAATGCTTCACTAAGGAGAAAATACGTTTTTATGAACCACTGAAGAAAAATGATTTTTCCCACAATCTAGTTTCCTTAGACTAAACCAAAAGAAAGTTGTCAATTTTGACAGCAACGTGGTGGTGGTGTTTTTTTTTTACTCTAAGTAAGATACCCAAAACAAATGACACTCCACTCCACTGGTGCCATTGTAGGGACAGAGTACCCAAAATTTCTTCTGTTCTGCTCCCCTTCTTTACAGCGCAACAGCTGCTAAACTTCTCCTGCTCTGTAGGCAGGACATTTCATGCTCAGGGAAACCAGGTGACAAGATGAGTTTTGGAAGTACTACAAAGGGAAGAGAGCAAAGTGAAACAAAGCACGTCTATGTTTATAAGCTTTAGGATACAAAAATAGATGGACAAACACAGGAACTGAAAATCCTTCATTTCAAGTTCATTTCTTTTCTTTTATTATTCTACTATACTTTGGAGCTTTTTCTGCACTTACAAGGATAGGTGTTTGCAATTCAAATTGAGTTCTTTTTTAATCAAGGTGATATTTGGATTTTAAAAATTTCCCTTATATAACAAGTTAATACTCAACACACACACACACAAACAAACTTCTCAAGGGAAAAATAAAGTGTTTAATTTGCCATGGAAGCCTCACAAATCAGGTTTTCATTTCCGTTGAATGCTTTGAATGGACAAATGCATAAACATGACACCATGCAGTATACACTGCCCCCTGTACCCCCTGGTTTCTCTGTCACACATCAAGCCTTCTCAGCTTGATTCTACAGCTTTTATAATCACACATCATGCCGCAGGATTGGGTCCTAAATCATGAGATAAGAGGCAATAGGCTAAATTCATCCCTGGGGGTAACTTTTCTGAAATCAGTGGACTTACATAAAAGATGTTTTGGCCCAATGAGTTCAGTTTAATTTACTAGCAGCTCTGGATATTATTTAACCTTCATAAACATAGCCATGAATTGAATGTTCCTGGAGACTGCACTGCTGTCTCTTACCCTGAAGAGAAAGAAAATCCTTTATATTTGCATCAGAGAACATCTCGGCAGATTGCAGAGGCTTGACAGATAGGCTAACAAGCAAGTACAGAAACATTTAAGTCTTCATTAGTATTGTGCTTCCAAGAAGTTTAACTGCACCTATATTCTAAAAAAGGCTTAATTCAAAAGAACCAGGAAGACCTTTTACCAGGAATCAGGGGCTGGGGAGCTCACTTTATAAAATTTGCCTGAAACACCCACTCAGCCCAGCTGTAGCCTATCTAAAGCAAACATCACAGCAGTGGCCGTTTGCCCAGAAACAGCATCAGCAGCTTGAGTCCTTGAACGGAAGGAAGCTGGAGCACAGCTATAGAAATCCAGCCAGTGTGATGATGAGTAGCTTCCCACCACGGATTGCTAGAAATCAAAACAAAGTTTGACAAAGGATTGACAATTAGCAATAGGGAGATCAGTGCCCATAAATGTTTGTTGTTTTCTTAGGTGAAGTGACTTTCTTCCACTTCCTGTGATCAAAAAGGCTTGTTAACAGCTCTCATGAAAAGTCAGCTCCTATAGTGTGCAACTTTACACATGGGCTGAATTACAAACAGGAAAGATGATTTTCCCCCAGCATTAATGCCAAAAGGTTTATGTTAACTTGCAATATTTAGATTTTGTAACTTTAAATTTTCATCAGAAGCTTTAGAAGATTTAGCTGGGCTCCACCAAACTTGGCAAAGAAATGAAAGAACAAATGACCCTTGAAGGAATTAGAACTGATTACTCCGACCCATGTATTAGAGGTATAGGCTTCAGTGAATTCTGTGCATATCAGTTTTCTCCTCAAATTTCTTACTTGACTTTTTACACATTTTCCTAGTATTCTGATCATAATCAAATTATTTATGAGATGCTGTCTGTGGTTTGTTCTAAGTGTGATAGTAACTCAGGAAGTCACTCCAAACACATACTCAAGATAATAGCATGTTAGAAATGCATATTCATATGATGAGGAGGAAATACATCTTACAGATATTCAAAGCTACAGATGGACCCACAAGATTTCCCTGCTGTGGACAAAAGAGTGTATTCAGACTGACTAATCACCAAGTTACAAATTTGTCCTCGTTAGAGGTGAGCAAAACATTCAAGACAAAACCCAAATCCTCTCAAATTCAACTTCAATACAAACCTGATCCATGTTCTTGCACCACTTAGTCTGTATCCCAAAACATCATCAAAGTTTGATACAATAACAATTTTTTTGTCCTATCAGATTTCTGTGAGGATGGTGAGATTTCCGTTCTATGGCTCAATGAGCAGTTTGCAGGGCAATGTCATACAGGAAAATTTGTACTTGGCTTCAAATAAGACTTAGTCCAGCAACCTGATGAGCCTGTATTTGCATGCCATAACCAAGCCTAACCTAAACTTGCCTTTAGATGGAGATTTGAGCATGGGGGAAATTGAAATTGTTTCAGCCCAAGCATTTTTGAAGCTCAATGCCGGTGGACTTGTGAAAACTTCCCTTGACTTCAGTATAAACAGGATTTCATCCTTTGAGTGCAGTGGCAATTTCTATTGGCACAACATAAAAAGTCATTCAGTGCAAAGTAGGTATTAAAGAGGTTAATTGACTTCTGAAATGTTGGATGCCGTCACTTTAAATTTTTCAGTTTAATTTCTGGATATGTTATGCTTATGCAACAGAAGGCAAAAACTTCAGGAACAAATATGAAGAGCTAAACAAGTCAATTGTCACTATAATGTTATCTGGGAGTGCTGCTTCTGGTTAGCTAATGCCTGACTGATGTTAAGACCATGGCAGGTCCCATAGCAAACCCTTAGTAACATGTGCAGATATGTGGACTCCAACATCCACTCTTTCATTCCCACACCAAACAATTATAGCATACCTGTCTTTTACCAGCATTCTCTTGTATGGACTTGTACATCTCAAGCAAGCAGGTAAGACTAAATTCTGGTGCTTGTTACACTGGCATAAAAGGGGAGAGTGAGGTCACAGGGAATATTTTGCCACTGTGCAAGCAACTGTGTGCCAAGAGGGAAGAATTAATGAGGAGGTCTACGCAATCCTGTGCCTGCTCTGGCTAGCAGGGGTGTCATTGGTGCCTGGCACACGGGGCCCATACCCCAAATCCTGGCACCAGTGCCCCGCATCCTGGCGGGGCCCCTGCCTCTCCTGGTCTCTGGCTGGAGATCCGGGGCCCAGCCACCCGCAGTGGTGGTGGCCGCTTCAGGCCCCTTCCTAGGCCGGCGCGGTCCGCTCCCTGCCCTGTCCCTGGCTGGGGGCATGGCCTGTGGTCAGGGGCCAGGGCCTGGAGCGAGGCCCCAGGTCCTTCCCTGGGGCAGCAACACTCCTGCTGGCCGGACATAAATCTTCATAAAGTCAGATAGAATATATATTGTCATCTTCATAAGCATTAGCTGGTAGAAGGAGAATATGCTATTTTGCTTCTGTCAAAGAGGCAAGTAGAGGCACCCTAAAGCAGGGGTCTCAGACTCACAGCCCATGGGCCGCATGCGGCCCCGAAAGTTATTTCCTGTGGTCCACAATGACACTAATGCTATCAATATTTGCAATATTGTTGTATGAAGATGTTTCAGTGGTGTGGCCCTTGAACTAATGTACTAGTCTTCATGCGGTCTTCATAGTGATTTGAGTTTGAAATCCCTGCCCTAGAGGCTGCTGCATCAATTCTCTGATAAAGAGAGCATGCCTGTCAGTGACTCTGCTCCTCACTGGACCTGATTCCTGATGTAGGGCAAGATGTAGACTAGAGAGTGTTTATACAAACTCCAGGAACCAATTTAAATATAGGGCTACATCTGACATGTTTACTTACGGTGAGTAGTCCCTTCATCTTGTAGTCGTCTCATTGACATTAGCCTCATTAACAGAGACAAACAGTGCCTAAGGAAAGCATGGTTTGGTCATCACTCATGTTGACAAAGTTCCACTTTGAGGCCCCATTCTTGTGTTTGTGCATGGTGATTTAAGTACATGAACAATAATATCTTTTGAGTTCAGTGGGATTGCTCACATGCTTACGGCCAAAATTAAGAAAAGCAAAGATTGGTGTTTAAATGCATACTTTAATGCTTGTGTGAGTAAAGATGGACTTTCTTCAGCAGATGCTTATGAGGGGATCCATGGTCTGTGGACTGCATTGAGGGGCCCTACCCAGCCATGGAGTCAAACTGAATGTATGCTTAAGTGCTTTTTTAATTAAAGCACAAGCATTCCCAAGACTGTCTTGTCTGAGCAAGGATGGTGGGATTTGGCACTGTCTTGTGAGCTGTATGTTTATTTGTACTCTCTGCAGTTTCCATGTGCTCAGCATGTTTTTGTAAAAAGAGTAGCTATGATAATTTAGTTTCTGATGATATTTGCAGTTCCTTCCCTCTTCCCTGCAACTACATATAATAAACAGCTTTACATTTGTTGTTTTTACATTTGTAATATAAAAGTAAAAATGCACTCCAAAGCTGAGAGCTGGAATATCAAGTTTTTTCCCCAAATTACAATTTTGTCTGACTTAAAGTTTTGAGTTACAAAACCCTGAAACAATGTTTCTGTTAGCTGTGCTGTAGTCATCATTTCCCAACAGGTGCTGATATAATACTCTTAAAATACTCCTAAAAGTAAGAGACAAGGGAATCAGTCATCTTTGCTAAAAATAAACTTTTTTTCATGTTGCATGCTGAACCATTTACTACTTCATGTTGAGCAACAGCAAGGTGTCAGTGCACTCCAAAATGAATTTTTTGTGAGTTTACTTGCTTCTAAAAAATGATTTGTTTGTCTTTTGAATGAACAACTCTCTAGGCGATGTCTACATTACAGGGCTCGGTTAAGCTGGCTAAATAAGGCCTACTTTAAACTGGCTTAAACTAGACCTTAAGTCGGCTTAGAACGTCCACACTCAAAATGCTGGGAGATTGCCCATGTCCACACTGGCAGCTGCTAGGTCAGCCTAGGAGTGGTGCATTGTGTGTAGCTGGCCCACAGTGCACCACAGCAGAGGTGCCCTTCTCTTCCAGCCACTCCTTTGCAACCTGAAGTGAGTGACCACACCACTCTTCGATACTGTGTGTGGCAACAGGAAGGTCAGGGAGCCTGATGTGGCCCAGCAATGTGCCAGCACAGCTCTCCACACCCTCCATGCATTGCCCAGACTCCTTCAGCTCTGGACCTGGTGCCGCAGGGCAACTGCCAGCACAGGGGCCGGGCACTGTAGTTGTTAAGGTTCAAACACTGGGAAACAGCACACAGAGGAAGGCAAAGTCAAATCACCTGTTGTAATGGGAAAAAAATCCATAGTCATGATTTAATCCTGCTTTCACACAATCTAATCTAAAAAAGAAGTAGCAATTTCTTTCTTTCTTTCTTTATGCTGTTTTGCAGTGTTTGAATCTTAACAACTGCTTTGATTTGCTGTTACAGTGTGACCTGATCCTATGTCTTACACTCCCCTGCATTTATTTTCCTCCTATTCTGTAAGTTTCCCCATCTTCCAACCATCTAGTGAAGTGGGATTTTCTCCCATGAAAACTCACAGAATAAAAAAAGTGTAAAGTCTTAAAACGTGCCACAGGATTCCTTGTTTGTTTTACAACAATATCGGGGAGTCAGGCTGGAGAAGGGGAGAGACACACAGGGTTGGGCTGAGAAGGGGGAGATGCAGGATAAGGTTGGGGGAAGGTGACGTGGGCTGTAGTGCTAGGATGCAAGGCTGGGGCAAAGATATAGGGGGTTTGGATGTTTTGCACACATCTGGGAATGCTCCCAACTGTGTTGTGCCTTCTCTGCAACTCCGATCCCCATGTTTCAGATAGCTAGGAGGCCAATTAAGTTGACTTAAGCCAACTCCTGGGCTACATTGGCTTAAGTCAACAATAAAGTTGACTGAAAAATAGTCGACTTAATTAGTGAGCGTTATTAACTCAACTTAAGCAAACACTTAAGTTGACTTAATAATTGCTAAATATAGACCGGGCTTTGATTAAGTCGACTTAAACCTATAGTGTAGACAAATTCCTAGAGAGCAAGAGCCAGATCCTCAAAGGTATAACTTAATATAGCCCTAGAGAAGTCAATAGAGTTGGTTTTGATAATATTTGAACATAGTAAAACAGTCCTGTAATTAGAATTGTACCATTCAGTTCAATGTGAGTATGGTGGTAGAACAAACGTTGTCAAGGTATAGGAAAAAATAAGATCCCCTTAAATGTCTATTAAGAATATGTACAACCCACCTTGTATGGGCCTAGATATTGGGATTTAAACCTTTGTGACTGTTGTTCACTCTTTCAAAATATTCACTGTCATCTCACCAAGCTAGCACCTATCATAGATGATTAGGGTTGGAAGGGACCTCAGGAGAAAGGCTGGCCCAAGGTTTTCTGGAGCCTTGGGCACCTGCAATTTTAGTGCCTTCCCCAGGGGGTAGGAGTGCAGCGGGCTGGGTCAGGGGCTGCGCTCCACTCTCTTGCCTTGCCTCTGGGCCAGCCCCCCCTGTCCCCAGGGCAGAACAGCCAGCCCAGCGGAGGGGTGAGAGAGTGGAGCCTAGCCTCTGAGCTGGCCTGCTCCGTCCCTGGACTGGCTCTTGGCACCCCCTGTTGCTTGGCACCTTAGTGATTGCTTAGGTCACCTATATGGACAGACCAGCCCTGCTCAGGAGTCATCTAGTGCAACCCCTGGATCAAAGCAGGACCAACCCCCAACTCAATCATCCTCGCCAGGGCTTTGTCAAGCCTCACCATAAAAACCTCTAATGATGAAGATTCCACCACCTTTCTAGGTAACCTATTCCAGTGCATCACCACCCTCCTACTCAAAAAGTTTTTTCCTAAAATCCAACCTAGACCTTCCCCACTGCAGCTTGATACCACCGCTCCTAGTTCTGACATCTCCTACCATTGGGTATGTCTACACTGGAGCCTTAAGTCAACTTAACCTCCCTTAACTCGACTTAAGGAAAGACGTGTCCACATTGGACTTTTGTTAAGTCAACTTAAGCACTTGCTTAAGTCGACTTAATAACTCCAGCCCTTAAAGTCAACTTAAGCATTCAAGTCGACTTTATTAACTCGACTTAACACATTGTAGATAGGGTTGTCTACATTGTAGGCTTTGTTAAATCAACTTAACGAAGTCAATTTAACAGAGTCCTCCAGTGTGGACATAGCCTTTAAGTAGACTTTGTTAACTCGACCTAACTTTGTTAAGTCAGCTTAAAGTCAACCTTGTTAAGTCAACTTAACTGAGCCCTCTAATGTAGACATCACCATTAAGAACAGCCTAACTACTCCTCCCTGGAATCTCCTTTCAGATAGTTTAAAGGCTGATATCAAATTCTCTCATTCTTCTCTTCTTCAGGGTAAACAAGCCTAGTTCCCTCAGCCTCTCCTCGTAAGTTATGCACTCCAGCTCCCTAATCATTTTTATTGCCCTCCAGTGAACTTTCTCCAATTTGTTCATATCCTTTCTATAGTGCAGGCCCAAAACTGGCTCAGTACTTGAAATGAGACCTCACCAGAAGTGAATAAAGGGGAATGATCACTTTCCTCAATCTGCTAATTAGCTTTGTAAGCTAATTTGGTATTTCAGGTGACATGACAAAAACTGTAGACGGTCTCTTTTGCCTGGACTGTTTTGTCTCATGGATGACACCATATATTGTCATATTACCTTTCGGTTGTCATTTTCCTTGTACAGCAGTCACAGGAAACTGCACAAGTTGAGCTATTTTAGGATACATATTTGGGATTAAAAAAGAATCATTGAACCTAAACAGAACCAGAGGGTCAGTGCCTGCTCTCATTGCTCTATCATTTGTTTGGTAAAGCAATGTACCATTTACAATGAGTTCATGTCCCACAAGGGCATGTTTGTCAGTCTCCTCTACATTCCTTAGTTTGCTTAAAGGGCTCTGTACATTTGTGCCGTATTGGTCCACAAGCTCACTCTTTCTGATCACAGCACATCACCCCAGTGAATATAAATAAAAAACTAAAACAATTTGTGTGAAATGGGAACTGATCTCTTATTTGATTTCACTTAATCTGAATGCCTCCAATGATGACACCTGATTCTGTTCCCCTCCGAGACTAGATTGTGACTCAGCAAATGCCCTGCGAGACATTGCCAAATCCAAGTTCTCCATTTGCTTTCTGTAACTGTTCAGCATGTAAATCAATTTGCAGATCTGATGATTGATAATTCCGTGCTGTGTAGGAAATCCCCTCGTGTCTTGTATGTGTTGACTCATCTCACTGTTTTTCAGCTCCACCTGCTAGGGACATAACTGTGGCATAAGTCTGCACTCCCTTAAATGAACAAACATTCTAACAAGAGAAATACAAACTGCAGTGCACTTGTATTAATCTGGGTTTGTTGTTCTTGCTTTTTAAATGTCAGAACTTCCATGTTCTCAGCAGTCCTAAAATAGCATGGTCTGTCTACAGCAGGAGCACTTTACTTGCATAGTGGTTTTGGTAAACCATATCAGAGAAACTTCTAGTGTAGATGCAGTTTATACTGACAAAGTTACGGTTTGTACCACCACTGCTGATTTCATCCTGGACAAATAAGCTATGTTGCTGAAAGCACAGGTTTGCTAGTATAACAGTATCTGTGTTTGGTGTTTTTGCTAGTACAGCTACATTGCTCACAGATCACACCTCCTTTTACCCCTACTAGACATAGCTGTGCCAGCCGAAGTCTACAATGTAGATCCGCACTATGTTTCAAAAGTATCTAAACTCTATAGATCTAGATAGGGTAACAGACAGATCATCTCTAATGGGTGAGGTTTACTAATACTCAGATGACTGGGACATCTTCAGCAACAAAATAAACAAAACATCTAATTTGTTTATTTTTAAAATGTGAGAGTTTAACATAAGAGTGGGAATAAATTGATGAGACTGAAGTAAGGCCAACCTAGACTTGGAAGATTTGTAAGAAACCAATAAATTAAATACCATTATAGCCAAAGGGAGCATTTTTCTAATCATGGGTGTTCTGGGATTGAACTTCCTGAACAGCTGAGTGAGTCTTCACGGACCCAAGCAGTTGATCTGGAATTTTGAAATGATGGTGACAAATTAGCTGCTGTCAGTGAAGACCTGCCCTTTGTACCATTAGCACTAGCCACATTTCAACCTCTGAGCCCTTGGATTGCTCCTTAAGTGTCCGGCCCCTTATCCACTGAATACGCATAGAATTACCAGGCCTGCTGTGTCCAAAGGAACGGCACACACAAGCTGTAAGTTTCAGCTAAGGGTCACCACTTTCTTGACTTCACAGTTCTGAGAAATATTTATAGTGAAAACAGGAATAAGTGTATTTGCAAAGAACAAAAATTCAAGAGACAGTGTATAAGAATACTGGAAACAATCAGAACATGCTTTCTAGAGACTAACCTTAACCAACAGGTTAACCTTCTTGCTAAATAATTTTATCACACCCAAATACTCTTCAGAGAAGAAGCCTGGGTGAGACTCCTTTTTCACTGTCTGTCTGCTTTTCTCAGTGAAGGTGACTGGATATCTTCTTTCTCTCCCAAGCATACTTAGAGAAAACCTTTGTGCATTTTATTACAGGGGTCTCCTGTCAGGGACTCTTGGTTTTTTCCTCTCTTTGAAGTTTTTACAATCCCTCCTCAGCATTCAGTTAAGATGGGTGAACAAAGACCAATTGTGAACAATATAATACTGAACACACACATAGGGTACGTCTACACTATGTGTTTAAGTCGACTTAAGGGCCCTTAAGTCGACTTAAACAGAGCCCTGTCTGCACTGCAGGGCAATAAAGTCGACTTTATAAGGTCCACTTATAAAGTCGACTTTACTGTTAAGTTGACTTCATTAAGTCAACTTAACGCAATGTGGACTCACTAAGTTGACTTAATAAAGTCGACTTAGTGCTATGGGGACATTAAGTCGACTTTATAAAGTCGACTTAATGTAGTGTGGACTCACTAAGTCGACTTAATAAAGTCGACTTAGCTTTTAAATTGTAGACATAGCCATAAACAGCTAGATAGATGCAATTCTCGTCTGGCAGAAAACCTGTTTTTCTCATTTGCTGGTGCTTGGTCCCTAGACACAGACCTAAAGAAGATAATTGGTGGTGTATATAGTATGTGTGCATACATTTCACAGTAATATTGATGACTGGTGTCACATTGGCTTTTATTTGAGAACTCATATAGCATCCTTTGGTATACAAGTCAATACCATACTTGGGAGAGTCCTGTAAGCTCTATTCACCCTCTTGCCAGTTGGCATTATGAGGTTTCCAAGTCATAATCTAAGACCAACAGACTAAGGGGTGAGAAAAAGATAATAGTTAGGATAATAATATCACACACACACAGTTACTCAGAAAGGACCCAGTCTTACAGTGAGCACCTCCTCAGTGCTCATTACAGGATTGGAACCCAAGGTACACACAATTAAATCTTAATTCACTTCTCATAGACAGAACTGTAAAAGTGAGATTTTTGGAGGGATTTGCACAAGGAGAGAGTGTAGAAGGAGGAGACAGTTTAGATTGGTTATTCGAGGCATAAGGGCTGGCAAGGAAGAAGGAAGAGATGGAGAAGGGAAAGAAAAGAGACAACATCTCTAGGCTGAAAAGGGGTCCATTAATAAATAGTAGTAATATGACAGTAGGATATAGAACAGAAATATATGGTTGTATCAGGGGAATGCACAGTCTCTCAAGAACTGTTAATGTCTTTAATGCAGTGTGTGACATAGCTACAGTTACTGCAAACCTATTCAATTTCTGTCTGATGAGGTCATGGACATAACCTGCCACCAGTTATTTCACCCACCAATTTTCTGGCAACCATCCTTCAGAAACATGACTCTGGGACTCCTTGAGCCCATTCATTGCCATTGAAAAGAGTGGGAGTTTTTCCTAGGATGACCAGATACCTTGATTTTATAGGGACAGTACCAATATTTGGAGCTTGCCTTATATAGGTACCTATTACCTCTCACTTCCTTTCCCAATTTTTCACAGTTGCCATTTTTTTCACTCTAGTTTTTTTCCATCAATTTTGATAGGTATTAGATGGGGCCATAAGGAAGAGTTCAAGCAAGACAATAACTGAAATTGTACATTCGTGGGTATATCTCCATTAAGGTTTATTTTTGTTTTAAATGCTTGGATTTTCTCTGTAATGTTCTGCAATAATCCAGTTCACCTCATTCCTGCGGCCTCTTCATGTATGTCTACACTGCAGCTCAGAGGGAGATTTCCAGCCCACACAGACAGAAATGGACAAACTCTGTTTTAGCTAGCATATTAAACCAGCAGCAACTTAGCCAGGGGTAGCTTGGTAGCAGCTTCTTCCTAGGAATGTACCCAAGGGAGCCACATGGTTTTGTACTTGGGTGGCTAGACCAAGTTGCTGCCTGTGCTATTCTGGCTTCTTGAATATTTTTAGCACACAAGCTTGAGCACAGCTAGTGTGTGTGTGTCTGTCTGTCTGTCTGCTCAAGCTGGGAAGAATGCTGCCAGCTGTAATGTAGTTGTATCTTTGATTTCTTTGGACAGGGCTTCTCTAGGCCACATCCTGATTAACACAATGGTGGCTCCCCATGCTTAAGGAAGTTCATTTATTTATGTATTCCCCACAGAACCATAACGAGGCGTTTTGCTGCCCGGGGCATGCTCTGATTGGAACACACACCTTACCATTAGCAGCACTTGGAGCCAGCACCGCAAAGCCGCCCCCTTAATAGCGTGACTCTATTGAGCCACTTTGGGCTACCCAGGGCTGTGCCCCATTGGCCCCACCATAATTATGGCCCTGGTTCCCCAACATGCAAAGGAAACAATGAGCCCAATCCTGTTTTCACTGAAATTGGTACATTTTGACTCTTATTGGAAAGAGCAGCATAGCTAATGGCTCCAATCTTGTCTGATCTCACTAATCTCTGATTTGAAAACAGTAAGTTAGGGTGGCGGAGGGACAGTGCTTGACATTGGTTCAACTGTGGAAGTGGTGGGTGGCTGGGCATGTGTTTATAAAAACTCCCACTGATTTCAATGAGAACATAGTTAGGCCAATTCTGAGCAATTTGAAAATCCCACATGAGGATCCTTTGGACAGGAAGTGTGCTATCTTTTGTATTTTTGTAATATGAGGACTTTGTGGTCCTAATTATTAGTGAATTAACTTATTTGGTGCCAAGAATATGCTCATTGCTATGCACTATGTAGGTAAGAAAAGATAGTCCATGCCCTCAAAAAGCTAAAAATCTACAAGGTAGAAAGACAGAAGACAAGATACATTTAGAAATCCACAGGTAGGAAGGGTGAGAAGTAAACTCTTCAAGGCCTTGACTATGTGCATGTGCAACATAGGTGGTCTTAGCTATGGGGCAGCCTGGGAATTTCCTTAGGGCCCAACACTGGGAGTGTGCCCCACCTACAGAGGCAGGCCAGCATGGTTGGGAGGCAGGCCGAGGGCTGGTAGCAAGGCAGCAGGGGGCTGGTAGTAGAGGTGGGGGACCAGTGGTGTGGCCGGAGGTCAGGCAGGGGGCTGGCCTTAGGAGGTTCTGATCCTTAATGGAAACTCTAGGCCCTACTGTAACACACACAGTACATACTGAATTAAAGGATTTTGGTTTTTATCGTAGTTACTGTCAGTTCCCTTAAAATAAAAATAAACCAATAAATAATCATAATCCACATTATTTTCCCTTATAAACTAGATCAGTAACAGAGAAAATGACATATGCTAAGGAAGTTCTCTTTCCCGCTCTTTTTAAGGATATAGCCACATATTCATATCAACCAATGGATTATGAAGATTGAAAGCAATCTTCCGAGAGAAATTCTATAACATGTCTAGAATGCATTCAGTCATGCAAAAATTTTACTGTAATTTTCTCTGTTTATCATAAATGGATAAATGGTTTTAAAGTTCTTAAATTTCACTTTTCTATATTAGCCTCAGAATGTGTGAGCTCTCTCTTGATCTGTCTTTTCCAGGGCAGGGAGTACCTGTAATATTCCAACCAATGGGACCTCAGCCCTACTATCTAATTATGCTGACACTGAGCCGTTATTTCAAAACAGTAAAACTTTGCTTGAAATTGAAATAGCTGTTGTTTTGAAATGGCTGTTTCAAAACAATGGTGTTCAGACACGTTGTTTCAAAACGACACCATTGTTTCGAAACAACTGTTTTGAAACAACATGTCCGAACGGCCTTATTTCGAAATAACCATTTTGAAATAATAGCCATCTCGATAGCAGGCTTTCCCTTAATTCGAATTGACATTTTCTTAATTTGAATTAACTTATTTCAAAATAACTTCTTTTGAAATAACAGTTTATGTGTGAACATAGCCTGAGAGAGTAAGCCTGGGTGCTGCAGTATACAGTCTTACAACAGGTAGTCCACAGGGGACAAGGGAGGCAGGATGACAATTTTTCTCTGAGCAGATGTGAGAAACATGAAAACTTAATAAGCAATCAAAAATTGACTAAAGACACTGTATCACAATGCAGAGACAGAATATGATGTAATAAGTACTAGTATGTGTGTGTACCTCTCTCTCTCTCTCTCCCTCCCTCCCTAAGTTGTTTTTGTTTTTAAAAAGAGCTATCAAAGATTTAATGATTGCAGTGTTGGATGTAGTTCAAACAATTCAGGCAGCAAAGAATGTACAGCTGTCAAGTGCAAACAGAAATGGGTACAGCACTTCAGACAAATCATTGCACATCATTGGATGGTTTTAATTAACAGCAGACTAACTATTCTCCCTTCTCTTTCTTCTTCCCCTCATCTTTCAGTGACTTGAAGCAAAATGATTTCTAGTGTGTTGTCCTGTTTGGTGCCTGTCCTCATGAAAGTAAGGGGCTGAATATAGCAATAGCTTGAACTGGAGTTCAAAACATACAATGGCAATCCCATCAAGACCACAAGATTTTTAATCTCAAAACCGTACCAAGAATAGACTGTACTTGCACACTCCTGCTTTTTCATGACAAGTACCCCTATGAGAACAAATTCATATTGTACAGTTTCATATTCTCATTATAATCATCATGCTAAATGCAAATTATAGATCATCCAGGGTGATAAAATGCGAGTCTTGCTGGACATAAAGGAGTGCTCTGAGAAATGGAAAATGGATACTAGTTTGCTGCCATGCTATTTCAATAAGGGGGATAGCAACAGGTTTTGGAGGGGTCCTGACCTGAGGCAATATACAGGAGTTGAAAGAGAGTATGAGGACATACACAGATTTTTTAAAATATATTTTTGTTTTGATTTACTCAGGAATATGTTTTGGTGTTGGCACCTTGTATTGGTCTCTTTTGATTGTAAGATTTCAGTGCCATAATATAACTAATAAAATTGATTGGCAATCCTGCGGAGTTTAAAATGGTTCGGAACTCAAGTGTACAAGTGCAAAAACAGTTTGTAAAATGTGTAAAAGCAACAGTTTCTAGGCAGAAGACATGGAATGTTGACCACCAAATGTTGAATTTCAATGTGCTGATCAAAGTCACTCCAGTTCCTCGTTAAGCTAAAGAACTTGCATTAAAAGACTCATATGGTTGCCTTGTACAGACATGACCACTCAGAAAGGTTGCCATATTATTGCCAATGGATGACATGCTTCATCAACTGGATTCTTGAACAGATACTGAGTTGAGTATTTGGTAAAGTATACCCTCAACTTCTTTACTTCATGACTTAACAGGTCATTTCCACCTGTAATTTCTATGGCTTTTGGACTACAGCCTAATTATTTTATAAAGGGGTCAGAGAGAAGGTCTTTCTTTTCTATAAGAGTGTCTTAGTCAGCAAACGAGGATTCTACCTATTTTTTGTAGAGAAGGAGAAGAAAGAAAAAAGAAAAGCCTAAAGCTTTCAGTGAGAAAACACTGGAATACAGTAAATCAGTCAAAACCATAGCTGCACAGTCAATGTAGTCTGTACTCAGTGCCAGGGGGTATTCAAACAACTGTGGAAACAAAAGATGAGTTAAGGAACCATATGGAGATTTTCATGAAACTATAGGCTCTAACTGTACTAGGAAACATGTTTTCTATTTGCTTCACACATTCAAATGTGTGGTCTGTAGACAGCAGGAACAGATTTACTTGATATACTGTATAGGGTTAATGCAATAGGTAGGCTAATTTACTGAACATATCTTTATTTGTATGTGTTTGTATTATATGCATGCCTTCTGTTATGCATGTTATATAATGCTTGTCAGGCTTCATAAGCAAGCCAAAATTTGTACCATGTCCTATAGAGAGAGGCCTCCCGGCTTGATCTGAAGAACAGTCTGAAAAAAAGCCATATTATTTTACAAGACTCAGAAGCCCATTAAAACTTTCCCACATCCTAAGATAGTTTCCAAACAGAAAATAAAAATCCTTTATTGAACAATGTAGCCCCTGAGGGAGGCATATATGACATCATCAGAACAACTCTATTTAATTAATAATACATCATGACGTACTGTCCTGGAATTAAGGTTAAGATATCGTTCATGTTAGAGGACTTTGAAATACTCAAGCTTCCCCTCCTCTAAACCCCCACACCCCCATACAAAGAGTATTGTCTCTTTAGAAGTTATCAGAGGCCATTGCTGCTTGGAAATAATAGACACTTTGCGTCAAAGAGAATTGAATTTTTAATACTTGCTGATTTTTTTATCCACTTCAACATGTCCTAAATGATATTTAGTTTTGTTTAAGGTATCACTCCAGCCAAAACAGATTTACATAAAATAATGTTTGTATTGAAAAATTTCCAAATAATCCAAAAACAATAATCCAATAATGAAATTAGTTGATAATAAAATTAGTTAATTTCATTTGCAATCTAAATCCAAAACCTATCTGGCTTCAAAACTGAGCTTGATAACTTTATGGAGGGGATGGTATAAGAGGATAGCCTAGTTTGGCACTTGACTGATATTTGATTACTTGTGGTAGATATGTCAATGGTCTGTAATGGGACATTTATTGGGATGGGTTCTGAATTATCACAGGGAATTATTTCTTGGGTGTCTGGCTAATGAGACTTATCCACATGCTCTTGGTTTAACTGATTGCCATATCTGGGGTCAGGAAGAAATTTTCCTCCAGGGCAGATTGGCAGAGGCTCTTGAGTTTTTTTACCTTCCTCTGTAGCATGGGGCATGGTTCACTTGCTGGTGGTTTCTCTGTACCTTAAAGTCATTAAACAATGATTTGAGGACTTTAATAACTCAGTCATGGGTTAGAGGTTTATCACTTGAGTGGGTGAGTGAGGTTCCCTGGCCTGTATTGTGCAAGAAGTCAGACTAGATGATCATATTCATCCCTTCTGACCTCAAAGTCTATGAAGCCTCAGCTTTTTGATCAGTGCTGCCACCTCTGTCAAACCAGAATGCAGAAGCTACCGTATACAGCAATTATTCTATCAAATTTACTTCACGTTAAAGATAGTTAATAATTGTGCATGTCTGACAAAGTGGGATTTTCTTCCATGAAAGCTCATGCAATAAATAAATTTGTTATCCTTTAAAAGTGCCACAGGGCTCCTTGTATGTTTAGAAAATAAGGGAAATTAAGGGCAAAATTCTGCTTGGATCCACATGATTATTCTGTACCTGCACTGAACTAAGGACTGACATTTTCACTGAATAGAACAGAAAATTTGAGAGCTGATTTCAACCCAATTTATTCAGCAAGTATTTCTCTTCTGGTTGCTTCCATGGGTTCTAAGTGAAAGATCATGATGAGCTATCATAAAGAAGAATGATTGATTTTTTTTTGCAACTTAGACTTCAAGGAATTTATCCAAAAGAACTCTGTAGACATTATTTGCCAAACCTCTTCTATTCAATTAGTTCTAAATAAAGGGAGATGGGAAGAGACAAAGGAGATAAAAAATTGTATGTAGCATTCTAATTGCCCAGTTTATTATATAAAATTCTATATTATAAAGCAATTATGAGAGGACTGGATAGTTTAGAGGATTGTCAATGAAAGAGCCTTTTATCCATATAGAGAGGTTATCCAGTGAAATGCAATCCAGGTCATTTATGACTTAAGGGTGGATCCAAAGCTTATTGAAAGTAAAGATTACCATTGATGTTAATAGACTTTGGACCTTAAAGTCACAAGTGTTGTGCATCTGTTTGGCATTTGTAAATAAAAGGGGTGATTTCGGCAAACAAAGGTCAGCATTCAAATTGACACCATTATGACCTTTTAAGATGGTTTCGCAGAAAGACGAAGTTTGAATAAGTCCGGATAAGACAGTACTTGCTCACAGGCAGGCTACCTCTACAGTGGAAATTCTGGAATCTTGTCTACTCTGGCAAGTTCTGAAAAATCTCCAGTTCTTTACACTATTGCTAAACATGGAGCTCTAAAGGTGGTGGCCCTCATGTGAATGCTCGTGTGCCACAACCAGAGGCAATTTTACCTGTTTCTAGTTATATGTAGAGCACATCTAATCAACATTTCAATAAAAATGCATGAACTTCAACTGTTGCTAGTGCTGGTGGAGGGTGGAGCTGCATAGGTGCTAGTGTAGAGATGGGAGATTTTTCCAAAACTTGCCACTGTAAGTTAAATCGTAGAGATAGAATTAAATCTGAAAAGGAAGCTTTAAGTGCTAAAAACCCTTCTGTAGCTACACTGTGAATAGGTGCAGGGCTTTTTCTTTATATTGATGTCAATCTGGCATCATACGTAAGCACTGAATTCACTTGAAAAATAAATGACTTTTGTAAGTGTCAGTACTGATGCATCATGCCTGCTGACCTCCTTCCTGCCCCAGTACTCTGCAATCTATGTTTCAACATGGCCTAGCAGTATTATTTCCAGAACTTCAGTTTTATAGCCATGGGATCGCTATGTGGAAATAGATTTGAGGCTGAGTCTATTTCTGATGTGCTGCCCTGAAGTCTTTCTGTACAATGTCTCTGAGGTGTTGAGGTTAGCTTTGTGGACCTGTCATTAGTTCACCAGTAAGTTTACTTCCTAGTTATCTCACCTACAGCCTGGGACTCTGTAGTGCCATGAACTCCCATTCTTGCACAACAAGCCCTAGACAAACATTCAGTGAGGCTGTCTTTTCTTAAAGCTCTGCTCAGATGCAATAAGCCTCAAGTAAGATCTGTCTCTGATGAAGTGTTCCTGCATAGGGTTGTATGGGTCTCCATTTCTTGTTACGTTTTTGTGCGTGGTTATTGTAAGAGTTAAAGCATGAGCATAAATTCACAACAAATCTAATTAAAGTGAAAGTGTGAGCTGGGGGGGGGCTTTCTAAGTAATTTTATGAGATTTGTAGATCCCCAAAATCCAGAAGAATCTTGGGCCTTGCTTCTAATTAAACAATCATAAATTGCAGTCTTTAGAAATGCATAGATCTAGTAAAATGTGTGCACATGGGGAATCCATCAATTTCTTTAAAAATACACAAGAGCGATCGATTGGGTGGCTCAATGATTTAGTTATGTAATATCAAGCCTTTATCTCATACTGTGCACCAGCTCAAAGATAACCAAGGTCAGTAATAGCTACAGTGCTACATCACAGCTCTTTAGGGGACAATGTGATATGAGTTAATCTCAAACCAGATTTTTAGAAGCCAGCTGTTCATGTTTAAAAAAATATACAATCATTATCATTGCTAGTAATTTCAGTTAAGAGGCTAAGGATTGAGACTCTTAAATATATGTGTTTTATGAATGTAACCAAATAATCTCTAGAGACACTCCTGCGTGTACAAGTGGAGAAAGTAACAGGACAGCCATTTTAGACTTGACTCTAGCCAACACGGAAGAATTGGCTGTGAATCTGAAGGTGGAATGCAATTTGGATGAAAGAACCGATAGCTCAAACCCCATAGGAAAGAAAATCTAAGGGATAAAGGTGTTCAGGAGCGCTAGCAGTTTACAGAGACAAAATAAAATTCACAATTGCCAATTATTCTGATGTGAAGGAAAGATAGAAAGAATAGTCAGAGGCCAATTTTACATTTTAATCAATGAATAAATAATGAAGAGGACTCTGGGTCACTTGGTAACCCAGGTGCAAGCAAACAATACACATTTTAACAAGGATATGTATAAGTGTGTATATGTAGGAGCAAAGAGTGTAGGCGATACTTATGGGGAGGGGGACTCTCTTGGGAAACAGTCACTCTGAAAAAGATTTGGGGGTTTTTGTGATTAAGCAGCTGAATGTAAGATTCCAATATGGTTCTGTGGCCAAGCCAGCTAATGTGATTCTGGGATGAATAAATGAGAATCTCAAGTGAGAAAAGAGAGGCTATTCTACCTCTGTGTTTGGCACTGATGCAACTGCTGCTGGAATATTGTGTGCTCACAATTCGAGAATGATGTGGATAAACTGGAGAGGGGTCAGAGAAGAGCCATGAGAATGATTAAAGAATTAGAAAACATAACATCATGATAAACTGAAGGACCTCAGTCTATTTATCTGAACAAAGGGGTGATTGGATTACTGTCTAGAAGCACCTACATGGGAAACAAATATTTAATAATGGGCTCTTCAGTGAAGTAGCGAAAGCTATAAAACAGCCAAAGGCTAGAAGTTTAAGTTAGAGAAATTCAGACTGGAAATAAAGTATAAAAAAGATAATTAACCACTGGAACAATTTACCAAGGATTGTGGTTGATAGTTCATCCCTGAAAATGTTTCAATCAAGATCGGAGATTCTTCTAAAAGATATTCCATAGGAATTATTTGGGGGAAAATTTTCTTGCCTGTATTATATGCAAAGTTAGACTAGACCATCATAATGGTCCCGTCTGGCCTCAGAATCCATCTATGATATCTATACTAATTTGTGAACAGATGAAAGGGAGTTGCAGAATTAGTCAGTTTTATGGTTGCATATTTAAGTATTGTCAGGGAGTTTTTAGCAAAAGGGATCCTTTTAATGGACATGTGTACATAAGTCTCTAAATAAACATCATGCAAGAGCCACTTTACCCACCAGTGAAGTGTAACTTTCAAATCTAAGCTTAAAATTCAGTTCTTTAGTCTAACTTGCTATTAATGTTCTGAGTTACAAAATACTGTACTGTGATACAAAATTAATCATCTTTGGTGCATGGCATGAACAGTGAAATGCAAGCCTACTATCATGTTAACATTTTTAAATGGCACTGCTAGTCAAGAAGTTAGTATTGTAGGGTCATAGGTTAAAGAGCTTTTAGAGTCATTTAGTGTTTAACTGAACAAGCTACTGATGTGTAAGTGTCACTTGGATATTTGTTCTGAGCAAAACGTATTAGCATAGCTTTCATATTTAATGCATTTAAAGTACATATGCATGTCATTTAATAAACTAATAAATGTGCAATAATATTAATTGTCCCTATAACCGTAATGGCAATTAGATAGAAGTCATGTACTTAGTGTAATACACTTTACTAAGTGCTTCTTAAACAATCAATATTTAATATGCAGTAATTGTTTCATTATATCTAAATTAAAAGCTTATTTGAAACAATTAAGCATCAGTAAAATTCTAACCCATGATTAAAGGTGTATCTTAAGTCATAGTAACTTTTGGGGAAAATCATGGGTGTGTCTTATCAGAATCGCAAAGCAGTTGTGCACTCCAGAGCGCAACCTCACTGACAACAGCCAGTCTGCCAAACTAAGAGCATTAGTCACTGTGCTCTATAAGTAGGGACCATTGTAGCCTAATCTAAACTAGGAATGATTTAGAGTTCAGAGGTGGGTGCTTGATCCAGCTCCCATTGTACTTCACTTTGCTTTGAGTAGGATTGAGCTCTAAATCATAGGTGGAGCTGAATGAAAAATTGGTAATGAGTGATTTTTTTCTTGGAATTTCATACTGATGCTTCCTTCACACAGGGCCTGAATCAACACTAGTTGAAGTTAAATGGAATCTTTCCATTGGTTTCTGTTAGTTGGAAGTGTGCTCAAATTGTCTGCTAAAAAATTGTTTGGGAAAAAAAAGGGAATTGAAAAATATTCACAGTTTTCTTCAGGAAAAAATAGTGGGCTGAGCATCACTCAAAATGTGATTATTGCGGATGAATACACAGTCTGCAGTTCACTGTGCAATCTCTGTGACCATCTTACTTAACAACTTATACAACTTTTATCTTTGAGGTAAATGAAGGATTAAAGAGGTCCCAGTGATCTGGAGAAGACTAAACATAATACCTATTTTTAAAAAGGTGGACAAAAGGAGCCTGGGGAGATATAGCTCTGTCAGCCTAACTTCAATATTTAGAAAGATACTGAAAAAATTATCTATCAATCAATTAGTAAGCACACACAATATAATGGGATAGATTTACAGAATAAATGGATTTATCAAGAACAAGTTATACTGAGCCAAACTATTTTCTTTCTTTGATGAGGTTAATGGTCTAATGGATATGAGGAAAATTCTAGGTGTGACACACTGTGATTTTTAGTAAGGCTTCTCACATATTGCAATATAACATTTTCATAAGATGACTCAGGAAATTAATTCTATATGAAACTAGTACAAAGTTGAAGCAAAAAAAAAAGTTGAAAGAGCATATTCAGAGTAGTTACCAGTGCTTTGCTGTCAAACCAAGTGGGCATATCTAGTGGAGTCCCACATGGGTCAGTCTTGGCTCAGGTACTAGTCAATATTTTCATTAATGACTTCTACTATGGAATGAAGAGTATGCTTGTGAAATCTGTTGAGGAGACTGAGCTGAGGAGATATTATGACTTTGTAAGACCAAATTATTATTCAACACAACTTTGACAAATTGGTCTGAAACTAGCAAGATGAAATTCAATAAATACAAGCCATTTTGGAAGGAAAAAATCAAATGCTCAACCAAACAAAATTGGGGAATAACTGATTAAATGGTGATACAGCTGAAGAGGATCTGGAGGTTATTTTGGATTACAAATGGAATAAAGGTGATGGGAAGTGTTTGTGAGAAAGCGTAATATCATTTTGGGGTATATTAATAAGAATGTCATAAGAAAGACACAAGAAGTAATTGTGTACTTTACTTGGCACTCGTGACACCTCAGCTGAATTTTTATGTCCAGTTCTGTGATGCACACGGGGACAAATTGGAGGCAGTCCAGAAAAGAGCAACAAAAATGATAAAGGGTTTAGAAAAACATGACCTGTGAGTGTTTTTAGGCCTCAGAAAGGAAGACTGAGGGGAGAGGGATCTGCTAACAATTTTGAAACATACTAAGAGCTATAATAAAAGGACAGTGATCAATTGTTCTCTATGCCCAAGGAACATAGGTTAGAAAGTAATGCACTTAATCTGCATCATGGGAAGTCTGTTAGATATTAGAGAAAACATTCTAATGGTAAAAATCTTCAGACTGGAACAGGCTTCCAAACAAGGCTGTGAAATCCTTATCAGTGGAGGATTTTAAGAACAGATTGGACAAATACTTGTCAGGGATGGATTAGCTTTATTTGTTCTGTTTCAGCACAAGGGGCTAGACTAGATGACTTGTTGTGGTCCTTCAAGCCTTACATTTCTATGACTCTGTCACTACCAGGACACTGTGTAAGTTTTAAATTGTGTATCTGATTGCAATATTTGACACATTGGTGTGTTACATATGTAGTCAGTCAGGGAACACAAAGAATAGTGTGTGACATAAGGACTGTGATTTTTGCAATTGATTATACAATGTGAAATTCACTTTCAGTAAAGATTAATGTTCCAGTATTTGAATGTTCATAGAAAAGGTTTCCAGCCCAGTAAAAAAGAAATGTGCTGTTGACTGTAAATGAAAGTTAATGGATATTGCTTTTCATTTATTCACTCATTTCTTGTCATGGCTTGTGTCACAGCAGTAGTGGCAGTTATGAAGGCCAAGTACTAATCATAATATTCAGATTAGTTGCAGGACATAGTTGACTCAGCTACAATTCTGATTCCACTCATGCCCACCCAACTAAGGATAGTATATGAAACTCATATACTTCTGTTCATGTGGGTAATACTAAATGCACAATATTTAAGTGGGAATGAAATGCTAATGCAAGTTCTGTTACACTTAGTGATGCAGAGTGGCTCACCACTAATTATGTATGACCCTCATCCTGCAAACACATACCAATGAATGACTTTACACATATGAATAGTCCCATTTAATTCCATAGGATTGCTTGTGTGCATAAAATTAAATATATGCCAACTTGTTTCCCGGTTCATGGCTTTAGAATATTCTGAGTATGTTGCCAGTTCAGCAAACACTTCAATTTGTTTGATTTTCATAGAATCATAGAATCATAGGGTTGGAAGGGACCCCACGAGGTCATCTAGTCCAACCCCCTGCCAAAAAAAGCAGGACCACTCCCATTAGATCATCCCAGTCAGGGTTTTGTCCAGCTGGGACTTGAACACCTCCAGAGATGGAGATTCCACCACCTCCCTAGGCAGCTTATTCCAATGCTTCACCACTCGCCTAGTAAGGAAGTTTTTCCTAATATCCAGCCTGGACCGCCCCAGCTGTAACTTGAAGCCATTGCTTCTCGTTCTGCCCTCTGTTACTACCGAGAACAGTCGAGCTCCCTCCTCCTTGGAGCAACCCTTCAAGTAGTTGAAGGTTGCTATCAAATCCCCCCTCAGTCTTCTCTTCTGCAGGCTAAATAAGCCTAGTTCCTTCAGTCTTTCTTCATAGGGCTTGTGCTCCAGCCCTTTGATCATTTTGGTTGCCCTCCTCTGGACTCTCTCTAATTTGTCCATGTCCTTTTTGTAGTGGGGAGCCCAAAACTGGACACAGTATTCCAGATGTGGCCTCACTAGTGCAGAATAGAGGGGAATGATCACATCCCTTGATCTGCTGGCAACACTTCTTCTGATGCAGCCCAGTATGCCATTGGCCTTTTTGGCAGCAAGAGCACACTGCTGACTCATATCCAGCTTCCCATCCACCATGACTCCCAGGTCCTTTTCTCCAGTGCTGCTATTTAGCTGATCACTCCCCAGCCTGTAGCAGTACATGGGGTTTTTTCGTCCCAAGTGCAGGATTTTACACTTATCCTTGTTGAACCTCATGAGATTCCTCTTGGCCCACTGCTCCAGTTTGTCTAGGTCTCCCTGAATCCTGTCTCTGCCCTCTAGGGTGTCTACCGTTCCCCCCAGTTTGGTATCATCTGCAAACTTACTAAGTGTGCAATCTATCCCATCATCCAGATCATTAATGAAAACATTGAACAGAACTGGCCCCAGGACCGACCCCTGGGGCACACCACTTGTTACTGCCTGCCAACTTGACATGGAGCCATTGATTCCTACACGCTGAAACCGTTGTTCTAGCCAGTTTTCTATCCACCTTACAGTCCATGCATCTAACCCATACTTCCTTAATTTGCCAATGAGAATGCTGTGGGAAACCGTATCAAAAGCCTTGCTAAAGTCAAGGTATATCACATCAACGGCTCTTCCCGCATCCACAAATCCAGTCATCTCATCATAGAAGGCGATGAGGTTGGTCAGGCATGATTTACCCTTGGTGAATCCATGCTGACTGTTCCTGATTACTCTACGTTCCTCCAAGTGTTTCAGGATGGATTCTTTGAGAAGCTGCTCCATGATTTTTCCAGGGATTGAGGTGAGGCTGACAGGTCTGTAATTCCCTGGATCCTCCTTTTTGCCTTTCTTGAAGATAGGTACTATATTTGCTTTTTTTCCAGTCCTCTGGCACCTCCCCCGTTCGCCACGAGTTTTCAGAGATAATGGCCAACGGTACTGCTATCTCATCAGCCAGCTCCCTCAGCACCCTCGGATGCAGTTCATCCAGCCCCATGGACTTGTGCACATCTAGTTTCTTTAAGCAGTCCCTAACCTGACCTTTTGTCACCAAGGGCCTCTCTTCTTCTCCCCAGTCCCCCGTACCTAGTGTAGTGGGCTGGGAGCTGACCCTGCTTGTGAAAACAGAAGTAAAAAAAGCATTGAGCACTTCAGCTTTTTCCTCATCCTCTGTCACGAGGATGCCTGCCCCATTCAGTAAGGGACCTACACCATCCCTGATCCTCTTCTTGTTATTGATATACTTGTAGAACCCCTTCCTGTTATCCTTCACATCCCTTGCTAGTCGCAACTCCATTTGTCCTTTGGCCTTTCTGATTTTATCCCTGCAGTCCCGAGCAATGTCTTTATATGCCTCCTTAGTCATCTGTCCTAGCTTCCACTTCCTGTAAGCGTCCTTTTTATGCTTCAGCTCAGTGCAGAGCCCTCTGTTAAGCCACAGTGGGCGCCTTCCACATTTGCTGTGCTTTCTCCTTATCGGAATTGTATCTTCCTGTGCCCTTAGCAGGGTTTCTTTAAAATGCACCCAACTCTCTTGGACACCTTTCCCCTTCAGATCAGCCTCCCAAGGGATCCTGCCCATCAGTTCCCTGAGGGAGACAAAATCTGCTTTTCTGAAGTCCAGGGTCTGTGTTTTGCTTCTTTCCTTCTTTCCTTTAATCATCAACTTGAAGTCAATCATTTCATGGTCACTGCTACCCAGGCTGCCATTCACTTCTACTTCCCTGATAAATTCTTCTCTATTTGTGAGCAGCAGATCGAGAGGCGCAAGGCCCCTCGTTGGTTGCTCCAGCATTTGTACCAGGAAGTTGTCCTCAACACTCTCCAGAAACTTCCTGGATTGCCTGTGCACTGCTGTATTGGCCTTCCAGCAGATGTCAGGGTAATTGAAGTCCCCCATGAGAACCAGGGCCTGTGCTCTAGAGACTTCTGTTAGTTGTCCACAGAATGCCTCATCCACTTCCTCCTTCTGATCTGGTGGTCTATAGCAGACACCTACCACAACATCCCCCTTGTTGCTCTCCCCTCTAAACTTAACCCACAGACTTTCAACTGGCTTTCAACTGACATTTTAAGCATATTTGAGTCCATCCCTATTCAACAAAGCACTTAATGTATATGCTTAAACTGAATGAATAACTGCAGTATTTTTTCCTGAATAGGAATGGCTTTAAAACCTATGCTTAAATGCTTAGCTCAGTTGAGGTCTCTATAGCTATCATATACTAAGTGTGATCATACAACATAATCATGCAATATTTTGTTTAAATTTTGATTTCAATAAATCAGTTACTGAGGTAAATATATGATGCACAGGTAGAAAATGAGAATAACTGACTTTGATGTAAGAACTTAAATTCTTCTAATCCAGACACATACATTTCTAATCTTTTCCCCCAACATGTTTACTAATTCTATTGAAAATAAATACCATATTCATGAATTCTGATTTCCTGTTGTCATTATCCCAAGCAACTATGGTTTCTTTTTAAAATCTGTACTAGATCAATACAGTTAGGTGAAATGGTCTCTTAACTACTCTGATAATAAAAACTTTAAAAACTTGCTCATTGAAAAAAAAGCACACTTAAAACAGAAGGTAGTGTTTTTGCCTCAGGGTTTGGCAACAATTGAAATAAAATATTTTGAAATGGAGTAAATTGGCATTTGCTGACTTTTAGTGTTCTGTCTTTCCAGGCAGGACACCTGGTTCAACTACACAAAACATCTATTCAGAAGTATAATCTGAATTTTTGTTATTCAAAAGGTAAATGAGGACAACATGAATGCCTTGAAAGAGCCCCCCCCCATAGGGAAGTCTGTCAAGAAGAAATTGGTTACTGACAGTTTTTTTGAGGTGCATTTTTGTCTTATTTGTCTCTGTACAAAAATTCATAGAAATAAATCAGTTGTATTTGCCCAAATAGGCTTCTCTGCTAGTCAAATACTGTGTTTTATATAATGTATGTGCCTGCACACGTGTGTAGGTTAGAGTGGGAGAATATCTGAGAAATGTATGTGTGGTACAGCATTGTTTGCATGTCTTATCTTGAGTCTGAAACACCCAGAGGCAATTCAGAAATTAGATTTAGGCTTAATCATTATTGTCTGTTTGTTTTTAAATATCACTTTTCATAGGAAATGTTTAAGACAAAATGTTCACACCCTTGAGCCCTAACTTATTTATAATACAAACAGGAAGTACAACACACAATTAACCTGTGGGATTCATTGCTGTGGAAAATTATAATGGCCAAAAATAAAAATGGGATAAAAAATGATCTGGGTAAGTTTATGGGGGATAAGTCCATCAATGGCTATTAGGCAACATTGTGTTTGGTGTGACCCTAAACTTCTGATTTCCAGAAGCTGGGCATGAAAGACAAGAGTAGATCACTGCATAATTGCCCTGTTCTATACAATTCACTGAGCTCAGTCCAGACCACTGTTAGAAACAGAAGACTGGGCAAAACAGATGATGGGCTGAACCAATAGGGAAGCATTTTGTGCTCTTATATAAAGTTATGAACCTAAGTTCAGAAATAAATGTCTAAACAAAAGTGAACTGGTTTTCAGATTGACTGGATGCCCACAGCTGTCACTAAAGTTAATGGAAATGCACTGTATTGATCAATGGCTTGAGTTTGCTATTCTCGATTTTAGATAGATTATCCATCTCTTTTAGTATGGATTTATTTGGAAAGAAAAAGAATTAAATCTTATGAGCAAGTCCCAAAAGGTGATGAACAGGAACACAAAGGGTACAGTCACCCAACTTTCATACTTTCCAAGATGATTTTTTACATAATTGTGAGCTGTTATGGAGATCTCCATCAGCAGGCTGGGTTGTGCTTGTCAATCCAAAAAACTAAAAGCTATGGTTAAAAAAAAAATCACTTTGCTGTCACTCTTTGGTGCAAATATCAAAGACTGGCTTAGAAACTGAAGTTGATTTAGTTAGGGGCATTCCTGAGGTGGTCAGGATAGGCAACATTGTGGGCCTACTGTATTTCATTGTGAGGGATTAGTTCACCATTGTGACCATATTCTTATACTTTATAAGGAGTATGTCTCTTGTTTGGAGCTTCTGAAAAGCCACAAAGTGCCATGGGAGAATTTACTATAATAAAAGACAATCTTGGCCCTTATCTATCCTTAGGATTGGGAAATGGGAAGGAGTTAAGCATTTCTGGATCTTTAGATGAAAAACTGCAGAAAAATCAAATTTCAAAAGGTGCCATTGTCTCCTTCAAGCAGAGTTTAAAGCCCTCCTCACTGGGGTAGCCAGTATATATCCACATATATTTTACCCCTTCCTCAATAGGCAGCCTCCATCTCTGCCTAGCAGTCCCTTTCCTGGAAGAGCATCCCATGGTCAAGGAATCCAAAGCCCTCCTGGCAACACCCTTTTCACAGCCAGTGATTCACTTCCGGACTTCAGGAACCACTATTCATATGGTTTCAGTGACTTTAAAAAAAAAAAAAAAGCTTTATGATAGTGTATAAGTGGACAATCTACCAGAGTGCTTTACATAATAATTTAATGAGGAATAACTCAAAAGCTTTTCAGTTCCAGTAATTTAGTTTGTCAAAACATTTTGTTTCAATTATTTTCAAAGATTAGGTCTATTCTAACCTTTTTTAGTCTAATTCACTTAAATTTCAAAACAAACAGTTATTTTTAATAAGAAAATTGGAGGGGGGGTGTTTTGAAACTACCGGAAAGTTTTTTTTCCCCCAACAATATTTTCAGGTTAGGACACAAATCAGAAATGATTGGCTTTGATGATTTTGACATTCTGATAAAAAAGGTAGTCAAAAAATTCCCAACCAGCTGTTCTCTCAACCTACAAAATACTCAAATGAAGTAATCATTGTTTGGAGGGAAGACGACCGTGGGATTAGAATAGAGATGTAGATAACTTTGAGAAAGCTCTTGTGGAATGAATGATGGATGTTCATCATGCTAAGGAACAACCAGCAAAGGGATGGCGAGATGGATGGATGTTGTGTGGCAGATCACTAGATGATCATCTCTTTGATTGCTGAAGGCTAGTGATGGATCATGAAGACTTTAGAAAATCCTGCTGTGATTTCACCAATATTCAGACATGAACAAATATATTTACTTGCTTGTGTATGTACTGTAATGTAACCACTGCTCGGATCGCATTCCCAGGCTGAGTTTCTCTCCATTTGCATCACTTAGGTGATGCAAAGGAGCTAGAATCAGGCTACAAATATGCAGCAGAAAAATCCTCTGGTATAGGGGAACTCCCTGTTGGCACATCTACACTGCAGCCAGGCTTTGTCCCTCTCCTCCAAACCCCTCTACATGCTTAATGAGGAAGGAAGGGGCATTTCAGAAGTGGCAGGTTGTGGGGAGGTTGGAACTGGTCTACCACAACATTCTTCCATTAACATTGACTCTATTAAGGACAGCGCATCAGTTGCACTAGTTAAATGTACTTGGAAGCAGCCTTATGCTGTGTTGAAACCAGAGATGACCCTAAGAATAGGGAAAACAGGTACAGGGTAAGTGGTGACACCAGGCTGCTCAACCTACTCCCAGGCAGAGTGGCTGGCCCAAGCCAGCATCATGACTCTTTTGGAGAATCTGTCCCATTTGTTCTTGCCTGAATGTTCCTCTGCGCTATGCTAGAGCAAAAGCAAACAGGACAAATCCCCAGTTCTGCCACAAAAAAAAAAGTCATGGTGTCTGGAGCAGAACTTAAAAAGGGGAATGACCTGGCCAAAATAGAATATGTGGTCACCCTACCTAAGAATCAGACAGGTGGGTCCAAGGAACCATCCCACCTTCCTCCTTTGCCATGTGGCATCCAGCTCAGGAGAAAATCAAATCTATTATGTCTATGGACTCTAGAAAGAAAAGAGGCTTGCTCTTGTGACTCAAGCATAGTACTAGTAGTGAGGAGATCTGGATTATATCTTGAGCTCTGCCAAAGCCTCAGTGTATGACTTTGTGCAAGTCACTTAAGAGGTTTGAGCTCCAAATGATGTTTCTGTAAAATAGGGGCAGTAGCATCTGCCTCACTGAGGATCTGTAATGCTTACCTTCTTAATGTTTGTAAAAAACTGTGATGACATCTGAATTAAGGTGCTTTACATATCCAAAAAATGTTATTTTATTGCTTCTCTATGGAGATCAAAGTAAATGGTCTAATTTAATTGAATTCCTATTATATTTATACTGCCCACTTCCATTCAAAAGGCTGTCTGATTGCAAAAGTCATTTAGAGTTTGTGGAACTGTTAATCTTTGTGTGCTGGTGAGGTTTATTTAGATGACTAGCTGCTAGCCAGTGTACTTTGAATCTTGTAAAAAGAATGGGGGGCAAGCATAATACTGTACTGTGCAATTAACAGAACTGGGAAAGACCTATTATGTTAATTTATTTAATTTGCTGTATGAAGATGACGTACTTAGATGTGGCATACCAGAAATGCACCATACTTAGGGCTTTGCTTTTCATTTCTTTTATAAACGTTTGTTTTTGTAACTAATCCTCCCATATTACAAATGCACTTTTTTAATGCAGAGGTTTATGTAAGTCACAGCAACTGCATAGTAATGCAAAGACTTCCTCACGTTAATTCATCTTAATTTAAATATGTTAATAGGGGATTTCTGACCCTATCTCTGACTCTTCCAGTATATAGAGAGGAAGAAACTCCACTGAGAAACTTGGTTTATTGGCTTTATGTTCTTTTTTGTTTCTTGGACACTATTTTTACACAGTGTTTTAGTATGTGAACTGTGCAGAAGGTCCAAGATGTTGAAAGGTGACAAAAAGCATTGTGTTGACAGGAGGCTGTGTGGTCCAAATATTACCAGAGTAGACAGCATGCGATTTCATGCCCAAGCCTGAAAGGAAGGATGGAGAATGTGAGTTCTGTAGAAGGAGTTACTCTCCCACTTCTGGAAAAAGACCAAACCCCATGACAGATATAATTATTTTAATGCTTTGACTGTCATGTATAAATCTTAAATGAGTTTATTTGATGTTCATTAATGGACTATGGTGCTCAAATCCCAGACTTGATTATCCACTGCATGGCATCTTATGCAAACATTTACACCTGAGCAGAGTGAATACAGATTGGATATTATGGTAGCTTTTAACTGACTTTCCACTGGAGTAAATATCTAATCATGATGCAATGCAGTGCAGTATTGGGCCCCATATTAACCTATGTAGACATAAAGGAAGAGATGTTTTCTCTTACAAAATTTAAGTCTCAATTACTTTAATTTTTAGGTTAATGGAAACAACAAAATGTGACAGAACAAAAATAGTCTCCACCAGAGAGTGCCTTGTGTGTCTCCTTTTACAGGCTGCAGTCACCCTCCTTTTCTGCAGACAGGCATCATACATATTTAAAAGAGGGGAAAAGACATCACATGTAAGCAACACTAAGCTTATTTTAGCACCCAGAGTGAGCACCCATATTTGTATTCCTACCATTTCCCCCTGCATTTCTCCACCCCATTTGGCTTTGTGCCCTACGCGGCTGCAATGTTCCCTCTAATTACTCTTAGACTGTGTGCGCAAACTATTTCTTTTTGTGTGCAAAAAAACTTCTTTGTGAGCACCAATATTAGCACTATTGAATTTTTTTGTGTGCACTTTATTTTGTTGTGTGCGCAGGTTTCATGACCTGTGTGTGTGCACACTCACAGCTGTCCTACTTGCACCACCCTGCTAATGGTCCTGAAGAGGGCGCTGACCACTTCTCTTCCCTGTAACTGTTATTTTGCACAGGGACTTCAGCAGCATAGTTATCAGTGCTGACTGGAAAATTAGGGTATTTTTCAGCTGAAAATTTTTTTTAATGAAAACTTGTCAGTTTTCTGATGAAAATTTTTTTTAAAAAAGAAAAGATTAAGGAAAACATGCTTTCTATAATGTTTTTCATTTAATCAGAATTCATAGAATCATAGAACCATAGAATGATAGGGTTGGAAGGGACCTCATAGGTCATCTAGTCCAACCCCCTGCCAGAGGCAGGACCACTCCCACTAAACCATCCGAGTCATGGTTTTGTCCAGCCGGGCCTTAAACACCTCCAAAGATGGGGATTTCACCACCTCCCTTGGCAGCTCATTCCAATGCTTCACCACTCTCCTAGTAAAAAAGTTTTTTCTAATATCCAGCCTTGACCTCCCTAACTGCAACTTATGACCATTGCTCCTTGTTCTGTCCTCTGTTATTACCGAGAACAGTCGAGCTCCATCTTCCTTAGAGCATCCCTTCAAGTAGTTGAAGGTTGCTATCAAATCCCCCCTCAATCTTCTCTTCTGCAGGCTAAATAAGCCTAATGCTTTCAGTCTTTCCTCATAGGGCTTGTGCTCCAGCCCTTTAATCATTTTGGTTGCCCTCGTCTGAACTCTCTCTAGCATGTCCCTGTCCTTTTTGTAGTGGGGAGCCCAAAACTGAACACAGTATTCTAGATGTGGCCTCACCAGTGCAGAATAGAGGGGAATGATCACATCCCTCGATCTGCTGGTAATACTTCTTTTGATACAGCCCAGTATGCCATTGGCCATTTTGGCAGCAAGAGCACACTGCTGACTCATATCTAGCTTCCCATCCACCATGACCCCCAGGTCCTTTTCTACACTGCTGCTACTTAGCTGAATGTTTCCCAGCCTGTAGCAGTGCATGGGGTTTTTCCATCCCACGTGCAGGATTTTACACTTGTCCTTATTGAACCTCATAAGATTTCTGCTGGCCCACTGTTCTAATTTATCTAGGTCTCCCTGAATCCTGTCCTTGCCCTCCAACATGTCTACTGGTTCCCCCAGCTTGGTGTCATCCACAAACTTACTGAGAGTGCAGTCTATTCCATCATCCAGATCATTGATGAAAATGTTGAACAGACCTGCCCCAGGACCAACCCCTGGGGCACACCACTCGTGACTGGTCGCCAGCTAGACATGGAACCATTGATTCCTACACGCTGAAACCATTGATCTAGCCAGTTTTCTATCCACCTTATAGTCCACCTATCCAACCCATACTTCCTTAATTTGCCAATGAGAATGCTGTGGGAAACTGTATCAAAAGCCTTGCTAAAATCAAGGTATATCACATCAATCGTTCTTCCTGCATCCAGAAAACCAGCCATCTAATCATAGAAGGAGATGAGATTGGTCAGGCATGATTTACCCTTGGTAAATCCATGCTGACTGTTCCTAATCACTTTATTTTCCTCTAAGTGTTTGAGGATGGATTCTTTGAGAATCTTCTCCATAATTTTTCCAGGGATTGAGGTGAGGCTGACTGGTCTGTAATTCCCCAGATCCTCCTTTGTCCCTTTCTTGAAAATAGGCACTACATTTGCTTTTTTCCAATCCTCTGGCACCTCCCCCGTTCTCCATGAGTTTTGAAAGATAATGGCCAGCGGTGCTGCTATCTCATCGGCCAATTCCCTTAGCACTCTTGGATGCAGTTCGTCCGGCCCCATGGACTTGTGCACATCCAGCTTCTTTAAGCAGTCCCTAACCTGACCTTCTGTCACCAAGGGCCTCTCTTCTTCTCTCCCATCTGCCACACCCATGGTAGTGGGCTGGGAGCTGACCCTGCCTGTGAAAACTGAAGCAAAAAATGCATTGAGCACTTCAGCTTTTTCCTCATCCTCTGTCACGAGGATGCCTGCCCCATTCAGCAAGGGACCTACACCATCCCTGATCCTCTTCTTGTTATTAACATACTTGTAGAACCCCTTCTTGTTATCCTTTACATCCCTCGCTAGCTGCAACTCCATTTGCCCTTTGGCCTTTCTGATTTTATCCCTGCAACCCCTAGTAATATCTTTATATGCCTCCTTGGTCATCTGACCAAGCTTCCACTTCCTGTAAGCTTCCTTTTTATGTTTAAGCTCAGAGCAGAGTTCTCTGCTGAGCCATTCTGGCTGCCTCACATGTTTGTTCTTTCTCCTAATTGGAATGGCAATTCCAGGGTTTATTCCAGAAAATGTGTTGATGGAAAATTTTCAGCTAGCCTCGAGTTTATGGAGGGGATGGTGTGGTAGGACTGCTTACCATGGCATATGGCCAGTAGTAAAAATTCACAGCAGCTGGAGTCTGGACACTGGATGTGGAGGGCTCTGAGTTACCTGGGAAATAATTCTCTATAGTATCTGCTTGATGAGTCTTGCCCATGTGCTCATGGTCTAACTGATAGCTATATTTAGGGTCAGGAAGGAATTTTCCACCATCTCAGATTGGCAGAGACCCACGGGAGGGTTGCCTTCTTCTGTAGTATGGGACATGGGTCACTTGAATGTTTAAACCACTGTAAATGGTGAATTCTCACTTGAAGTCTTTAAACCATGACTTGAGGACTTCACTAACTGAGCTAGAGGTTGAGAGTCTATTTCAGAGGTGTGGGGGTGTTCTGTGACCTGCGATATGTAAGAGGACAAGCTGCATGATCCTATGGTCCCTGCTGACTTTAAAGTTTAAGTCTGATCATTGCTGCCAGTCCCAGCTGTCATTCAAGCTGACCAGAAAATAGAATTTCCTCCTTATAGAAAATTTAGATTTTGGAGGGGTGAGAAGTTCATCTCAAATAGAGTAAGACAAAAAGTCAAAAAATCAGTTTTTTATGGGAAAGAAAATTCACAAAAAAAATCATTGTAGGAGATACAAGTGGAGTTTTTGGCCTGATCGTCATTATCTACTGTCCCGTGCTGCCTAACTCCTGAGGGAGCTGGATGCCTAGGAGTCAGGAAGCCCCAGATGCTGCTGCCCAGGGAACAGGCAAGCAGGCAGGAAACTTAATTTCAGTAGAATCAACATAGGGCTGTGGATATGGGTTAAAGTATAATTTGGGAGGCCTCAGAACCCTCCTAAATTTCCAGGCTCCCCTCACACAAGTCTGTGCCCTCTTCACACACTCCAGCTACTGCCCCCCAAATACCTGCCCCCCACTCCAGCTATTGCCCCCAAATGCCTGCACTCCACCCCAGCTACTGCCCCAAAAATTCCTGCCCCCATCAGATACCTCCTTCCTCATGACTTCCTCAGCCCCAATCCTCATTCCCTAAACTCTCTGCCCCCATGTCCCAACTCCAACCCTCCTAACCTGCCCCACCCTCCAGCTCCCCCATCTTCACTCCATCCCCTTCAGCCCTCAACCCCCTCCAGACACCCCCAGCCCACCATCCTGACCCCTTCTTCCCCCTCCGCCCCTTACCAGCATCTCTGGCATGGCCAAGGAGCTGGGCCAAGGGCAGGGAGGCTGCAGTGCCGGTGAGAGGGTGACAGGCCCAAGATTGGGTCTGTACCGTGCAGGCTGCCCAGGCCCAGCAGGAAGGGGGAGGGCCGGTGCAGGCACTGGGAAAGGTGGGGAGGGGTGGCCGGGCTCAGCCCAGCCTGCAGACCCTTCCCTCAGCCAGCCCTGGGGGGAACATGCTGGAACGCTGTGTTCCGGCACGTTCAACTATTTTTAGGGGGTCACTGGAACGCAGTGTTCTGCTACACTCCCCTATTTTTAGGAGGCCCCGGAACACTGTTTCCCTAAAAATAGGGGCCCTGGAACCACGTTCCAGGGCATTTCCCCCTACTTTAACCCCTGGTTATGGCCTGTTTTGATTCCATCACATCAGCGTTTTCTGACAGAGCTATGTTCCTCTGGAAAATTTCTGAGCAGCTCTAGCTGTCTATCACATGAAATTAGAAAGATGGTGAGTGAGGAAATATCTTTTATTGGACCAACTTCTTTTGGTGAGAGAGACAAGCTTTCAGACTTATGCAGAGCTGTTGCTCAGGTCTAGGAAAGATATTCAGGACTTACTACACTTGAAATAATACAGCTGCATTTTTTTCAGTGTAGACACTCACTACAGCAACAGGAAGAGTTCTCCTGTCAGCATAATTAATCCACCTCCCCAAGAGACAGTAGATGGAATTCCTTCATTGGCTAGCACTGTCTACACTGGGGGTTAGGTCCACTTAACTACATTACTAGGGTCTGCATTTTTCGCACCCTTGAGCAATGTAGCTGGGTTGACTTAACTTTTGAGTGTGGACGTGACCAGAATGTCACAGCTAAATACAAGGTAGATCATATTGTTTAGCATAACACATATTTCATGAACTATTGAAGATGAACTGGCCAGTTAACATCTCTCCAATCACAGGGGAGTTGGGAGGAGAGGGGAAAAAAGCTGGGAGGGAGAGTTAGTGGGTTATACATTATTGTAATAAACCATAAAACCAGTTTATTTATCACATGAGCTTTTGTGGGAGAAAATCCCACATAGATGCTCTGAAGAGGGGGAATTTATATTATGGGAGGAAATAAATGGAGCAAAGTATAAGTCATGGGATCAGGTCACACTGTAACAGCAAATCAAAGCAGTTGTTAAGATTCAAAACACTAGGAAACAGCACATATAGGAAAGTGAGATCAAGTCACCTGTCGTAATGGGAAAAGAATTCATAGTCACAATTTAATCCTGCTTTCATGCAGCCAGATTTGCATATCACTTCCAAGTCTGCAATTTCTCTTTGAAGTCATCTTCAAAGCATCTGATGAAGTGGAATTTTCTCTCATGAAAGCTCATTGGATAAATGAATTTGTTAGTCTTTAAGTGCCACAGGACTCCTTGCTTGTTTTGCTGAACTAGACTAACACCTGTGGAACATAAATCCAGTGTGTCTCTTCAGTCCATGATGTTTAGTGTCTAGCAGAGTTATGATTTTAAGCTCCCAGGTCAACATTGAAAGTGGTGTGTGAGCTTGCTTTGAGGATGAGGACTAAGAAGTCAGATTTAGAGTGATTGTTTTGTGAAAAGTATTCACCCCATGACAATGCTAAGGTGTTTGTTTTTTGCCATTATTCTGTGTGAGTTCATTCAAGAGTGTAGTGATTGTCCATTTTTCACCCACATAGTTACTACAGGAGCATTTAAAGCACTGGATGAGGTACACCATATGTTGGGTATGACCCTAAGAATTTAAAAGGGGTGTTGTGGAAATGTGTTCATCATTGTAGCAGTGGTGATATGTCTACAGGTTTTGCATCTGTTGCTCTGGCAGGATCTCGTGCTGCTTTGAGTTGGTGTCATTTTTGGGAAGTTGTTTGAAGGCCAAAGAAGGAGATTCAGAAAAGATTCCTTTCATGATGTGGTCCCCAATGAGCATGGGTTGTTTAATGATATCCACATGGCTTCCAGTGTGGGGTAGTTGGTGAAAACTAAGGGTTTGAGGTCAACTGGAAGCAGGTTCTTTCAAGGTCCTTGGGTAGTGCGATGTAATTCCTCTGGTAGAATGTCCTTGTTTGGTGAAGGAAGTTTTAAGTGTGTTCATGTATACATCCTTTTGGTATCTGACTGCTAGGCTGTAGAGTAATACTGTAGGTAGGAGTTCTAGGTATGTTTGGGTGCTTACTACATTTCTGCAGGTTAGTGGGGTTATCTGTGGGTTTCTTGTTCATAGTTAGTTGTCTGTAGGTTCCCTCCCCATTCTCAGGGTCCCAGAGCTCAGTCCAAGTCTGAATGTCTTTACACCACAGTTTAACAGTACCCTGAGTCAGCCAGCATGGGCCAGTCATGGGTGTTTAAATGCAGTGTAGACATACCCTCTGAGTTCATTTCCCAGACTAGAAGAGGAGCTTTATGTAAACTCAAAAGCTTCTCTCTCTCACCAACAGAAGTAGTTGCCATGAAAGGGGTAACCTTACTTACCTTGTCTCCCCCATGCCAGCACCCCACTCCTGCCTCCAATTCTCCCCCAGCCTGAGCCAGCCGACCCTGCACTCACTGCGTGGTGGTGCGGCTGGGGAGGTGGGGGCGGTAGACCTGGGCGCTGCAGCTGCAGCAAAGGCAGCAGGTCCCAGAATGGGGCGGGGCCTGGAAGGGGAGGGGTGTGGGTCAGGGCTTGGGCCCTGTCCAGGAACACCCATGGCCCCCCACCCCCGTCTGCCAGAACATGCCAAAACACCGCTGCAGAGCCTGCTATTTTTAGGGGCCCAGCATTTGGGCCCCTAAAAATAGAACGTGAACCCAGAACACTGCATTCCAGGGCCCTCTATTTTTCAATGGTGGGCCCCGGAATGCAGTGTTCTGGCTCCACATTCTGTTTTTAGGGGCCCCAGAATGCTGAGCCTCTAAAAATAGTGGGCCCCGGAATGGCATTCCAGCTAACTTTAACCCCTGCATATATCCCAGAATGATGTTTGCTTTTTTCACAACAGTGTTACACTGTTGACTCATATTTAGTTTGTGATCCACTATGACCCCCAGATCCTCTTCTGCATTACTCCTTCCTAGGAAGTTACTTTCCATTGTGTATGTGTGCAACTGATTGTTCCTCCCTAAGTGATGTACTTTGCATTTGTCCTTTCTGATTTTCTTGCTGTTTACTTCAGACCATTTTTTTCAGGTTGTTTCATCATTTTAATCCTAATTTTAATGCACTGGCTGTAGATACTACAGCCCTGATCTGTACATACAGTAATTGTTCCTGAGGTAACATACTTACTGATGGCTTTCTTTATTTCAACAAGTTGTTGGTTAAAAAGACAGTTACATCTCTAAGATGATTTTGGGGTTGCATCACAGAACCTAATTTCCTGGGTGGAAGCACTGTGACACTATAAGTGAGAAACGTTAGCAGAATGTTGCAATAGTTTGGTTTAACTATATGGTTTACCTGAAAGTGACCATGGATTTTGAACACTTTCTAGGGTAAAACAAATAAGGGGTCCTGTGGCGCTTTTAAAGGCTAACAGATTTATTTATCACATGACCTTTCATGGGAGAAAATCCACTTTGTCAAACACTTGAAGATGGAGTCAAAATCAGGGTAATTTTAGTTAGCTGCCTAACTATGGAGTTAGGAGCTCCCAGCTTGGTCACAGCTTGTCTTGATAAAAACAAGCCACTGATGTGATCCTATTTCATTTCTGTCCAGCACTGGCCACATTTAAACTTGTAACAGCATAGCAGACTCTACCACTATTGCAGGTACCATATAATTCAAACCAGCTTTGTGAAGCTGTGAGCAGGATCCAAAAAAAGTCTCATTCTCCAAGTTCTGCAGAAAATTCCAGTAAATTTCAGCCATTTCATGAGAGTGAAATTTTAATGAATAACTTAATTCAGCTTCCCAGAGAACAGTTTCTGAGTAGCATTGTATTCACACTGTCTAGTGACCTTTTGAAAGTCTTTGTCTCATTCTCCACAATAAAATATGAGTATGATTGTGCCACAGTACTGCATGCCAGGAGTTCTAATTGCTTGTTAGTTCATTAACAATGCTGACTGATTAGAGTCCCTACTGAATCTCTTCCCCACCCCACCCCAATCTGATGAAATTCTGACTTTCAGACTGTGCACTTTTACTGGAAGCTAAGTCATGATGGAAGCTTGTTTATTCTTATTTTTATTTCATTTTGTGATCGAAGCTTTTGTACTGCAGCAATGGTTTATATCTATCTATCTAATGCTGTATCCCTGATAAAACACTTTATAGGGAGCCAAGTTACCTGTCCTTCTCCCTTCAGATCACTCATTAAAACTCATTTATTTTGCCAAAACCTTCAAGAACTGAACTCTTCACTGACTGTGCCTTTACCTCTTTCTGTATAAAAGTTGGAATCTTATGGCATTCTCAAGATAGTAATTTAGACTACAGAGGCCAAGTCCTTAATCATTTGAGAATACTGGCCATTTTCAATCCATGTGGCGGTGTTAACATAGCCATTGGCAGGATCAGACCCATGGTGCATATATTCCAGTATCCAGGCTCTGACAGCGACACCACCAGATGGTTCAAAAGAAGGTGCAAGAAACCACACAGGAGATAGATTTGGGATAATCTGCCCCCCCCTCCTATGCAAATACTCTAATAGCTAGGGATTGGCCAGAGCCCTTCAAACATCATTTGAGTTTATTCAAATAAGAAGTAAAGCTGTGAAACTTTTGACAAAACCCAAGACCATGTGAGGCCTTCCTGGATTCATTTCTCACTACCATCTTGAAATTCAGCCTAAGTCCATTCAAAAGTTTATGAAGATTTGTGAACTTTTCTAGAAAACCTGGTTCTTGTTTTAAGCAGACAACATAACTGGTGCTCAAACCCAACAGAACATGAGGATATTCAGTCAGCTTAATTTCCCTTTGAATTTAGGCTCGTATAGACCATAAGATCAGAAAGGACCAATATGATCATCTAGTCTGGCCTCCTAATTTCACCCATCCACTTATTTGTTTGAATGTCCAAAAAAAAAAAAAAGCAATTATAAATCAACAAATCATGAGTCCAGCATTAAATCTTGGTAAATCTGGTGTACATCTCTTGAGCCTGAATCTCCAGTTCCTTGCTCCAGTAGGCATTTAAACATCCGCAAGGAAGTTGTAAAGCACGGTCATTCTGGTTTGGTTGTTAGCACTTTATACCCATTTTCACATGTGTAAATGATTATACCATGTGTAAGGCACAGGAAAATCAGGCCTAGTGACATCAGTGGAGTTACACAGCATTTACACAGGTTTAAATGAGATTGGCCTCTGGTTTATAGGGTGCAAATCCAACCAGACTGAATTTAAATATACATTTACACACATGCCTGTGTCCCAAAACTCAAGGTTTTGGGTTTTTTTTAAACAGTTTTGATGACGAACTAACTCTGACAGTAAAACTAGGGGCAGAGTCTGCACTTGCTTACACCAGCATAAATCTGATTTAAATATGTGGGTTTCGCTGAGGTTAGTTCATGATTACATCAGTATAATTGTCAGAATTCCACAGAAGTAAAATAGTGAACCAAACAGTATTGGCAGCAGTGGGCTTTGCTCCCACTGAATTTGTCCTGTGTATCAGTTAGATTACCATAGTACAAGAAATGGACCTGAACTATGAACTTCTTTCCTGGATCTAAGCTACTGCTCATTCTTTCCTCCAAATTTTGTGGTGTTCAGATTCAAGATTGCAGTTTGGGCCCATTATAGAGACAAAAACCAACCTGCAAAGCTCAGAGTCAAATGCAGACTTTCCCATAATTCACTGTGGTTTGGCCTCCTCTCTAAAATAATGCTCATAGCATCTCTTTAGCAATATTAAGTATTATAGGGGCTGCTAGGGATAGGACGGAGACCAAACAAAATACGATCATCATTTAACTGCATGACTCCTTTATCATCACTACACCTCAGCATTTTAATTTAGCTATTTTAATCAGTTAATTAAGTAGACCCAGATCACAAAATGGAAAACTAGAGAAGTCCTTAGCTAGGTCTCAGGAAAATCCTGACTACTCTTCCCCCTGAAAAAATTAAAAAGAACTTATTTTTCAGCATCAGTTTTACCACATACTTTCTCAGACTGACAAAAACCTCCTTTGGGAGTTTTATGATTTGTACATCACACAATCAGATTTTACTCTGACTCATTCATAGAGATTACTCCTTGATTGTTTGGATCAAGTTTTAATTTTTGTAGATTAGGTTGCTGTAAAGAAACTCCTGAGCACTAGAAATACTTAGTCATCCCAGAGGTTTTCTAGTCATTCAGTCCCTACAAAGTATTAACTGACGTGAATGTTCCTTCTTGAGATTAATACATAGTCTTGCATATTTTTGGTGAAGACGTTTGCACTCACCCTCTGCCAGTGCTTGCAAAATTCTGTTTTTGTCATCATTGGGAGAGCAGACTTTTTTCTTCTTCCAGTGGTTGGGTGCTTTATCCATTCTGGGAGCAAAAAGGAGAGGTGGAATACAAAACTGGGAATCTTCTGACAGTGAGGGAATGGAGGAGAAAAAGAGATGCCACTGTTGAGAATAAGAGCTTGCCTTCTTCACGTCAGCCAGAAGTACGAAGAAGTGTAAGGTGGATGGCATTCCACCATTTTCCCAGAAACTGAAAGTTGAAGCAGAGATTGGAAATGGCACACAGTTGAGGGAGAGAAAAAGTTTTCTAGAGCAACAGCTGAGAGGTTGTGTTACAGGCAGTGTGGGGAAATGGGGCAGATTGTCATAGTGGTGAGGTTGGGACAGAGTCATGTGGGATGGAGAGATGAGAGCAGTACTGCAATCACTATAAAAATTTTAATAAATGCCTATCTCCAATGATTGATGTTACAACAGTATTATTAGTATGCCCTAGAGATGGTCTAAAGTAAGTGTGAAGCGTGCTGTGCTCATGTTAATTACTTATGAAGGCAGAATTATGAAGATTTCACTGGTGACTTCTGTAGGGGCTTGGGAGAAGCAGCAGATAATTAAAGAACCCCGGCTGCCAGACTAGGTCTTTGTCTGTGAACAAAGGAAAATATTAACTCCCCTCAGTTTCCTTCTAATCTCAAAAGTTTTGTACATGAAAATATTGGTCATGACATTAAATTCATTAAATTAATTTCATAAATTGAAAATGAGAAGTAATTTTCAATTAACAAACAGTTGCCCATTTTTGTGTAAAAAATTTGATAAAATATGCCATCAAAATTTCAAATGAAAAATTTCTATCACTACATCTAGTTGAAAAATTCATAAATTTCCACAGAAAATGTCAATTGGTTTTTTAATTGAAATTCAAAATTCAGATGAAAAATGTTGTCAGAATTGTACATTTCACACAAAAAATTCAGTGTTCTTCAAAATATCATGGGGAATAAAGAGGTGGGAGTGAAGGCAATTTTCTCAGCCATTCCCCTGGATCTGTAGGACTAACAGGGATAGGTTTTTTGGCAGGGGGTTGGACTAGATGACCTCAAGAGGTCCCTTCCAGCCTTATGATTCTATGAATAGGTATTGGATGCTATAACAGAGCAGGGACAATAAACCTCACCTGTCCCTGTTAAACTGGGAATAAGGAGGCTATGGCAGCCCAGACAACAGCTGCCCAGTGATTAGGTTGGGTCAGAGCCCTGGTTTAATCAGGAAACAAGAAACAGCTGAGGACTTGGCCCAAGGATATAAGAGGACCCAGCACAGGAAACCATAGGAGGCATGGTTGGATAGGATAGTCTAACTGTGGGTGAGACAGGATAGTAGCCTGAGCTTGTGCTCCTAGGGTGTTTGGGGAAGAAACTGAGATGTGGGAATTTGCATGGTAAATAAAAGAACATGAGGATTGTACTGTTAATGTGGTGTAGTGAGTCTCTTTGGGATGAGGGGACAGATTCTGCTGGGGAGAATAGGGGGAGGCAGCTACTAGCCTGCCACAGATGGATAATGATGTCAAAAAAAAAAAGTGCAGAGAGGATCAATGGGAAATCCTCTCTATGCATGCTTGGCTTGAGTTGAACAGATGTTTCCTGTATTCTGCCTAACCCTCATAAAATGGCAGCATGATTGTTCCTGGTTGGTTACTAAGATATAAGCTGCATTCTGTGATTCTTGAGTCATGGATGGACTGGTCTTGGTCTAAAAAGTTATAAGCATTTTGCTATGGAGTGCAACTGGACCAGGATTTGAGCCAGAGTGGATAAGATTAGAGCAGTACTTCCTAACTTGGGGGGAGGGGTTTAAAGAAGAAAATCTGAGCCTCATGTTGCTTAGTATGGCTTGTCCTCCTTTCTTGCTCCCACTTTTTCTATCTGCCTTCATGGAAGGTATGAAGAAATGTTATGAACAGCTACCACCTTCTCTCCCCACCCCAGTTGTCTCCCTGTGGTGACAAAAATGATTACATGACAATTACTTAGTTGATTTTTTTCACTTGCCTTTTCAGTTTGCTAAAATATGTTAAGAGTACAACTTGCTGAAATCCCTGATAATATACAACATTGATTGCAGCAGTAGAGTTTTTTGAAAATCCTAAGTGGTGTATCCAGAGATTCCTTTGCTAAAGGATGTAGGTCAGTGTGTTTGAGAAAGATATTGTCTCTTGTTAAGAAGGATAAAGAGAGGAATCAAAGCAGTCAACTATAAGATACTCATAGTTCATGCTGTTTTTCTAGGGGTATGTCTGTACTCATGGTGGCACAGTTGACACCACCAGATCAATTCTCTGGGATCAGTTGAACCTGCTCAATCATGTGGAAGATGACATTAATCCACCCATGAAAAAAGATTAATGCTGCACTGACAGGAGGACATTTTCCATTAGCATAGTGTAATGAAGGCACAGTGCTACATGGAAGTTAGACAGCTGACAGAAGATGTGTAAGTTATTCTATGTAGCTTTCATATCTGCTGCTGACTGCTGCCAAATTTCACCTTCAGAGTGGACCAGTCCTTAAGCTCTGGGGAAAAAAAAACTGTTGGTTGGCATCTCTTTTTTCATCATAGCCAATCTGCAACCCTGAAATCAGTGCATGTGTTGTTGGCAGGGAGGGTAGGGGTTACAGATGGTTTTGCTTCTCATGGAGGAAGAAAGAGGAACAGCCCATTAATCTTGCAAAATAGTATTCTAGCTCCATTCCCTACCCCCACCCTGCCCCATTCAAGTACTACTTTTGAATAGAGTTTAGCAATAGAACAAGATTCAAGATTTCCCATTGAATAGATCCTTCACTATTTCAAGCTTTGGTGAATGAATGAAATTTCTCAGCATGATTTGCTTGCAAATTTTAACATTGTTCAGATAAATTTACAGCTTTGGGCATTTAGAGGTAGCATCTTATTTCATAAATAACTGATTGCAGTTTTATCTGAACATCTATGTGGTTCTATAAACCTCAAACATGAATACTGGGAGTCTAATATCACTGTTGTATTATGTTATTCCCTCTATAGTGGTGACCTTTAAAATCTTTAAACAGAGAAGGTTATGCTTAGACCTATGTTTAGGCCCCCTTTATGCTGCCAAAACAGTGTAAAGGGGCCTTTGGGTAAATGAGTGACCCCAGAACTACCAGGTACAATAAGTTGGATAAAAAAGAATTAGTGGTAACAAGTATGCTCTAGTTGGATCACTGGGCTAGGAGGAATTCCAAAACTAAATGTTTGCCAACAGGAAAAATGAAAAATATCTCAATTTCAAATCAAACAAAAAATGTTTACACTTCTGAAAATTTCAAAAAAAAAATCTTTTATTTTGGCCCAGCTCTGATGTTTACAGTAGTATTAATAACTTGAATAACAGCTACATATGAGTAGGGCTCTGACTCCTCTTTGATAGTCTCATTATTCCATTTAATCAGTTGAGATATCTTTGTGGGAAAACTTTTTAAGATAGCATTTTTATCTACCTCCAAACATAGTTATATATTCTTAATGTATACTCAACCACCACACTATCATCTATAATAATATTACACATGGTAGTTTTACAAAGAAGAGCTCATCTAAATGTTATAGAAAATATTAACATATAAACACATCTGTGAGAGATTAGCATTGTGCTGGAAATAATTCATCTGTGATGTAGACTAGAATGAAGTTGAGGGAATAACAAGAAGATATGGGTCTTCTCTCTTAAAAGGCAGCCTGAGCTGGATTCAATTACACAACAGCAGCCAGGACAATTAACATGGTGAAACATAGTTGTTAGGCCAGAACAAAGAGCAATGAAGTAGATGATGTGAAAAGTGTGCAGAAAAACAGAAATCTAAACTGTTTATCCAAGACAGTGATTGCAACAGCAAATGACTGTGGGAAAACGTACTGGCATGGTGGACATGGCATGAGAGATGGACCAATATTTGCAAATTGTTGTAGGCAATTTTATCTGTAACCATGTTGGTCCTAGGATATTAGGCAAATGAGGTGGAGGAGGTATTATCTTTTATTAGATCAACTTCTGTTGCTTTTGTCTCTCTCATCAACAGAAGGTGGTCCAATAAAAGATATTACCCCACCCATCTTGTGTCTCTAATATCTGCAGGACATACCACAGGTTTCATCTCTCTCTGCAAGAGTTTGGTATTCTAATAAGCCAGGCACATCACAGAAGCCTGAAAAGTAAAGCAGTACTGCGAATCAGATTTGGGGCAAGAGTTACATGAGTATATTGGTATTCAGACTCCCAAAAGGAACAGAGAAAAAATGTGCATACTTCATGAATGGTACCAATTTAGGATACCTTTGGAAGAGCTTTATGACTAGCCATGTTAGCCCTCTTCCCCCCCCCCCCTTTTGGCTTGATAATTTCAATCTTATTTTTCTTTCTTGGGTTTTTTTGATGGACCCGTTTCAGTCCTGAACTGTGTTGACATAAAGTTACCATGGTATGTCTTCAAGGGAGATCCGCCAACCCACCTCTTGTGCGAGGCAATGTGGGTGAAAACAGGACCTGTCCTGAAGTACTCAGGCAACGCACTAAGAACTTTCACATGGCCACTTGCTGACCCAGGGGTGTCCAACTCATGGCCCGTGGACTGGATCAGGATCAATTTCTTTTGGTTATGATCAGAAAATGGACTGCAGAATGACACTTTCCTCTTCTGAAGATGGAGGAGGAAAGGGTTGGGGAACCCATGTGGGCACATGACCAACAACAGGTGTCCTGTCTTCCATTGTGGGCCCCACATTGAATGAGTTGGACACTCCTGAGTAAGGTCATGGAGAAAGCTGGTTGATTTACTGTGGAGAGTGGCAGAAAGACAGGAGCAATGGTTACAAGGACCCGGGGTGTGCACAAGTAGGGGTAGGGGTAGCAAGAGCAGACCCCTCTAAAACCTGCATGTGTCCCTGCAGCCACAGGGAGGGAGGAAGCAGTGGTATGACTGGCTGAGCTCTTCTTCTCCTAGCCCCTGTAGCTCTAGCCTGCTGCTATTCCTTCCCTGCTACTAGAGTCCCAAGCATTGCTTTCAGCCCTGAGTTACCTCAGTAGGTGGTCTGCAAAGTAGGCAGCAGCACTGAGCCTCCGGTGGCAAGAAGGAGAAGCAGCAGGCTGGAGCTGTAGGGTGGTGGGAGGAGTTCAGCCAGCAACGCTGTTGCCTTCTCCCTCCCTGGGCTGTGGGGACCCAGAGGTTGCTGCTGTCATGTTGCCAGGCATCCCCACGAGGGGAGTCCCAAGAAATCAAGGGGGGAGGGTGTCCCAGGAGCCTTCCATTTGTGTGTATTTAATGTGCCCCTCCTAAAGGGGTCTAGTTTAAATTCCTGCAAGGCTCAATGATACCTGTGCAAACAATGACAGTGAAATGTGGCTGCACTGAGTATGAGTATCCAGAGCCTGATTCTTCCTATTACTTATCCTGGGGTAAATTAGGAGCAACTCTATTGAAATTGGCAAGGTTAAACTGGTGTGAGCAAGAGGAGAATCAGGCCCACAGTAATCAAGTTAAATTCCTTCCAACTTTAACAGCCCAGAATGTCTCTAGTGTGTACACAAGTTTAAAGAGAATTTACCGTAACTCATATTTTAAGTGCCTCTGAACTTGGCCTCCCACACAGGAAACTGCTTGGAACAGGTGGTCAGTGAAGCTTGCTGATCATGTCTGGCTCCACTCACAATACTTGTGGGCTACTGACTCACTGCTTAATTATGAGCCCAAACAAAAGGCTCTAAAATAAGCTGCATGTCAAGAAATTGAAGAAGACAAGGTGAAAGAAATGATGATCCCAGTCTGTGTCCTAAATAAATTTGATGGATGTAGATTTGTTCAAAAAAGAACCCCAAACCAGAAATCTAACAAGGGTCTGTTGTCTTGTGCTCCACCTACCTTCTAGAGTACCTAAAGGAAGAATCGTGGGAATGTGATGAGAAATGGCAGGTGAGATTAAAGGTTTTCTATGTGTGTCATGCTGCTTTTACTTGGGTAATCAAAACAAAAGATTTATTGTAGAGAATATCTCATGTATGGCATAGTGCTGAAGCTGTTTGCTTCCAGCAGCTCATTAAAAATGTTGAATTCTTTAAGCAGTGGCCTCTTCTTGATTAAAATCCCACAAATGTTAATGGAAAGTCACTATAGGGAGACACTATGCTGTATCTCTTTGTCCCTTAAAAAAAGCAATGTGAGAAAACATTACCAAGTTTGGGCTGACTTCCTGCCTATTTAACAACCATGTAGTACATGTAAGTTGTATATAAGTATTATTCTGAATGTATTCATTTTTATTCAAATTCTGTTATTTTAAATCTGTTACAAACCACAATAAATTACACTCAGGTAAGCAAAAAGGCTTAAATTAAACTAAAAAAAGCAAACAGAAAATCCAGATTTAAGGCTAAGATTATATTTTTAACCTACTATTGTATTTCAGTTTAGCAGTCAATTCCAAGCACTGATGGCTTTAAATATGGGTCCTTCCTTACATATTTATAGTATGGTCACTGGAGTGTCACCCTTAACTCAGAATTCTGTGTGTTTTTTTCAGTTTTAGTGACATTACAGTTACTTTTGTCAATTACACTAACTAGTATTATTTGATCATAGAATTTCTTTGGTGGGTTTTTTTTAGAGCTAATAAAAAACCTCTCAAATGTATTTAATTAGTGTTAATTCATTTGAATACATTAGCCTGTCTGGGAGAAAGGAACAAAGAGCAGGAAGAGAATGATGAGACCAGTCAGAGCTCAACATAACAACTTTATACACGTTTCATTCAGTAAGCCGTTTTGCAATCTCATTGGTTTTTGTTTCTTTTGGGACAGTCCCATTTTCATATCCAAATCCATTGTGTACAGTTCCCTAGAAACTCACTTGCCACTGCTGACCAGAGCAAGCCAAGCGTGGTAATCTGCCTGGTCCTCTACCTGACAATGATGCAAAAATTTCTATTCATTCTATTGGCCTGTCTTGTTCTCTTCAGCATGCCTCCTGCTGCTTTCTGGGCAACATTCATTTTTATTCCTGTCCATTAATTTGGAGCATTAGCCACTATACCAGTATATCTTTAATTGCTGTGGAAAAGAGAGAAAGACTCATATTTCCTAAATGGGACATTTTCTTCATGGGAAACAAGTAGCATAAATTCACATTCTGTAAACTAAGTCTCTCCCAATCAGTGATGGTGTTTGCTGGCAGACATACCTGTACAAACACAAAATTTGACAAACTTAAGTTAGTCTGGCACTCCAAAGTAGTCACTAAGAACCTAACACTGCTGGTATAGCACCCCTTTGTTGTGGAATCACACTCTAAGGTCTGAGCCAATGTCCACTCAAATCAAGTAATATCAATGGATGGTGGATTTGGTCTTAAATGACTACCACATGCCCAATACTGTTCTGATTCTGCCAGTTAGGCTGCTATTCCCATGAGTAAAGTTAGATACATATTTCAGTGCCTTGCCTAAAAGTTAGGGCCTGTATAAATATTAATAAACAATGCTTACGGTAGACCCACCACCATTCTGCCCACATTTCCAGGTTTGAAATGTAATCTAAGGCCTGCTCTAAACTAGAAACTTTTGCCTGTATAATGATGGCTGTGATTGCTATACTGGCAAAAATATGCTTTTGTCAGGATAGCTTATTTTAGTCAGGAAGCTGATATAAACTGCACCAGTAAAAAGATCTCTTGCCAGTTTAAGATGCATCTACACTTTGGCTTGTTGACTGTATGCTAAAATCATAAAGAATCACAGTCATCACTGACATTATATTGGCAAAAGATTCTAGTGTAGACCTGGCCCTAAATTATATTTTTGCACATTGAAGACAAACATTTCTTGACTTTGGCTTTATTTTATCAGTGCAAATTACTGAATGTAACTCAACTTGCCCAGTTTTTTTTAATGTATTTACATTAATACCCTCGGTCAGTGGTTCCCAACCTGTGGTCTGTGGACCCCTGGGGGGCTGAAGAGGTGTTGCAGGGGGTCCGCAGACACGCATCCCAGCTGGGGCCAGAACCTGGTGGGGGCACTACCACTCCGCAGCTGGCAGTGGGGGCAGATCCTGGTGGCACCGCTGCTCCATAGCAGGGATTGGATCCTAACAGTGGCACCCCTGCCCCCCCAGCCAGAGCCGGAAACTGGCAGGGGTGCCACTGCTTTGTGGTGGTGGGCAGGAACAACATCCTGGCGGTGCTGCTGCTCTGCGGCGGGGGGGCAGATCCCAGCAGTAGGGGTGCTTCTCCCCCCTGTGGCCAGATCCTGGTGGCAGGGGTACCTCTCCCCACCTGGGAGGGGGAGAGGGGGACACATTTTTTTTTATTTTATAAAGGAGTCTGCCCACTTGAAAAGCTTGGGAATCCTTGCCCTAGGTGTTACACCTAGGACAGCATGGAACCTCCCAATGAATAAGAACATTTTCAAATGTTGTTTCCAATCTCCTCAACTACAAACAGTATTACAGACTGAAAAATAATAATTACTGACCACCCTGGCCAACCCCCACATTTTGAGCAATACCTTTTAAAGGTAACCTGTCTCTTTAACATCTATACAATACTCTGACTTTCAGGAGATTGATTGTCACGTATATCTTACTAGAAATTTGTTTCCCTTAATTTTGATGCATTTAAGAACTGTTATTTAAAAATTCAAACCTTCACATGGTTAAGACATTTACTAAGAAGAATTGGCAAGACTGTGATAGGAAATTAAAAGATTGCAAGAATATATACTAGACCAGTCGTTCCCAGCCTTTTTCAGGCTGGGGACTCCTTTTTAACAAAAAACATCTTTTTGACCCCAGGCTGATTATGTAATCTGGCCCGCACAGGCAGACTCTGGCCTGTGCCACTCTGGCAGTGCTTCTGGGACATGGCCCGCACCACTGGGGAGCCGAGTTGCAGTGACTATGGTCCCCTGCCTTTGCCTTCCCGGGGAGCTGCTGTGGCTCCATCCCCCTGCCAGGATCTAGCCACAGGCGAGGCAGCCCTGGTGGGGAGCATCAGGGCTGCATCTGGATTCCAGCTCTGGTATGGAGAGGCTCCACAGACCCCCTGTTGGAAACCACTGTACTAGACTATAAGTGGCCAAGGTATTTAAAGCCTTGATCTCACAAATTAATCCATGTGTTTAACTTTACTTGCCTGAATGCTTTACCTAAAGTCAGTGAAAGTATTCACAGCTTAAAGCTAAGTGCATATGTAAGTGTTTGCAGAATTGGGGCCTGTGATTTCTACTGTATCTTTATTTGATGGCAATATTCAGATTGAAAACACATTGCTAGGATTATTAGGGGCATATGGTAGTGTCAGATCTGCACTGTGGGTCTCTGAAATTTGGTGGTATTTATTTCTATGTTTATAAGGAACGACAGCAGCTTCCGCATCACTTTTGGCTTTGGTAGTATGATGCTATCTCTAAAATGGAATAGACTTCCAGAGCCACATGTCATCCAGAGTTTTGCTTTGAAAAAAATGCGATGTCAGCCAAATTTCATCTTCAATCACTGAGAGCTGTACAAAGCAGAAAGATACTGAGCAATTTTTGTGGATAAAGTTTAATCTTGTCTATAAGAACTGGTCCAATTTAGTTTCTGCATATATTTGTAATCATAAAGATGTAGTTTAATTACCTGTGTGTTCTTAATTTAATAACCTTCATTCTTCAACCTTCCCTTTTCATCTTGGTCACCTGCTTACTGCATATTATTTCAAATAATAGTGTATGTTCATGAGGTAGAGACAGTGTTTTACTATGTGTTTGTATGATGACTAGCATAACTGGAGTTAAGTTTTGACTGAAGTCCTTGTTTATAAGATGTTCAGATACTATAGTGGGGGAGGCCATGTAAGTAGGTAGTTAGATAGTTGACAATCTGAATGAAAATCTTAAGAGAAAACTCAAGACCTTTCAAACTTTAATCCTATTAAAATAAAAGTTTAAAATATCCATTATAAAGGAACCATTCCTGTAAGAATACTGAAAATTGAATTTGGGATTTTCACTACCTACAATATTTTTAAAGACATCTTAAATACTGCCCCCCACTACCAATGCACTGTCCATTCCACCCTCCACCCCCCCCCCGCCTCCACACACACATTTCTTGTAATCATTAATCCAGGCAAACTAATATTATGTTGCTGTATTAAAGGCTAATGTGATGAAAAGTTCACAGCATTTAATGAAGTGCAAAAATCATCCCACTTACAAAAGAAAATGTTCATGTCTCTGGGGAAAACTGTGCAGAAAATGTGTCTTTTTAATTAAAGTTGTTTGTGTCTGTTTAACATTCTGGACCATGAGGCCAGAGTTTGGTCTTGTTGTTTTGGCATGTTAATAGCATGGAGTGCCGAACCACTTCATTTCCTCTAACTAGTTGAACTCTTTGGCAGCCAGTCTTGCACTAGAATGGATTACCTCTTTTGTTTAATGAGAAAGTTCATTAGAAAATTCAGTCATGTAATTGAGCAGGATAACAGAAACATTTTAAGAACTTCCTAGATGCACTGATTTAGGTTAACCTCCTATTGAGTTCTGGGAATCTTAGACCTACCACAGCCTCCACAGCACTCAGTTAATTACACTCTGCCTGTCAGTTATCTTTTCTCCTGCCCCCTTTATTTCTGTTGTTCAGCTGAACAACAGAATTTCTTAATTTTAAGCGGATGGACAATTTAAAAAACAAACCCAAAACCAATGTGTAAAGGCCCAACTAAGGAGACTTTTCAAGCCACATATCAAAAGTTGAACTAGCAATGTGTGTGCATAAAACAAATCTCTTAAGGTCTGATGCTCTAAGAAGTTATGACCAAGCAAGTTTTGAAATAAGAATCTACAAGGCAGCTATTAGAACTGACTTGTTTCATTATTCACTTTTGTTTTTGTTTGCCAAACCCACCTGGAAATGAAGCAGTATTTCACTTTGCATAAGATTATTTCTTAAAGAGTTTAAAATGTACTTACATTCCAATATGCCAATAAATTGTACAGTTAAATTCTGAATTCTCTGTTAGAGCTTTCAAGAAAAAGCATCTAACCTCATTACAGTTTGATGTTTTCAGTAGATTAGACAGAATCATATTCTTTCCAAAGCTAAAAAGCAGCTGTTCGGTTTTCTTAGGGTAGTTTTCCCTTAAGACTAAGATTTGCAAGTGGTGATATTGTTTTGGTGAGTGATGGTATAAAACTACAGTGGGGACCCATTAACACGCAACCCGTTTGCACGCGGATCCGCTTAACGTGCACTACGGTCATGTCCCCCAAAGCCATTAACTTAACGCGCGGAACTCACTAACACGCGGTGCCTAAAGGCGGAAGTTGGCCTAGGCATGGAAACATGTGAAGTGAGTAGCAACTTAAGGAGTCCGGTGTGCTAGCTAAAAGGAGAAGTTGGCAAGGGCATGGAAACAGGTAGAGTGAGCCTTCTAATGCTGCACTCTGATTTATTTATTTATTTGCCGTGGTCCCATTTGCACACGGTCCGTTTAACACGCGGTCACGGGGGCTTGTCCCCCGACACCCGTGCATTAACGGGTCCCCACTGTATCTCTTTCCACCAGTAAGAAAATGATATATTATATTATTCATGAGAGATACTATGTGTTCTGTTCCTGAACTCCTACATTCTTCTAAAGGGACAGTGTTATCAGTGGCCTTGAACTCCCATGGTCTGATCCTGAAGTCACTGTGAGTTGTAGAAACTCAGTACAATTCATGATCAAGGCCTTATGGTTGGAAAGATTTCTTTTCTGCACAAAGTGTTCACAGTTACCTGTCAGCCCTCCAAAATATAGCTATCACCTGGAAGCACTTGGCATATTCCCTAACTTTTCTTGACCAACCTATAATGAACTAGCATTTTTCATTTTTATGTATCTGTATGTGAGAAACAGGTAAAGAATAGCAATAGGATATTTATATACAAGTCAAACAGATTCAATGTAGGCAGCACAGAAGAAGCAGGTATTTTAAGAAATGATCAGTAATTTAACTGATGTAAATTCACTATTCCAGAGTGGCAAATATGAAAAGACTAAGCAAGTGTGATGCAAGGAGCATGTCTATAATGCACAGATATGTAAACAATCTTAAGTCATTTGAGCTCCTCTGCTCAATGAAATAATAAAAAGTGTGGGGATTTTTCTGAATGCTTGATTTTAAAAAAATCACAAAATTTGAAATTTTGAAAATTTATCAAACTTTGTTTGGAAGACAATACATTTGAAAGATCTCTGAAGCTGATTGGAAAAACTCCATTCTTTAGAACAAAACACTGGTGAGGGAGGGGACGGGGTTCTGTCAAAAACTGATTTTTTTTAAATGACAAAATTAATGAAAACAAAATTCAGGGAATTTCAACAAGCTCTAATGTAAGGGCTATTAATGGTGTTGGAACATAATAATTTAATGCATTTTTAATGCAAAATTGATGTAAAGCTGATTGGCAGCTCTCTGGTGTCTTCTTAGACTGAAAACTGTGCAATAGTACAAAGGAGAGAACCCAAGTCACTATCCCAGTCCAAGACATTCAGTCTTGATGGATCTGTACATTATTGTTTTATTGGCCAGTGTAATTTCTGGGTTGTCTGCTGAGCTGTGAATTTGACTCTGATTGAATGTTTCATGTTACGCACAAAGAAGGGAGCAGGGAGGTCTGATCCTACTTGAAGTCATTGGCAAACATTCAATCAGAGTGAAATTTACAGCTCTCTGTACAACTCAGATATTAAGACTGGCCAATAAAACAATAATGTACAGATTCAGCAGTCTCAAAGGTTAACATGGACTTCTTCTCTTTACAGCTGTGCTTTCTGTTTTAATGCATTCCATATAAAACCTTTACATATGTTTGACAAAGGAAAAAAAGGCTCAGTGGAATGATTTGGGTGCTGTCCTTGGGGGAAGTTAAAGATATCCATGGTAACAAAATAAATAACAGAGAAAGAACTGGGTTGCGCTTTATTATAATGTTCCATGATAACACAACTCTTTTTTGAAGTGTTAAACTATGTCCTTTATTTAATAAAGTGTACCAGCCAACACGATGATATTCAACAATCTGAGACTTATTAGCAGTGGTCCTCTTTCATCAGGAGACTTTCTGAATAAAATTGTGGCCGTGTTTTATTTACAATAACTCAGAGTATTTAGCAGAAATGAAGGTCTGGTAGATGAAAGTGAACAACAGAAATGATAAATTAGGAGGAGAAAGTGAATTGTCCATCAGCAGAATAATGTTGCTGTTTTGTTTCATTTACATTTGCATGCTATTTCTCAATTGGGCCCTGATTCCACAGAAAATTTAAGCATTTGTGTAACTTCAAGCATGTGTCTATTCTCACTGATGTCCACATCACCCAGCAATGCCAAATGCTGGAACGTGTTCTCCATTGGTTTACTTGTATGGTTAAAGTTACACATGTGCTTAAGCACTTTGCCAAATCAAGTTTAATAATTAAAGCCTGCAGTGAATGCCATGTGAAAAGACTCCTACATGCATGCAGAGCTAATGTGATGCTGTTCTTCTTAAAGCACAAAGAATTTTGTTAGCACATACTAGTGGCTTTGACCCTTGATTTCATAAGGGAAACTCACAGCTGGTAGGGACAAGATTATGGGAGAAATTCAGACCTTCAAGGATTTTGCTGAATATCTTAACTCAATTGTTCATTTGAGATGTGAAGAAGTTGAGAATAGAATGGAGGTTTAGCTCCTATGACTATTTTTAAATGAACACTCTGTGGGAAATGGAATCTCTGGGATATACTGAATGCAAAGGAGTGAATCAGCTTCAACATGCCTGTAGCATCTTTTGAAGGAATGACCTCAGTTTTTAAATCTTCTCCATATTTCTCCAGTTGGCAGGACACCAAACTTGCTAAGATATGAGGTAAAGAGAAAAATCTTCATAAGAATTGAATTCTTTTTACCCCATGATGATTCGGGTACATGGGGGAGCTTCCTGAAAGACTGGAAATTCTATTACTCTTTCTTGTGTATGACAATGTCTTTATCCTCCAAAATTAAATGCTACGCCTGATGAGGAAATATGTACAGAGGTGGCTTTTTTTTCCCATTCTTCAGGAGAGCCTGCAGTGTTGCTCATCTGTGCTACATATGGGAACTCTCTCACATCATGCCTTTCCCATTTTTTAAATCTGCTCTGTAATTACAAAGAGATGCTGATATCACACACGCTTTATGTGGGAAATAGTCTTCTCTCTTCTTGCAGTGTGTGGTGAATGTGAGCCATACAAATTAGCTCCAGCATTTTATTTTTTTAAAACAATTACTTTTCTCCTTCTCTTTTAATTATATCTGCAGTGCCTGAGGATTAACAAGGGAAGGCCTGGAGGAAGAAGTTTGTTTTGTGGAAATATCTGAATCTGGAAAAGGGTAGCACTTGGCAGTCAGGAACAAGGAGGAAGTTCCTGGTATAAAGTTTGACATAAAAGAAATTGCAAAGAGAGGAGGTGGGAGAAGGATTCACAAAAGCAGTCATGATGCACACATGGAAGAACAGAACTTGAGTAGTGATGGTCAGTCATCCAACTGTACTATGCTCGGTGGTGAATTTATGTTCATTAGTGACTATATAGTCTGAGACCACCAGACTCTTTCCTTTATTCCCTAGTCAAGATATGAATACCTCCAGCAGAGGGACCCTATTGCATTAACCCTTTGCATCACCTAGCCCACCAGGCTGAAATTATTTACAGAGGTTATCAATCCTTTTCCTTCACTCAGAGCTACATCCAGTCACTCATGCATAGCTTTCTTCAGATGTGTCCCAGCATCCTTTGCGCTGATTCTTGTGGGACTCCGTAAGTGCCAATGCAGAAATCAATACAGTGGTTTATAGGATGCTTCTGGCATCTGAGGGATACCAGGCAAAGCAACCCACTTGCAGTTGGGAGCTGGAGATGGGAAGTAGAACTAGGCCTGTGACTCTCCCATTTATTTCTCAAGATGCTTAACGGTGAGAGTTGAGAGATTTAGTCTGGGAACTGCTAACCTGTTAAATATTATAAGTCATGTTCAATTCTGCTTCATTGACTTCAATGGAGTTGGGTAACACAGGTGTTGCAAAACTAGAGAAATCTCCTTACGCAATAATCCCAATGTACACAGATGCCAGGATCTATGTCTTTGGTTGGTTTTGTTTTGTTTCTCTCATTCCTTATTTACCCCTGAGACTTTCAGTCTATCTCAGACATCCTATTCCTTTCCCTCACACTCTTCTTAAAAATCCTGCATCATGGACATGATCTGTTTGATGGACAAGATCTGGAAGGCTTCCTGATGGAATCAGCTGAAAGACTGAGGTGAAATCCACAAATCATTTCTTCTATTCCTATGTACTGAGTGTCCAGTTTTTACCATGCTGCTGGTTGGTGAGGTGGGGGCAAGAGATGGAATTTTTTTATCTTGCATGGCAGTGTAGATTATTGCTATGCTGCTAGACCAAACCAGAAAACTTATGAGTGAACACCTTTTTAATGTTTCTGAGCAAGAAAACAGTATCTGTCCATTTAGGAATTTCCATGGTGTTCTGTGATGGCCCATAGAAAGCTCTGTTGTACTGTAACTTATTCTCATTTGGGTCTTGATCCTGCTCCATTAAAATCAGTGGGAGTTTGTCCATTGACATGAATGGAAGCAGGATCATGACCTTCTTTTAGAAATAGATCCAAGCTACAACCTTTAGCTTTGCCAAGTTCCAAAGGGGCAGCCATGTTAGCCTGGTAAAGAAAAAAAAGCAAGGAGTCTTGTGGCACTTAAAGACTAACTGATTTATTTATCGCTTGAGCTTCTGTGGGAGAAAATCCCACTGTGTTCAAACTCCCTCAAACTTGGAGTGTATTTAACATTGGCTGTTAACAGAGACTGACAGACAGACATTCTTAAAGTTCTGTTCTCAAGCTGGATTCTGCAGAGTTTGGGGAGGATAAATTGACAATACAGTCTTTGTGCTTGGATCCATCACTGATTCATTGTCATCCATTCTCTTCAAGTTAAATTAGTAGGATGTGGACCACGTTGAAGGCCAGATTCTGCCACCCTTGATGACACTGAGTAGAACTTTAGTCTGTAAGCAGTTCTGCTGAAGGTGCTGCTCAACATGAACAAGGATGGCAGAATCTGGCCTTTAATTTTAGCTAAGGTGATTCTGAAATGTGTAACTTTCCATTTAGATTGAAGAACAGTCCTGATAATACTCATGGCATTTTGGAAAATATGGTTGTGAGCACAGTTCCCTCTAAGCTGTGCGCGTGTGCATGTGCACACAGGTCATGAAACCTGCACACACAACAAAATAAAGTGCACACAAAAAAATTCAATAGTGCTAACATTGGTGCTCACAAAGAAATGTTCTTGCTCACACAAAGAAATTGTTTGCACACACAGTCTATGAGTAACTAGAGGGAACATTGGTTGTGAGACCCTAAATAAAATCAAGAGCAACATAAAAGTATCTGCCTTACCCTATTGTTCTTCTCTGACTGCTGCTCTGTCTTTAGTCACTATGGACAAGAAGCTGTTGACATCTTTAAACTCTTTAAATTACATGCATAAGTCCTTTTGCACAGTGGCCATGCAAATCTCTGTGTAAACATCCTGCTTTCTAACAATACTTCCTTCTTTAGTTGAGTTTGGAAGTGAACTTCTGACTCATATGCATCTGTGTTTGCATCTAATCTCTTTTAGGGGGGATGACAAAGAGACACATTGCACAGTCTCTATTCATATCCAAAACATAATGATTTTAAAAAAAATAAAATCAGGAGTGGGAGGACACACTATAAACCAGAATGTCATAGATTCAAAATTCAGGGAGAGAACTGAGCCTTTTAAGGTTTCATGCTCTGTGAATCTAACTCATTGTGACACTTGAGTTCCACTCACCCACAAACCCCCTTGTGTTTAAACATAATTTAAAATATTATCTCTATAGGATAATACATGTACCATGATACATCTTACTCTCTTTGGTTATCGAAAAGAGTTATGTGATTAGCACTGGCATGGAGAAGGCATGTACTGTTCATCAGCATCAGCACTGGAAATAATTGCAGAAAAGCCATGCTGAATGAACAGAACAGAAAAGAGAGAAAGAGGGTTGGAGAAAGCAGGAAGAAGGGTCTTGCTATTTCAATCACTGGGCCAGAACTGAGGCTACCTTAGTTCAATTCCAACTAATGCTACAGGTCTTTCTAATTGAGTTGGGAAAGTCATTTTATTCCTCTGTGCCTCAGTTCACCATCTGCAAAATAGGAATACTAATTCTTCCTTTCTCCCATCTTGTACATTCAGAATGTGAGCTCCTTTGTGTTTCTCACTCTAAGCGTGGATAGTAGTGCCTAGTGCAATGAAGCCTGATCTTACTTGAGGACCCTTGGTGGTAATGTTAATAGAAACACGTTACAATAATAAGAAGAAAAGGCCTAAGGCAGCACAAATGCAAAAGAATAATCTGGGAACAGGGCAGAAGCAAATTCAGTAGTGGTATAAAAGGTTGCAGTTCTATTCATTTCAGTGGCACTGAATTCACTGACATCCGTGGTGAATTTGGCCATGGGAACCCCAGGATGGGAGAATGACTTGTAGGCCTAGGAAGAGTGAAAGCAGAACATAAGCACCTGAGAAGCAGACAGAAGTAAGGAGAAAGGGAAGGTTCAGGCAGTGGACAGAAAGACGCTGAAACCCAGGGAAGCAAGGTATGCTGGAGGTGGGTAAGTAGACACAGGGAAACCTGAATGCACAGTAAATTCCTCAGGCCTGGACTCAGCGAATGGCATGTGAGTGCTGAAAATGCTTATGCAAGTCAAGGCAACAGAGCATTACTGAACAGTCCCAAGGTCTTCATTTTGCAAAGAGACTGCGAATTCCAAGAGGTTATATTATTATTATTACTTTCAAGCCACAACATGTATATTAATCTCTTTCTCCCTCTAGTAATCCCAGTTGTTCCATTGGGAGAAAAATTACTTTTATGTTAGAAATGTGTGTTTCATAAAACTCAGCAAAGCATCAAGATACCTCTCTTTATTTAAAACCCTGCAGGTTCAATTCAAGTGAACAATACCATCCACTATTCCTTTGGCCCCACAACTACCCTTCCTACCTGGTTCTGTATATCTTCTTCTGCCAGCATGCAAGGTTGCCTAACCTTGTCTAAACATATTCATTCACCTTTCACTGCCCTAAATGGTTCCAAATGCTGGCTTTGGCAAACTCTCGAGGAAGCAAGTGATCGCTACTGAGAACACCCCTTAGCTGAAAAGTGTCAGATAAGGGGCTTCTGGTGTGTTTCCAGGCCACTTGATACATTTCTGTGGCTCATTGGAAATACTGAGATTTTGCAGAGTGTCGTCTTTTTAGTTCCATGGTTGCAGAGTGTTCCTTTCCACTGTGAAATACAATGCACTGTTGTCTTGTTTGGTCTCCAGACAGTCAATGGCTTTAGAATATATAGACTCCCACCACCTTTTGTTAATCTAACTTTGGATGTTATAGTAACTATGATACTCAAATGTCAACATTAATTATTTCATTGCTCTGCATTTTAGCGTATGGCATGGGGTGGAAGTTAAATCCACAGAGGATCAGGTTTGGATGTTTGCAGGAAAATTGTGAAGAAAGAAAGGCTAAATAGAGTCAGGGAAGGTGGTAGAGAATGGGAAAAGAGAGAGGGAAAGATGGAAAAGGAAGAGAAACAAAGAGGGGTTGAAGTAAAGATTATTATCTGCCTAGGTGATGATGGACACAAAATGATGGCACTGGACAAATAATAAATAGTAATTAGTTACTACATAAAGGCCTATTTTACCCTTGTTCTTTGTGCCAACCTCCCATTGACACCTATTGTGGATACAGGAAGTACAGAGACCTAAACATAGAATAATAATAATATAAAAATGGAATGTGGCCCTCACCAGCAGGGTCATTAGCTGTTCCTGGAAGGTTCTGATTGATCCCAGGAGCCATTAAAAACAACCATCCCGTCTTGGGGCTGGATCTTGCTCTTGCTACAATCAGCAGCAAAACTCCAATAAGTCTAATTGAGAATGGGATGAGGCCTTTAATTGCCAGCAGGGAAGCTGGGTGAAAGAAGTTTTGAGCTCTTTATGAAAGGGAACAGTGCACTTTTCTTTTGATTAGTTATTATTATGAAAGACAAAATCAATAGCCAAGCGCAATGCTCTGCTTGTTTTTCAGAGCCAGCCAAAGAGGCTGAATGTTAGTTCCTGTTTCTTGGAAGAAGATTTTCTTTCTTGGTATAAGCAAGGCTACACCATCAGTCTCAAGTTTTTACAGCTGCAACCTTTTCAGCCATTGCTTTTGTGGCAACAAAACTAGAAACAAGTGCACAAACCTGGTGAGCCAGAGGTGGCACTGTTTTGCAGATGCCTCTCTAAATTCAACTATTAAATAACCACTTCCCTCCCTTAACTATGTTACCTGAATGGGCAGCTTTAAAAAGCTTTTGTTTGAGCTCCCATGAACCAGCTAGAGTTAACCTGTTCTTTTTATCTAGTTGCTTCTCTGCTAACAAATAGGATTGTTCCTAAGCTTGTTCGGAAGGAAAGCAAAAATCCAAAAAACTTAATCTCTTTCCATGGAGGGTCCAGCAACTCCAGGAAGTGTGTTGGGGGGGGGGGGGGAACAACATTTTGGTGTGGTTCAGCTTCTAGGCCTGGAAAGAAACTTAAGTTGAACGAGATGAACTGAGAACAGTGGAATGACTGGCCAGTCTAAGAAAAGTTCTGCAATTAATAACAAAAGTCACATTTATATAAAAACCAGATGAACACTCTCTGTTTCCAAGCATTAGTGATTGATTTAAGGGAAAGATTCAGTGCAGCAGCACTTATTTATTACTGGAAAGGGTAAAATGGGGTAGTGACAAGACTAGTGGGGCTAGTGATTTGGTGCACTACATTTCCCCTTTGAATTACCTGGGTTCAGTATTGAGCTAATACATATATGAGCAGAACAGTGTGTTCCTTAGCCATGCTCTGCCTGCAAGTATCTCATCTCAGAATCCATCTGGCATATTTGATAGTTTTGTTCCATTCAAGGGACCCACTGCTGAATTCTAGAGGCACACCAGACATTAATATCTGGTATTTTTTCCCCCTTGGGGTGGAAATTGCAGTGCAGAGACTAAGGCCCTGATTTACGATTTTGTTACACTAGTTTTATGCCAATGAAACTCCAATAGGATAAGATTGCAGTAATACACTGGTGAATCAGTTTGGTAATCTTTTAAGTTACAAAAAGAGATATTTGCTATTTTATGGTGTTGGAGGGAAAAGGTGTGGAGCAGAGTTTAGACATTTGCCTCCTGTGATTGTAAAGCACCATGTGGATATGCTGTAGAATTGGTCAGTTCTGGTTTTTTCTGCCTCCAAAAATTAAATGACCATCATATAACAGTTTTTAATCAGAGGCTACTTCACAGATTCAGTGACTATTTTTATAAGTTGTGTTGTTAGATAGGGGCCTGGTCTCCCAGGACCTCCAACTAGGGTAATATTTTCTAAAGAGCCCAAGTTTCATTTTCAAAAATGACTTAGGAACTGACTTAACCCGGTAGTCTGTTGGCTGCTAATTACCTAAAATTACTTTTGAAAATGGGACTTACACTGCCAGGTACTTTTCAAAAAAAAAAAAATACCCTCAAACTCAGCTCAAACACTTAATTTCCTTGTGGCTTTTGTGACAGAGGCAACCCTGTAGATCATTTTGAAAACTGTTGATTTAGAAGAATTTCCGCCACACTGTTGTTGTGTTAGTGGTGTTAGTTAATGCTTCTAAAGTGTTTAGACTCATATGCAAGTACTAGTACTTATGATTTCTATGTGTTCAGTATCATACCTCCAACATACTTTATAGCAGAGGTAGCTAGTAGGCAGACCATGAGCCAAAGCCAAACAGACACTTTTGAATGTATCCCAAAATCTTTTTATTTACTTATTATCATTATTGGGGTGTAGTTCTTTGAAGGGGGGGGTGTTTTCTATGGTGCCTGGACCTTGACTATATCTTGACCAAGAAATTTGGACCTTGACAAAAAATAGTTTACTAACCCTGCTCTGTACTTTTTATGAATTCATAGCACACAGCAGGGCTAGCTATGTGCACATTCTCTTTCTCTTCTTAAAAAAACCAAACCAAAACAAAACAAAAAACCTAAGAAGGAAATTAAACCATAAACAATTATGTTTAAATACCATTAAGTATGTGAGTAAGCCCACCGAGCAAGGCGATTTGAAGTTAGTCCAGTTCCTAGTCCCTCAAACATCAAAGTGACCAGATTTAGGCCACGTCTGCATATACAGCCCCACAGTGGCACAGCTGTACCAATACATCAGTGCTGCTGCAATGCATCTGCTGGGAGAAAAAAACACCCTGTGAGCAGCATCAGCTATATCTGTGGGACACGAGTGCTTATGACAGTGTAACTTACGTTGCCTGGGTGGAATATTCACCCCCCTGAGCAACATAAGTTATGGCCACCTAGGTGGTGGTGTAGATATAGCCTTTCATTCCTTCAAACCTCCCTGCAGCTCACAAAGTTAACAAGGATTGCTCTTGTAGTACCTGAAGGATCACCTGTGTCAGAAGGATTTCCAAATACTTGATCCAAAGGGGTAGCCATGTTAGTCTAGGTCAGCAAAACAAACAAGAAGCATCTGACGAAGTGGGATTTTCTCCCACGAAAGGTCATACAATAAATAAATCTGTTTAAAAGTGCCCCAGGACTCTTTGTTTGTTTTCCCAAACACTTGACTATCTTGTATTAGATAGTCTGAGGCTGCTGTTTAGTCTAGTCTTTTGACCACTAGAGACTGGGCGTGCTTCAAGATGTGGTGACTTGCTTGATCTCTGGATAGGAAAAGAGAGTACAGCCTACAATTCCTAACCAATGGTTGCTAATCAAGTCCACAAGTGTGTTAATATTAACAGAGTAGCTAGGGAGCCATAGAAGAAAAGGACGCAGTAAAAGAAGAGTTAGAAGAAGATCTGATTTCTGAAAAACAGTTCAATTTTCCTCATGTGTCACACATCTTGTGGGGCAGTCATGCATTTAGCAGCCCTGTCACATCTTCTGCATCCTGGTTATGCTCTCACAGACCTGCCTGAGGTACCAGAAGGCTATAGGAAGCCTGAAGTTCCATCTTTAGGGCACCAGAGACTGCCATGGCTCCCTCTGCATCTGAGCAAGCAATTCTGCACCTTCTTTCTTGATTGTCCTCCCCACCAGGCACCCCCCACAGGATCCTAGCCAACAAGAAGCAGAAAGAGGTAGCTACAAGAGAAGACAGTGGGGACGAGAGCAACTCAAGGAGCAGGGCTCCATGCTACTGGTTCCCAGGTTCCCCTGCCCACAGTTAAATGCCTCAGGCACCCCCCTTGTAAATCTCTAACCACCGAATCAGCTCTGTAGCTCCCAAGAGCCCCTTGCCCCAGCACCACAAGGGCTTTTTGTTCCCCAGAATCTACCTACCCCAGAATAACCTCCTATCCCAGCATCAACAGACCAAGCCACCACCCCCTCACCCTACTGCCCCTGTCTTCTCAGCGTTCCTTCCCCAGCTGTGATTCCAGATGTCCTTGAAAACTCCCACTCTTATTGTCAGAGCCAGCAGACTTTTGTGAAGGTTCCTTTCCTACTCCTGATGCTGTATGAGGTAGGGCCTGTTGAGTATAGATTGAAGGTTATGGTTATGTATAAGTTATTTGCAGATACATAAAGTGGCTCATTAGATGGTTTGAACAAAACATCCACCACGATGCAGCACAAAACATGGTAGCTGTGCAACTCTCTTACTGGACAAGGTTAGAAAGTCCTTCAAAGGATAATTTTGGAAACAATGATGTTCTGCTACCTTTTGCAGGGTTAGGGTAGTCACTGTATTTTTGGTGCATGATTATGAAAGTGAGGGGGAGAAAAAGGAATGAAAACACAAACTTTCTCTTGCTGTACTCTTACAAAATTAATTTAAGGAATTTGATACCTAGGGAGACTTGCAAAATGAAAATCACTGTTTTTTCATTTTAATTTATTATTATTTTCTATTTGTTCTACTTTTACACAGACCACTTAATTTTCTTTTGTTATTTAATTCATTTTGCTTGCCCATGCACAACCATTAAGGGATTATAATGGAAATATTTTTGTATGTATGTAGTGGAAAACGCCAGTTTAAACAGGATGTTTGAGATCACAAGGACTGACCCAGAATCTGTGTTGGAACAGACATGAAAGCATCAAAATTTCATTCACAAAGGTTTTCTGGGACCACTTTTTATTTTTAAGCCCAAACACAGTCACGCACATGCTGGCTCAGAAGCTCCGGCAGTGTTTCCAGAGCTGTGTCGATTGCTTTTAAAGTTGTGCAGGGCTGCATCCTTAATGGACAGAAGCCATGAACAGGACTGGGAACAATTATCAGTTAAATAAGTTCTTCTGCACTGGGTGCATTTTTGCCAGCTACTACCCTTGGACAGTCCAGGGAGAGACAAGCGCAGACAATCCCACGCCTACTTGTGTTCCTTCTCTTCTGTGCCATAGTTTCAATGGATTTTGATTTCTCTGGAGCCAAATAAGTGAAAACATTTCATGACCATATAATCATCCGTCACTGTGAAGAAAGGAAAAATGCTTATGTACTGTATGTTTATAAATACACTTAATGAAGAAAGGCCATCTCTGTTGTTCCTAACCTCGTGCTGCTGCTTAGCTAGCTAAATGTCATCAGGGCAAGCTGCATTTTTTGTTTTTTCTTTCTTTTTGACATGGACTCTGACGTACTAGTGGAGCTTGTGATGCTATCAATTGAGAGAAGGCTCCCCTCCCCAGTCCTAAAGGTTGGTGTTGATTGGAGCTAAATGATTTGAGGTTTTTGAAAGCAAGAGTCAAGTGTGTTCCCGTGCAGACATATATTGTATCAGGATCGCATCACAGGGAGGAGGAACTCGTACAGATTTAGTCTGAACAATTGCACAGCTCAGGGCAATAAAATGATTCTGATGTCACCCACAACATCCAGGAGTTTTGTCAATGCCAAGAGAAGGGGAGAAATATGTGACAACTGGCTTGCCCTTCTTGTGCGTGTTTGCAGCATATAGGCATTAGTTCATACATCATGTGCTAATGTACCTTGGCAAAGCATGCAATTTTTTTTAACTGTTTGGCAATAATTGGAAAGCTTTTTATAAAACATGGCTTTATTTTTACTTTTGGTCTGCATTGCCCTGAAAAATGTATATTTTATAAAATACAGTACTTTTAAAGGCAACACTTAAAAATACTCTTTTCAAAAAAAGAAAATAAAATACTCTTTTCCATTGTGTGCACCAAATAAAAGTACAAAATAGCATGAAAATATTATCAGACCATGTAAATTTAGCTTTTTGACCCTCATTCATTGCACATCATCTTGTCAGATCTGCTGATACACTGCTATTTGCATTTGACTTGGACACACAAACACTAGCAAAATGTTTGCTCTTTGTAAACTATTGTTTGTGCTCTGGTTCATAGAAATCATTAATGCAAAACTTCCCTTCATCCAAATTTCTAAAGACCAGTGAATGGGAAAGAAAAGCTTTCAATAAAATGGCTGAAATGCTGTCACAAGATGTAATAGTGTGGTTCTTTTGTATGACAATAAGCATAATCAAATTACACCATACAATGTGCATGTGGAAGCTGAGGAGGAACAGAAGTGGCAGGAGAAAAGGCAGTTAGGATACAGCTACTGCTACTGAATTAAGTGCCACAGGACTCCTTCTTTGTGCTAACGAATTGGTGCCCCTTGCCGGCAGCAGCTGAAAGGGGGAGAGGAGTAGGGAGTGTCATTTGTCTTGTTGCCCCACATTAGGGCATTCTCTTTATTGTGGCACAGAATATTTGTTTTAACACCTGCATTGTTTTTTTTTATTTAAACATTGCATAACTAATACAGCATGACCAACACTTGCGACCTTATAGTTGAGTCTTGAAATATTCAACATTTTTTGGAAGGCCCCAAATCCTGAAAACTAAATGTGAGAATCTTGGCTTTCTTTTAAAATAAACTCCAACAGGAAGTTTGAAAACATGACCTCAGTGTAATCTAAAGACTCAGAAAACAGAACATTAACCGTATTAAAAGAATGTATCCAGATATAATTGCCAGAACGTATCCAGATATAATTGCCATTTGCAAATGTGACTTAAGGAGTTAAAATAAAGCTCTCCCATCTGACATGAGAATGACAGCATGTTTGAGTAAATGGACCTGCATTCCCAAGTGGGACATATAGTTCTGGTGAGGTAAGTTAAATATTATCTATTCTAAGTAGACATTTTCTTGATGAACCTGACCTGCATGTAACTTAAATTAGAGTATGAGTTTAAAAAAAGGGAACAGGACGATCATTTACTTGGGGGATTAAACCAAAGTGAGTTTTGTTCACAGATGCCTTAGTTCACCAGGGGTTGGCAACCCAAGAGAGCAGAAGAGCCATTTCCCCCAACCCTCCCGCCACAACCACATGAGCCCAAGCCAGCCCAGCAGCTGTGCTGCGGCCCCTAGCGTTGGCCAGGGGTGGGCTGGTGGGAGGTGTACGGGTGATGCACACTCCCTCTGTCCCTCCCTCCGCTGGTGGGGTGGAGCAGCGCTGCCCCACTACCCCCAGCCGGCCACCCTTCCTAAGAGCAGCTGGTGGAGAGCTGCAATTTACAGAGGTGGGGCCCTGGAATGGCCCCTCCATGGAGATCAGGCTGCTTTGACTTGGCTACCCCAGGCCTGAACAGGCCCAGTGCAGGGTCTGGGGGTGAGGCAGCCTCCGTTCAGGCCTGCAGTGGCTGGGTCAAAGTGGCCTGAACTCCGCAGAGTGGGCCACTCCAGGGCCCCAACTCCACAAGCTGCAGCTCTCCACCAGCCGCTCTTGGGAGGGACAGCAGAGGTAGGCGGGGTAGTGCTGCTGCACCCTGCCAGCAGAGGGAGGCATGGAGGGAGTGTGCACCGCCTCTACACCTCCCGCCAGCACTAGGGGCCACGGCACAGCCACTGGGCTGCTTCCAGCTCATGTGGTTGTGGTGGGAAGGTGGGGGTGACCCTGGCACCCCTGATTTGACCATGATGCTAGGGCAGCTGGAAGTCCCCGGAGCACACCTGGCTCCCTTGAGGAGATTGCCAGGGAGCCAGAAGGGGATGCTCAGTGAGCCACAGGTGGCTCAAGGAGACTGCATTGCTGATCCCCAGTTTAGGCAATTTCATGGTGGTTGTCCAGCCTCCAATACTGAGTCATAACTATCTAGCCACTCCTCTTGGCTTACTGGCAGCTATACTGACCAAGCCCATATCTCTGGGCTGACTCTTACATAATTGACTTAAGCCAGTCTTTCAGGACACATACTGTTTTATCCCCGATTACCTTTTAGAGGTCAGAAGGTGGTCACCCTTTTCAGTGATATGCTGTAATGACTTAACATCAGTGAAACTTAAAGCTGAAGAAATGTAATTAAAAAGCAAGATTTATTAAGAGAAAAGAGAGCAAATAAGCTTAAAACAAAACAGTACTTCTCATTTTTTGAGCCCCGTGCTTTGTGCGTGTAAAGTTGTGTACCGCAGACACAAAGGGTGATCTTATAGTTAAGATGATGAACAGAGACACAGTTGCTGTGGTTCAGTTCTTTGTCCTACCACAAACTCCTGTGAGACCTTACGCAAATCACTTAACCTTTCTGCTTCAACTTCCCATTTGTAAAATTGAGATAATTTCTTGTCTGTCTTGTGTATTTGGACTCTAGAATGTTTCAGGCAGGAACACTTGCATACTATGTGTTTGTACAGTGCCAGACACAAAGGGACCTTGATCTGGGTTGGGACCTCTGTGCCTGTTATAATACAAACAGAAGTAGTGAATCTTTGTTTAGTTTTAGAAGACCAACACTGTCACTTTACTAGAGAGCTTTCTGCTTTTGTTCTGTGACCCGTTCACCCCCTTGGTGTGCCAGAGACACATTCTTAGTTCTCCTCTCTTTTTACTGCTCACAGTCCAATTAGATCTTTCAGACATAGTTTGTTCTTCTCTGAAAGCCCAAATGGTGTTTGCTGTGATCTGTGCTCAAATTCCTATAGTCTTATGTTGAGGTGCTGCTGTGTCTTAACAGTTTCAGTCCCTGACTTTCTGTTTGGCTTCTCCATCTTCTCAGCCCAAGGCTATCTCCTTTAGAGTGCTGGCCTTACTAACCCACTTCAAGTGTCCTTATGACCAGATCACTCCTTTAAAAATACAGGGCTTATCTCGTTGTAAAATTCATTCTTAACATATTTTATCTATAGTCTATCAAATGTGAATCAGAGGGGGACTACTTAATCTGTGATGGTCACCTCTTCTGAGCAACTTCCACTTCAAGTGTAGCATTTAAATTTTAAGTTCTAGTGTGTTAATTTCACTTGCTCCTGGATCTCTGGCATGACTCCATGAACTAGAGCGTAGGTTGTAACGAGCAGTCTGCTCCTGAACAACTTGGAATAGGGACCATGTTTTAAATAACTTCAGTAGGCCTAACTATTGAACACTTAGGGACTTCCTTGTTGGGTTAAGATTTTAGCATAGGATATTGTATCTTACCTACCCAACTCTTTATACAGCTTCTGCTGGATATTTAAGTTTTGCTATGTGTATCAGGTGGTAAAAGCAGAACATTGTGTTGGGACTCATGACAACAGACTATGTGGACTTCACAGGAAACATTTTTGTAGTGTGGGTGGAGGTAGTGTGTTCTTACAGCAGAAAGGGGAAGCTCATTTATTAAACTACCAAACCTGCAATATCCAGGGAGTGCCCACTTCTCATCCTGTTGTAGTCAATGGAAAATGTCAAGTAATTTCGATGAAACTGAGAATTTTTTCATGAGTTTAATTATGCTATTTTTTACTCTTTTCTTCTTCTTCTCTTGCCCTAGGGTGGCATGACAGGAAATAACATGTGAGTGCATATGGTTCTGACTGATATTTATGCTACCGTTTCTAAAACATCAAATAAAAGGAAGTGAAATCAAGCCATTTAAACAAATACATTTCATATTTTTCAAAGGAAGCAAAATAAGCCAAGTTCATTTTTCATGGAAGTTGATTGGACTGAGTGGAGTCTCACCAAAGATGAATTTCATTCCATGTTTTCTTACTTTTGATAGTGTTTGCCAAATGCTTTTATGCAAGGAGGTGTTGCAATCCTCTATAAGCTGAAAGTGTGAAGTGGCTTTTCAGAGGATCAGTAGAATGAAGAGCATGTAGCTATTACCCTAGATCCACAGGGATTAACTCTCAAAACAATGGTATCAGGCTGCAGCATCAGAATGTTTTTCTTAAGAAGCCATGTACAGAAGGCTAATGCTGCAAAGCCTGCTTTAAGCAAATATGCCCCTGATGGCTCTGGAGGACAAACACAAAATCCAAACGAAATGGGTTGGATTTTAAAATACATTTTAAAACCCTTGGGCCCAATCCAATGCTGACCGAAGCCATTTGGATCCCTTCCACTGCCTTCAAGAGTCATTGTACCATGCCTTTAATCTTTTGGAGTGGCAGTTTATGAAGATCTCTTTGTAGAGGGTCACCTGTGGCACATCTCCTTCCCCTGGCATTCTGTTGCTTCTCTGCAAACCACATAAACTATTATTTTTGAGATTATTGTGCTGTGTGACTAAGATCCAAGAGGAAATCCAAGGATTTTCAAGTAACCTCACTGAAGGACACTCATCTTGGGATTTTCTACAGAAAAAGAATTTTGGGCCTGCATTTAGATGTATGTTTTCGGAGTTGAACGTGCAGTGTAGGACATAGACTTAGACTCATACAAACAAAAGAGCACTCCAGATTTACTTCATTATGTCTGTTGTATAGGAATCTCTGGTTTTGTTAATTATATTATTGTAAATTATTTTCAATAATAAATCCCAAGACATGAAACTCAAATTATAGAAGATATAATGTTTGACCAAGAAACTTATTCATCAGAATTTGGGTATGGCAGGAAGGGCTTATTTCTTTTACTGCATTTAATATGCTTTATCAAGATGGCAACCAGAGAATAAAGCCTATTGTTTATCCTCAGTATAGGTGTGTGCACAATAATGTGTTTCAGCAATACAGACATCCATACAGTGCCCTGCTGTTGCTATTGTTACCTGAAGGGACTACTTCCTGTGGTATGAGAAGTTGTGGTTTCCATGTCCGATCAATTCTTGACTCCTCAGATAAAATGACCAAAAAATGTGTCAATGTTAGTGGTGGTGGTTTGTTTTTGGTGTGTGTGTGTGTGTGTGTGTGCGCACGCGCACGCGTACCAGAAATTAAAATGAAACCACAAATTCACTCCATTAAGCAAAGTTCAATTAGTAATGATGTTTTGACTCTCTCTCCCATTTGATTGAGCCATACGTATGATCTGGATAGTCTTGCTCCTCCTGTTTTGCATTCTGGAGTTTAATCCTATACTGTGTTCTATGTTTAAGTTCTGACAAGTTAAGGACCATTGGAAGTCCTTGACCAAGGGGAGATCCTTAGGGTACAGGTCCAACTTTCACTGATTATCTGGAATGTTCACTGAATCTTGTATTAAGAATACAAGTGTTTTTAACAATAGCAATGATAGCCATAGTAAAAATCAAGTAGAGAAATTAGGGAAGTCTAAAGCACATTACACACACATTTGAGTAATCCCAAGCAGCTACCATCCTCTCAATGAATGATAGGAATAATAAGGTTGACTGATATACTCCATGGCCATAAGTGACTATTGATATTGAAAAACAAGCAAGGAGTCCTGTGGCAATTAAAGACTAACAGATTTATTTATCGCATGAGCTTTCATGGGAGAAAATCCCACTTCGTCAGTCAATTTCTCCCACAAAAACTTATGCGATAAATAAATTTGTTAGTCTTTAAGTGCCACAGAACTTCTTGATTGTTTTACTAAACTAGACTAACATGGCTGCCCCTTTTGGATATTGATATTGAGTATTTCAGCCTTTGGGTACCTTTCACAAACAACCTCAATGGGGTCTGATTTCAGAAAGTGTGAAGTACCAGCCTTCTGAAAAGTCAGATTTTTTTTGTTGTGGCCCATGAAGAATACCCAAAATCCACTAGTCACTTTTGAAAATTTTGGCTATCAGGTCTGTAGAAAACTTTCTATTTAAAACTGTATTTCTGTGATATTTCCTTCCAAACCAAAAAGTCATAGTGCTTTTTCCAAAGGTGTACCAAACACACCAACTTAAATCTGTGTGGTTCCAAAAACCAACCTTTTCATACAGTTACTTTTGTGTTGTCATCATTTATAAGTCATGCGTCAAGCAAAAGAAGACTGTGATTTCCTATTGTGGGGAACGGATTCCTCATTATTTCCAGGGTTGCCAGGGTGGGGCGGGTGGAGTTACAGCTGTAAGGATCCAGTTCTGGTCCTGGATACTCCAGGTTTACACCATGGTAACGCCATTGAAACAAGGTCCAAATGGGTAGCCGTGTTAGTCCAGTTCAGCAAAACAAACAAGGAGTCTGGTGGCACTTACACTTAAGTGCCACTAGACTCCTAATTTGTTTTCTATTTTAACAGTAGATTTGCTCTCTGTGCTAAACCTGAGGGTAAACCTTGACCCAGTAGACTAAAAGTGATCCAGTGTTTGTAAATTATGAATCAAGGGTATTTTTTTCTTTCCTTTATGAATTTGTTTTAAAGTTCTCTCTCATTCTTGTGTCAGCATTTCTAACACTCAGCACACTCTTCCTCTTATAAGGAGTCTTGTATTTCTTTGTACATTGGTCAATGCATTAGAAGCTTTTTCAGTGTTTTGAAGGGCAACTTTTTTTTTTTTTGAGACGAAATCTCTTGATCACATGGCAGCCCATCTACCAATTCAAAATGCACTTTTCTATCAGGATTAAAGCTTAAATTAACTTCATGCTAAGGGGACTCTCACAATGAAGTATTCTGTTTACTTCATCATAGTGCCAAATACTACACTGCACTGTGGAAGGTACACTGCACAGCATATTTATACTGCAGCAAAGAAAAGGAAATAAATTATTACATTGGATTTATGATGTGCACATTGCCATACCATCTGGGTGATCAGATAAGGAGCTACTTGCTTCTTGGGGTTGGGGCCGGGGGTTGGACTCGATGATCTCATGAGGTCCCTTCCAACCCTATGATTCCTATTCTATTCTATTCTGCATCTAAAGTAACATTAGCAAACACTATGCTACTAACTGCATACCTAAACAATGTTCTATTCTAAATCAACTAATCTACCTCACAGATTTACATGGTGGGAATTTGAGAGGAAGGAGAATAGGTTCTAGGAAAGAGGTGGATTTGCATTCTGCTTAAGACATTCTGATGACTAGCAGTAGGCTCGAACCAACACCTTTTAGGGAGTGACTGGAAGGACTCTTTCTGTAGTGAAGGTTGGATCAGACCCAGTAATGTCAGTCAACGGATGTTGGATTTAGTGTCTATGCTGATTTGGAACCTATAAAGTACAGGGGAAGTCCTTGAGAAAACACAGTTAATGACACTATCCCAGCTGTACAAATGGGTGTTAGTAGTTTTCTCTGCCCGAACCCTTACTGAGGACCAGCAAAAAGTTAGTAGCAGATGGAATAGTAAATTATTATGTGTTTGACTACAAAGGAAACTCAAACCTTTTCTTACAGGATGCGCACAGTTCACAGCTGCCATCCGCTTCGATTTAGCACATCTCCAAACCTGCAATTAACTCTCTTGAGCATTTCACTTTGTGGAAAAGGAGCAAACCCAGACAATGACATGAGGAGTGCACATGGAAGAAAAAGCAGGCAAATCTAGCAGAGAAAACAAGGTAAATGATCCCTTTTCATCGTTTTTTTCTTTTGTTAAGCTAGTCCCTGCAGTACAATCATAGCATTAAGGCCTTTAAAAGAACTGTGATAACTTTTTGCCGTGGTTCCAGGCAAATAGGCACTGACATGCTCTTTCATCTTAAATCTACTTGAACAACAACATTCCTCTGCTTTATTTAGCAATAAAGGCTCATTTATGTGATATCAGTACATTTTTTTGTACAGGTCTGGCATATCCCTCACACTCCTTCCTGACAGTCACCCCCACTTCACTCTGTGTGAAACACAGCAGCTAAGGTAGTCCATTACTTTGACCTCATTGCTGCCTTGTTGAATCTTTCCACTGGTTTCCTGCTTTCTGCTGCATCAAGGTCAAGTTCCATGTCCTCAGCTTCAAGATCCTTCATAATTCTGCCCCCCCCCACACCTTCTACTCTTGTCTCTTTATCGTGGTTCCCAAACTCTGTTATAGCAATAACTCCAGCTTTAATCTCTTGATTATCAACTTCTCCCACAGCCATCTTGGAAGTTTCTTCCATGCTGCGTATGCATAGAACACCCTCCCTGAACTTGTTCTCATAGTCTTCCTGTTCTTCCTCTGAATCCTTTCTCAACTTCCATTTCTACCACAGAACCTACATGAAATTTTTCATCTGACAATGACTAGGTAGAGGGTCAGTTAAAGTAGTTAAGTGTGAAATTTTGAAAAGCAAGTATGGAGTTAGTTGCCTAATTCCCAGTAAAATTCACTAGGTATGTTTGAAAATGTTATCCTGAAAAATCACTTAAAAAATATCCCCCTCCCCCATTGCTTTCATATGCTTTTTGTCTTTGTGAGTTCTTTGGAGCAGGGCCTGTCACTTTTTATAATGCAAGTATACAGTGTCTAGCACAATTGGGCTTTTATGCTTCGTTTGGGGTTGTGGGCGCCATCGCAATCAAAATAATGTAATGCAGATTCCAGCCACTGTGTATCTTTTAGCCTGGCCATCACTATTTTATCTGGTTGCATTTAGATCATCATCAAAATAGAATTCATAGCTGGACAAGAAGACCCTAATCTGTAGGCTATTAAAAAATGTGCTAAGAAGTAGTACATAGACACCACTGGTAGCAGTCCTGCCAGGGAGGGAGATAAGTGGCTCTAGTACTAGAGTGGGAGTTGACGAATTTCTTTGCATCCTATGTCAACAGTTATGGATTGATCACTGTTGTATGTAATTTCTTGCAGTGATGGACATAGCTCTTAAATGTCACAAGCATTTCTGCCTGCTAGGCCTTGTAAGATTGTGCCTCTTAATATCTCATTTGAATTTTGGTTGCTGAGCAGCACTGTCTAAACTTGTGAAGGCTTTTTACAGAGTTAATGAATAATTTGGATGGTGATATGCTTTTCATTTTTATTAAACAACTGTAGTTTATTTAACTATTTTTGTGTTTATTGATAAGTGATGGAGGGAGTTTTAAACATTGCATAGTATGCCTTAAAGTGTTTAAAATACAAAGAAAATAATTGTGATAATTAGAAAATGTCATTTGGTCAATAAAATTTAACCCCTACGTGAATTGCCAGTTATAAACTTTATCTATTAGTAGCCCGCTTAGCAGTCAAGAGAAGAAGAAAACTTGGCAGATAGGGTATTTATACATATACACAGAGGTAACCAATGGAAGTAGTCAACACATTTCAATTGATTTTTATAAAACATTAACATTTTGGAATATTTTGGAAATTCTGTGTATTCTGATGAATAGTTCAGGGATCCTTAAGGGAGAGACTGAAGTCTAACCCTTGCCCATTATATTTAGGAATGCCCTCTTGTCCCTGGCTTGTTGATAGAAATGATAGGCAAACTTCACCATGATCTGAAGTTTTATGTGACCTTCATAAGTCCTGATAATTTTGGATGCTAAATCAGATTTTTTGAAGCTGAGTTCCTGCTACCCCCACTTTTGCATACTTTTGGCTCTCTTCATACACTGAGGTGAAACAAAAATGAGGAAACCTTTCCAAATGTTATATTGAAAATAAATGATAACATATGCAAAATGGTCCTCAGATGCAAGGGGATAGGCATCAGTAATAATAGAATAATATCAATCAGCCTCAGCATAGCTGCCTGGATTTGTGTGGACATAATGATGTATTATAGGAAATAGGTGGAGAAGGGGGTGAGAGCTGCCGAAATGTAACGGAAAATGGAGGTGTGTAATTTAATTTACATCATGCCATCCATTCTTGGGGAAAATATCTTTCTGGTAGTTAGCAGAAGGCATGTCCAGTGATGAGGGGAGATAATGCTACATGTAAGGCACTGTTTACCATTCAGGAGTATAGGGTATAAAAATGTGTGGAAAGCTTTTCTGAGCAGCTTATCCTCTGAGATGAGAGACAGATGACCTGTTCCTCCCACTCATGCAATTCAATGGTAATTCCTGTATGCTGAGAAGAGTTTCTGCTACACTGTAGTGTAATGCAGATCCCCATTGCTAACTAGTTAATGCCTTTCAGGACAGCATCAACTTGCTGTGGTATCAGTTTCACACTTTGCCATGCTATGTGGCTTTTTCGGGTCACAAGGCCCATTGACATGTCTAACCATTCAGCCCTAATTCAACAAAAAAACACTCTGACTTTAAGTTCCTAATTCTTGAACTTAATAGCGTTTAGCTTATGGAGTGATAAGTTTTTGTGTTTGTACTGGTAGCTTTGCATTTAAAGGTCAGAGGAGAACTATGGGTTTCTTTCTAATATTGTGTTGTGTGGTACAGGACTAACACAAATGTCAGAACATCTATGCCTGTATGTCCTCTTCCAGTAAAGAAGAAAACCAGTGAGAGTTAAAAAGGATGAAATGTGTCACAGGTAGCAGATGCAGGCAGTTTCTCATCAATCCTATCCTCCACCCCGGTCCACGTTCCTATTACAAAATCCAAAGAAAACCTTGCTACATGACAGTGGGCTTGAAGAAGGCATGTTAAGATACATTGGCCATTTCTTGCAGACAGCAGGGAGAGGAGGATTGAAGGATAGGAATAGTATGAACGGAAATTGGCAGCATGTCACCAGGTATAAGGGGAATCTGAAAAACAGCATGGAAAGGCTTTCTTATGCATGATTCAGAATTGCAAATTTGAAGCTTCTTGGTCTTCAAACTCCAAGAGATTTGGAGGTCACAATGCCTGCCCACTCTGTAATTTCAGCCCCATGAATTGTTTTGAGCTCTCTTCCACTGTTGATAGGGCTTACCATGGTAATTGTGTGAGACAGGCATTAGCTGTGTTTTAATCTTGCATTGTTTTGTAGGTGGAACTTTTGGTTTCAGCAATAGAGATGTTTTTGAAACTGAACAATCATGCCCCTGTCTTGTGTGCAATAGTTCAGGTAGCACTTAGAAGAGTCATAAAGTTTAAGGCCAAAAGGAACCACAAGGTCACCAGGGCTGAGGGAACTAAACTTGTTTAGTCTGCAGAAGAGAAGAATGAGGGGGATTTGATAGCAACCTTCAACTACCTGAAGTGAAGGTTCCAGAGAGTTGGAGCTAGGGCAGATGACAGAACAAGGAACAATCATTTCAAGTTGCAGTGGGAGAGTTCTAGGTTGGATATTAGGAAAAGCTTTTTCTCTAGGAGGCTGGTAAAACAATGTAGCGAGTTACCTAGGGTGGTGATGGAATTTTCATCCTTAGATGTCTTTAAGACCTGGTTTAACAAAGCCCTGGCTGGGACAGCTTAGTTGGAGTGGGTCCTGCTTTCACCAGGGGTTGGACTAGATGATCTCCTGAAGTCCCTTCCAACCCTAATCTTCTCTGATTCTGTGATCTAATCTGATCTCCTGTATATCACAGGCTACTAATGCTGCCACACTCATACACTAGACCCAGTAACCTACAAGTATTACAGCCCGCAGGAGATTATATTATTATGTGCCACAGGCAGAAAACTGGAGGGACCGAAGTGCACCAATGCCTGAGCCCCCACAACCCCAGTGGCAGGGAGATGATTAAACAAAGCATGCCTAGATGATCCTGCCAACACCAGCACCGAACAGAGGAAGTGACTGATAAGCTGTCCTGGATGGAAATTCCTGCTCTACTCCATTTATGGTGATTAGACTCTCAGCATTTGAGCAAGAAGCAGCCAGCTAAGCACCTGAGAGAGGAAAAATACTCAGTGCTATCTGAGAGTCCTTGCCTACCCCATCCAATGTTCCATTTCCACGTGTGGTCATCCCTAATGCTTGAGAGGAAGGAGATCACCTCCCTCAAAAACCCCCAATATGCTGTGGGGTGGGAGGGTGGAGAGAATCACTTCCTTAACCCTGCAGGTGTCTGACTGAAACCCTGCAGCATGTGCTTTTAGGAACCTATGGTGTAAAGCAGAAGTGAACTTAAGGGCTGCAGAGTCCTGCTTTCTACCATCACAAGCAACCCCCACTTACAACTGCACTCATACATTTGTCTATCTTGCTCTTAACACTAATTAAGTGGTTTGCCCCCCCAACTCCTGTTGGGAGTCTGGTTCGATCCCCCCCCCCCCCATCAACAGTTAGAAACATCCTTCTAATTTCCAGCTGAGTTTGTTCATAGTCACTTACATTTGTTTGTTCTTGTGCTAAGTGTTCTTTATCTTCAGTAGCTCTTCACCCTCTCTGTTATTTATCCGAATACAATTAGAAAGAACACATCTCCTCTCAGTCTTCTCTTTGTGCAACTAAAGAAGTCAAGCTCCTCCAGTCTCCTCTCATAGGATTCCCTCTGAGCATGCTCATCTCTGCACTTGTTCTGGTTCAAATTAATCTTTCTTGAACATGAATTGTACCTGGCATTCCAAATACAGTCTTGCCAGGGTCTTGTACAATTAATAACTAGAAATGTCTCACCTGATTCCTATTAGTATCATGTTCCAAAGTGGTAGCCATGTTTGTTTAGTTCAGCAAAAACAAACAAGGAGTCCTGTGACACTTTTTTAAAGACTGACAAATTTATCTATTGCATGAGCTTTCATGGGAGAAAATCCCACTTTGTTAGACCCTTTGTATTGCTTTTAGTATCATGTTTGCCTTTGTCACAGACACAATCAGATTGGTGGCTCATAATCATCTGGGATGGGCCACACGGAGGTCTCTCTCCTCCTGTGTCACATCCAGCTGATAAGCCCTTAGGTTGTAGGAGAAATTCTTATTATTAGACCCTAAGTGTATGTCTTTGCACTTTGTACTATAGAATTTCATCCCACTTCTATCACTCCAGTCTTCAGGTCATCCAGATCTTGCTTTATAATATTCCAATCCTCCTCTCTTGATGTTGGCTCCTAACTTTTGTGGCAAACCTCCCTGTCAGCTTTGTCAGGTAATGATTGTCTCCCCTGGCAGGACAGGCCTGGAATAAATCTACCCCACCTGGATGAGTTATTTTTTTACACCCCCAGTGTTCCCTCTAAGCTGATGATGCAGCTGAACAAGTTATGGGTGCACTTGGGGAGCCAGCGGGCAGCAGGGAAGAAGCCTGTTGGGGCCTGGAGAACCAGTGGGAAACTTGCTCAGCTGCATCATCAGCTTAGAGCAGTGGTTTCCAACCTTTTTCAGGCTGAGGACCCCTTTGTAAGAAAAAAAAAAATCTCTGCAGACCCCTTGGCTGATTATGTAATCTGGCTTGCATGGGCAGACTCTGGCCCACACCAGTGGGAGAGCTGGTGAGCAGCACTGCCACTACCATTGCCTGTGCCACTGGGTAGCTGAGCTGCAGCATATGTGGTCCCCTTCCCTTGCCCCTGCCAGGGAGCTGCTGTGACTCCATTCCCCTGCCAGGAGACAGCCACAGACGAGGACAGGCAGCCCTGGCAGGGAGCATCAGGGCTATAGCTGGATTCTAGCCCCGCGTAGGGAAAGGCTCTGCAGACCCCCTGCAATGTGTCTGTGGACCTCTGGGGGTCCCCGGACCACAGGTTGGGAACCACTGGCTTAGAGGGAACATTGCCCCCCCCCCAAGAGTCTCTCTTAAACAGCGTATTCAGGATAGGTCTTGATCTGGCCTGGTGGAGTGCCCCTCACCTCCACAGGGGATTGAACAGGGGTGGAAGGAGTGAGTCCATAATCTGACACCCAGATCCCAGAGACAGTACCTCTCCTTGGCTTCTCCAGAGGAGTTGTAGATGTTGTGGCATTGCCCTGTGATCAGAACAGTATTTCCCTCCAGCTAGTTGCTGAGTTTTTGCTTTTGTGCTCCCCTCCTGGGTAGGAGCTCTTCTTCTTGTGCTGGGGAAGTCATTCCTTACTACTACTACTACTACTACTACTACTACTACTACTACTACTACTACTACAAGGCTTCAGGTATCTTGTGTGTCTCTCTCCCCTCTTCCTGCAGAGGTGGGGTTTTAATAGAGCTGAAGTCTTTGACTGGCCTCAGGTGTGTCTAATTAACCAGCAATAAACCTCTCCCCTGCCTGCAGAGAAAAGGGCCTTTACCATTCTAGGGCTGACATATTTGCCCTCAAATAACACCTGAGTTCTTCTGGCCAGGACTGCACTGGGTCTCTGCAGGGATCCTGAGTCTCCCCCGGAGGAGGGAGGGCAGGGCCTGTGCTGTGTCTACAGCCGGGTTCACGCCTTCCGCCTCTAGCCCTGCAGAGACACCTTTATGGTGCAAGAGTCCAGCGTGGAGCCACCTGGCGTGCACCCCCTCTGCTTGGGCCTACCTCGAGCGGGTTCTGCGAGAGGGTACTCCCCACCCCCCTCTCAGTCCTGGCCCTCTGGAGCTTGTGATCGGGCCCCGGCCCCGTGAGCACCCCTGGCCGCCCCTGCCCCATGCCCCGAGCCAGCTGCTGAACTTGCAGCCGGCCCCTTCCAAACCGCGCCTCAAAAATATCTGTACACGCTCGTGCTTCATACCACCCATTTCCTCGCCCTCGTGTCCCGCCCTGACACTAAGTGGTGGAACCTCATTCCACCTGCAGAGGGTGAGGACCCCCGGTGGGCCAGCCTTTATTCCACCCTGACCCCACGGCCCACCAGGGACATCAGTATGTGGCTCCTCCACAGAGCCGTGAGCATGGGCGTGTACTTGGTGCAGTTCACCCCCTGCCCTGAGGTTTGCCCCTTTTGCAGTATGAGGAAGACCCTGGCACACACCTACTTAGAGTGTGCCAGGTTGCAGCCCCTTTTCCGGCTCCTCCAGAACCTCTTATTGAGGTTCTGGCTGCACTTCTCCCCACAGATGTTCCTTTACGCACTACCCATTCGTGGCCGCACAAAGTTGCGGGACCTCCTCGCCAACCTCCTCCTGGCCTATGCTAAACAGGCCATCTGCAGGACCAGAGAGAGGAGGTTGGCTGAAGGAGGGACCTGCGACTGTGGGGCTTATTTCCGGTCCCTCGTTCGCGCACATCTCCAGGCAGAGTGCCACTGGGCGGCATCCGCTGGCTCCCTCGACAGCTTCCAGGAGCAGTGGGCGCTGTCCGGGGTTCTCTGTTCAGTGTCTCCTTCCGAATCCCTTGATGTAAACCTGTGACCTCACACCCATCCCTGTTTTTTCATTATTTGTCCCAAGAAATCATTTGAAGGACGGCCCAGTACCACTTCCCCATAGGCTGGGAGAGGGGTTTTAGAAGTGGGTGGGCTTGCGCCCACCCACCACCATTTCCTTCAACAGGAATAACACCCAGTGTACAAGACCGGATTGCCCATTCTACCAACCTTCTATTGCTGTACCTCCATGTTATGCTTTGAAATGGACTCAAACTCAAACCAGTGAATAATTACACAGTTTTTGGATGAAAGTTGCTGCCTTTGGACGTTCATGGGGGGGGGTGTAAAATACTAGAAAATCTTACATCATACATTTGGAAGATTGAATATATATTGTTTTCATAAAATGAAATTGATTGCATACTTGAAATGTCTCTAATTTTTCAAATTTGGAAGTTTAGTAGCTGGTTTTACTTTTTTTTAAACACTGTGAAGAGAATATCTGCGGAGGGAAAAGAATCCATTAAAAATTTCAAGATTTGGTTTGTGTAGAAAACAAACAAACAAACAAAAAAACCCTGTTTGCTGCCTTAGGGCCTGACTTTATCACACTTTGTATTAGGAGAAATTTTGTTGGAAGACCCCTACTTTTTGTACCAGGGTTATTTGTAAAAATATTAAATAAAATTAGTCCACAAACCAATCCTTGGGGAACTTTACAAGTCCAATAATACTCTCTAGTCCAGTAATTCACTTTTCAGCGCAACCCATTGCCTTCTTCCCTTTAGCCAGTTCCTTCTCCACTTTAAAATTTTTGTACTCTTCCCTATCTTCTCTAATGTAATAATTCTTGGGGTCCACATGGTACTATAGATCTCTTGCACTTCTCTTATCTAAAAAATCAGTTATTTCCTCAAAGAAGGAAATCAGGTTAGTCTGGCATGTTCTACCTTTGGAAGGCCCATGTTGCATTACATCCCCTTTACTATTTACTCTAATATATTTAATTATTCTTTCCTTCATAATTTGGTCTAAAGCCTTATGTAATACTGAAGTCAGACTAAGGGGTCAGTAATTGCTCAGATCACATTTTTTCCCTTTCTTAAATATAGAATGGTATCATTTATTCTCCAATCATGTGGTGCAATACCTGAAATAGATTTAAAAAGCAAACAAACAAAAATCCTTGCTACTGGACAGCAATCTCATGTGCCATTTCTTTCGGTATTGTGGGCTGGAAGTCATCTGGTTCCTCTGATGTGAAAGCATTCAACTCTTTAAGTTTTTCTTCTACTTCAGATACGGTAACTAGACTTTCTAGATGCTCATGTCAATTACTAGCACTAATTTCAATCAGCTGCTCTGCCTTCATGCACAAGTTACATATAAGCATCTTTACTGAAAATCTAGGCAAAGTATTTAGTTAGTTTTGGGCCATATCTGGATTGCCTTGATTCTCCTTGTTATCTGCGCTGTTTGGCAGCCTAACCTTATCCATCCTTGTGCTTATTTCATTTTTATAACTAAAAACACCTATTATTTATTTTTATATCCTTGGCAAGAGCTCATTCAGCTTGACTTTTACTTTATTCCGATATTATCTAACCCCCATGATGAAGTTTTCTTTGCTGATCAGCTCCTTCCTCCATTCTCTGTAGGCTCGCTGCTAATCTCCAATAACTTTTTTTTGAGGTGGTTACTCATCCAACTGGGTCTGGAGTCATTCCCTATCTATTTATGCTTTTCTGTGTTGAGCCAAACCTTACTGAGGTTTGCCCATGGCTAGTTAGCACTCCAGGTGTCACACATCAAAGAGCACAGGCCCTTGCTTTTGACTGAAGCAGCAGGATGTGTCTACTACACGCACTATGCCCAATGGCCCAATAAGTGCTGCTGTGTTAGACTTAGGCTGTGTGTCTGAAAGACCCCAAGGGATTAACGTGATTATAAATTGAAAGGAGAGTGAAAATTGAGAGTCTGGTCTCACTGAAGGATAGAAACTCTTTGTTTATGTACAACTGGTCACGAGCTGGGCAGATGGAAAAAACATGGGCCTCCCTATATTGTTGTGTCAGAACTCATACTGTAAGCCTTACCTTGAGACACTTCCTGAGATAGACCACTGTAATCCCCAAATCATTGTGTCTTGGCTATCTCAGCAACCTGTGGGTTTCTGCGGCTGGGTGATGATTTCCAATTGGCTATTGTGCTCTTCAAAGGAACAAATAGTTGAATGTAGAGATAGGGGACTCCTAGGGTTCACATACACAGGGATAAATACCGTATGGCTGGCCCAAGTCAGCTCGCAGGGGTTTGGGTCTGGGATGAAAAATTGCTTAGCTGTTCAAGCCTCAGTTAGTTAATCCACTGCAGTCTTAGGTCTTTTTCTTTATCTTTGTATAGACATAGCTTAAGAGAGAGATACTGCTGAGTGGAGCATTTTTACACGTGCAATAATTCATCTTATGGTGAGTCGTGTTCCTGATGTTGCCTTCAAATGGAATTGTCAGTGGAGAAAGAATATGCCCTTTAAAATTTCAGCTGTTAGTTTTACCCTCTGACTTCTTTACTTTTTCAAAAATTGGAAACCCCCTCAGAGTTTGAAGAGAACCTGTTCACCTTTAACCTAGAATCAGACTTCAGAGTTTTCAGATGTACTATGTCAAGACATATTTACTTGAGGTCATGTTCCTGCTAATGAGGTCATGTTTCTCCGTCAACTGTGGGAAATAAATTATTTAACATCACTGGACCTTTGACCCCTGCCCAGTACACCATATACCAAATGAAACAAATGACTACTGGTACAATAACTTGCTCTTTCATAGTATCATGTGACAAGTTGGAAATTTGGTTCATGATGTGTTAATTTCCAGAATTAAGTATGATATTAACTAAATATTGTAAAGGTGTTATGAAGAAAGCACAGGGCTCAATATAATAGTGGTATGGTTGTTATGAGAAATTTTATTTAGAAGAGCAGTAGTTTGGATTTAAAAAATCTAGATCAATTTTAATTAGAAAGCCATTCCCATAGAAGTATTCTGATAAACTTCTTGGGGCAAGGAGTGTAGTTGAGTGAAATGCTTCATCATTTTCCTTTGTTTTGTGCCTTGCCACCTATCCTTACAATAAATAATAACATGCATAACAATAGCATTCCCATTATATTTTATATAACACTACTACTAAATTATACCTGAAAACAGTCAGTGTTATTGATAAAGATTGGCCGGCATAATCCATCTGTGTTAGTATTAATGGGTAGCTTCTTTAATTGGCATAGCAAAGGCCTGGGGATATAGTAGTTGATTCTTCAGCTTGAGTTTAGAACAGGCCTGAGCAACAAAACTTAAATTTGGGTTTCAGTCTGTTGTTCTATAATTTCTTCCTCCAAAGTTCAAAGTGTGTGGATGTTAGCAAAGCAATTTTAGGTGCTGTGTTTTGTAGCACAACAGAAACTGCAGTGACAGGATACATGTTGAAACACTCTGTTTCTTCTCTTGCGTCATCCACAGTAGTTATGATATGATAAAACCAGCCCAACTGTTGCTTCTCACATATCATAGTTATGTGATTTCTGGTGTGGCAAATAACTGAGGTGAAGGTATTAACATAGCTCACATTCATCATGCACTGGCACTTTGTCCTTAGTGCTGTGCTCATAGCCCGGTTGACCAGTATAACATGTGCTATGGCTGGCTGAGTGTCTAGCTGTCTAGGTATCTGTCACAGTCTTGGGAGCTTTCCCATCTGTGTGATTATTAGAACAGGAGGTACAGGGGGAGTGGCTTTCATTATAGCTTAAGACTGGAGTCATTGCTGCATTTTATAACATTACATTACAGGGGCTCCTGATGGAGGGTTCTCTTATTTAATAATATAAACAAAGGGATAGCAGCAACTGCCAAGCAGTGTGGACAAGACTGTTTCCACACATGCACCCTTCTACAGCAGTTCAGGCACTGACCTCCACAGCTCCCCAGAAGTTTTCTGTACATTGGTTCCACAATTTCACCTAGAAATATCTCTCTCCCCATAACACGAACTTTCTACAGGCAGTGGATGTGTTATTTTGAAATGACATTATCAAATAGAACTGAGCTAAGAAGCCATCACAAGTAACTTATTCAACACATTTTGCCTCGTTTGCATGCCTCTTGAATGCCTGTGAACAGACTGTAGCTTTCTTGTGTTCCTTATCAAAATAATCATTTAAATTTTTGTGGCTCATTTGTCCAAATTGTAAGGTGTGTTGCTTAATATGATTGGCCAAATAAGCCACATGATATTGCTTCTGTTCTGTCATTAGCTGGGATTAACTCTTACAACCAGATTTCCAGGGAAAAATGCTTGTAGAAAGTGAATTTGATATTTGCTTTTCATGAGAGTTTAAAAGTGTCAGCGATAGTCATATTCAAACAGGTATTCCTATAGCAGAACACATTTGCTTGTATGTTCTCGGAAAGGAAAACCCACAGGGAATGAAACATTGGCAATTGGAAAGTGAATTTGTAAACTCTAAATATTTGGCCAACTTTTTCATTTCATTAATTATGTGGAGGGTGGGGTGATAATCTAACATCCATATCCCAATCCTAATAGGGATTGTAGGACCCATCTGATCTCCTTCTGCAAGTTCTGACAAAGCAATTAACTACCTGTTGCCATTCCCATATCTGTGTTGAGCATTTATATCATCAGTCCCACTTGGGCATTAGCAAGGAAATAAGCTGACAGCACCATGGAAGTTACAACAGCTTTACAAACACAAAAGATACATCAGTGTTAGCCAAATGGAAAGGACAAAGTAATCAGGGAAAGAAATTTTATTTTTACACTTACGACAAAATTAGTGTAGAGAAAAATCCCAAAGTATTTAAGGAATAGTTGTGTTGTTATTTAATGGAGATATGATTCATATGGATGAATCTTTATTTCCATGTGGAGCCCCATGGAAGTTGGGGTGCAGGGGTTGTCTGTCATTCTAGTATCTGTGTATGAGAGCCTGATTGCAGTACTGGGGACGTAGACTGAACTCATTAGAGGAAGGACTGTGTTTTCCTATGTATTTGTGCAGCACCCAACTGAATGGGGCAGAGACCCAAACAGGGGTCTTCTGGACCTCCTGAAGTACAAAATAACATAATTAATGTAAACTATTTTTTTTTCCTTCAAGCTAGGCTTTTAATTATATTGGTCACATAGCGTTTGCAGGACAATTCTTTCCGGTATCGTGTGTGAATTGGTTCATTTCCTCTGTTGTTACTGGTTCTTGGCAAATGTTTAATGGCTTTAAAAAAAACTGCAACATGTTGTATTCCAAGCTTCTGTACAGGTGTGAGGTAGCCTATTGATTTGCATTAAGGTGCAAAAAGTTAGCAGTCCAGTATTCAGAAGAGGGGAGAATAGCTTGTGTAACAGTCACTTCATTGTTCTGAAATAGGTAGCTTTTTTTCCTCTGTAGGGTTCTAACCAGAGTCAGACCAGCATGGACTGGGTTACTCCTTTTGTAAAACAAACAAGGGGTCCTGTGGCAGTTTTAAGGAGTAACATATAAAAGGCTCCATTGTGTTAGAGAGAAATTTAGAATATTGTGTTTTTTGATCACTCTCTTATTCACAAGATCCTAAAAATGGATGAGTCTTTACTCAGTTTTAATTCAAGGAGAACTCCTTCTCACATCAGTAGGGGTTTTGCCTGGGAAGGGACTATAGGATTTGACCCTGTGGAAATAACTTAAAATTTTACCAGTCTTTGTTGCCAACTTACAAGGATTGATTTCCTTCAAGTCCTTTATTACAGGTTCTATAAGTTAAATTCATCATTTCTTCTTTTAATTTTTATGCTGCAGATTTTACCCCTTTATTTTCTTCTTCATCAGCAAGGACTTTTCCTGCAGCTGATTCCTAAGGTTTTAAATGATTACATAAGCATCCTCCTTTAGCAGCTGACTAATACCAGGGTTTGAATTACCATTGAATAAGAGCAATGAAATCTTTATCAAAATAATCAGTAGCTCCACAAACCACCAACAACAAAACAACAAGAGTTATACTAAATCAGCAAGATCATTTGCAGAATGAGGGGCTGTGAGTCACTTTTTTTTTTTCTCCTTCTGCAAACTCTACTCTGTTTCTTTACTCTGCCTAAGGGAGGGCAGGTGGAGTGGGTAGGACATTGCTTAGAAAGTTTTTTGTTTTTTTTTAAAGCCGACATCATTCAAATCATGTGATCAGCACAGACCAATTGTGACAGGTTGTAGAAAGGGGAACAGTTAAATTTGTAATTTTGGTTGTGTGAAACACTTCTTTGGGCCTCATAAACAACCACAGAACCACAAGTTGGGTACAGAGGCAGTCACACAAGAGCGGGTCCGGGATATTGGTCAGCAGACAGGGCAAATCATTTTGACTGCAAACCACAGAGTTTCGTAGAGTGGTAAGCATCATCAAACCACAACTGATCCGCTATTTCTTTTCTTTTCTTTTTTTTAACAATTTCAGTGTTTGTTTTAGAAAAAGAACCTTATTATCTGGCTTACGTTGCTTCAAAGGCACTAAGATAAAATAGAGTGCAGTGACCAAGAGGAGGGTTATAACAATGACCATTCTTAATTTTTCACTTTTTAAGGTGAAAGAAATCATATATTCCCCTACTTTAAAGAGAGAGTAAGTTTTAAAGAGGAAACTATGGCTTCAAACAGCGTATTTGAGTCATTTCCTTCTTACCAGCAGTGCTTCATGAGAGGTAAGTGCTATTCAAACTTTTAAATATATTTTGGATTGTCCCGTATTTAAAAAAATGCGTGTTTGTTGCACATTTCAGGAAACTCTCATAATATATAGTTTTTCACTTCTGTTTTCTTTGAAAACTTCTTACTAAAGCTAATGTCTGAGGTTACTGGCTTAATAGCTCATTTTTTCAGTCCTTTAGGGACATTACAATAATTCACTTAAGTTGTTCAAATAGCCATTGCAGCCTCACCAATTTTCCTTTTATAAAGCCAAGCATATTATGCTCTTTATATGAGTTACACACAAGACAATAACAGTAGCACCAACCTTTTTGGTTCTTTTGGCAGAATCGTTGCTTTTTAGCTACAGCCATTAACAATAACAGCCAACAGCATGCTACACGTCAGAGACTAAAACAAGCCCACTATTAAACCAAGTGCAGGCTGATACATATAGCCAGCAGAGCGTGATGCTGTCTCATTTTTGCTGCTTTGTCAGTCTGGGTGAAGGAAGAAGCATGCTCACTGGGAACAAGTAAGAAAAGTGCAGAAACTTGCTTAAAGGTAGTTGTAACTCACACAGCTCAGGTGAAGAAGTGGGTGAATATATTTAGTGTTGCTTTTGATGCCATGTCACTCTCTGATGCCTCTAAATTATTTGCAGTAGCCACATCTCATCCTTTAAGGAGAGAGGAAAAAAGTAAACTGCAACATCCAGAGAAGTCTGCCTTTCCAGACAGTGAGAAAGACATTTCACAAGCCTGGCCTAATAATTTCACAGTCCTCAGAAGATCAGATGCTTTAATCATTAGTTATTCATATCAGTAAGCAAGTGAACTAGTGTGAGAAACATCTCTGCATTCTAAATAGCCTGAAACGACCAAACACTTTCCCCTAAACCCAGATCCTCTGACTGTTCAAGCCCTATGCAGGGACATGCATATTCAGTTGGAAATGAATGCAAAACTATACATGGATCACTCATCGATTTGGCAGTGGGGCTGTGGGAGACTAACATTTCATAGCTCTTCAGTTACAGACTGTTTCCTGGCCTTGGTAGTGTCAGTGTGAGTCACCACTTATTCATATTAATAAGTGAGCTGTGGAATGAGGAAGGTTTCTCAGCTGCTTTGTCACTAGCAACTACATTGCAAGCACTGTGTCACTGAATCAGCTCAGCACCCCTTTGATTTGAAAACAGGGTGAATGTACAGAAGAAAAACACCATTAATGCTGTCTTTTTACCCTGCAAATGAAAGATTTTAAAGACGTTTTTACTGGCATCAGAAGAGGTTTCAGTCATGATGAGCTGTATGAGTCACACATTCTAGCAGCATCTTCTAACTTCTACAGCAGACGCTGGAGCTGTAGCAAGAAGCTGCTAACTGCTCGCCTGACTCTTACTGAACTAACATTTCCTTTGGGCTACCAACAAGCAAAGGAAGCAATAATGGAAGAATAACAAGAAGGATCTTCCTGCATTTAGTCTACTTTTCTTTTAAAACAAACCCAAGTGTTTGTTTGCTATTTTATCTGCGGTGCAGGAAGACTTATTGAGGAAATTTTGTTCATTTGATAAGGTAATAAAGAGTGAATCCTGTAAGGCAGTGTTAAAATGTCTAGTGCACAGCCGGCTTGTAGCAGAGTTCATGAGATAATAGGAGCTGTATTGTGGCACCTTATTTAAGTAGTCTCAGGGAAGCTGATAAAACAATAAAGACCAAGGGCCAAATTCTCTCTAGGCACGAATTGATGATGCTCCATTACAGTCAATGGAGCTGTGCTTGTTTACACAAGCAGAGAATTCGGCTCTGGCACATTATTGTCTGCATGGAAAGAGTGTCCAGTCATATTATTATTCATTATTAGTATTACCAAAGCCCCTAGGAGTCCCCATCATGGACGAAGATCCCATTTTTCTATATGTTGCATAGAGACCTTGGATCCAAATCTGAGTTTGATATATTCAGAGTAAGTGAGATCAGTCAATGGGCCAGTTTTTGTATGTTAGAAAACCTTGAGAACAATCCTTTAGGTGAGTTAAAAAGTGAATGTTTCATAATCTCCAAAGACTAAAGAATTTAAACATAAAAGCCTAAGAGAGTTTTCCAAAAGTTCTTATTTTCTGCTTCTTTCTCTTCTTACATGAACTTGAGACAATTTCAAAATACTTAACAAAAGCACTGCATAGAACCTCAGGGCAAAAAAAAAAAAACAAAAAAAACACAAAAAACCATTCCCCTGGAGGAATTGTTCTCAACTATATTTCTCAATAGTGTTTACACAGACGGGTCATTAGAAATGTCCAAAATAGTCCTTTTTTTCCCGCCAAAATTTATTGCACTTTCTCTCAAGTGAAATTATGAGGTAAAGCGGAAAATAACAAGTTGTTTTCTGCCATGAATTTACTTTATCAGTCCACGCAGTTCTCTCTAAAGGAAATCCATAACTCTTTTTTAGCATGATACTATGAGAAAATTGGGGAAAAAAGAGGGGAGTGGGGAAGCAAAACAATTGTTCCACTGTCTGTGAACAGTGACAGACTTAGAAAGCCTGACATATTAATTTAATGTGGTACACCACAAAGGATATGGCCCTTTTTCTATCGCACCACACCAGATCCTCCCTTGTGCCACTAGGTAAAGAAATGAAGTCTGTACTGAAAGCTCTGGTGGAGTATCATGCATGCTGAACACATTAAAATGTTTGTCAGGACTATTTCTAATGAGTGCCTTATTTTTCTAATGGTATGCCTTTCAATATAAGTTTGAGGTAAATGATGGCAGTTTGAAGGAAGAACATGCTTAAGTGCCTCGCTAAACTGCAGCCAGCAGAAAGCAATCAACCCATTTCTCTGTTGAATCTGGGGTTACATTGCCAAGGCTCTTATGCTGTTGTTCATGTATGATCTGTTTTTCCAGCATAATCTCCTATTATTATGAAGGTTTTTTCTCTACTGCAGACATCCCAGGCAGGTCCATCAATGTGATATTGTCATCAATGAATATATCAATGATATATTCGGGGCATGGAGAACATGAAAACAAAATTCACTGGAATTTCTTATGTTTAAAGAATGTATAAAATAAGAAATAGGGATTTAAAATCTGTTTGCTTGAATTCCTAGAATTACAAAAAACAAAACAAAACATGTTACCATTCACTAATGTGGCCAAATAAATTTGCCTGTTATGGAAAAAAAAACAACTGCAAGTCTAGTTGCAAAGGCTTTTAGGAAGAGGCTTGCAGCAAGCAGTGTAATGCTTTGTAAGGGTAGGTTATTATCTGCTCATCTTCTGTCCATTGTGAGGTCTGGTTAGTTATTTCCATATATATGGAAGAGGTTGCTTCCAGATTTTGTCTATTTTTTAATTTAATTAGTGCATTTAAAGCTTTTGGGTAGGTATGGTTTTGTCTGCTTTTTATAAAACAAAAATAAACTCCAATAAGGAGTTACATTCTCTTAGAAAACTATGCGACTTGCTGCACTTACCATTTATTATTTATATTACAGTAGTGACCTGTCACCTCAGTCAAACTGGGACCCTTTTATGCTGGGTAACACACAAAAACCATAGTAAGAGACTGTCATTGCTTAAAATAGCTTGCAGTTAAGTCTCAGATCCTGCAAACACTCATGCATGTGCTTATCTTTATTCATTGAAATCCATAGCTTTGACTTGTCTTGCAGTTGGACCAGGAAGTCAGTAGTCTCCTTGTGGTCACAAGGGTCGGTCTAATCAGAAAGTCTCTGTTATCTAAGTCTAGATTATGCACGTCCCCTGGTTATAACTCACTCAAGAGCTTCTCTGGTTAGAGAGTAGGAGACTTCCTTTCATTTGAGTATTTGTCTCTCAAATATTTTGACCTAATGGTGCTATAATATGTTCTCCAACACCTATCATAAAGGCTGGTTGTCTGAATAGCTTTCTTAATATTCCTCTTTGAATCTAGATGTTGAATGATATATGTGGCATGGCTTCTATTCAGTAGTGCAAATAAGCACTCTCATTGACTGCAGTCAAGGCACTACATATGGTAATCACCACCAGTGATCACTAATGGTCTCTCCAGGATCAGACTTTGATTTCTAACATAGTTTTGGTGCATGCATACATTTGGGGATTGTGTATGAACATATCTACAAGCAAAGTTGATTTTTCTGAAGGAGGTATCCAGTATTCCTTTAAGCATGGTCATGCAATTAAAAATAAATTTAAAAAAAAAAAAAGAAACAACAACAACTTTGAAGGATGGATGGCACAGCATCCCACCCACAAAGTATCCAACCCACAAAGTAGTCTATGAACATCTGAAACAATCTGCTGATATTTGGTACCCTTTGAGTGTTAAGATCCCATTCCAGACTCTGCATCCCTACCAAATACTGCTCATTGAGTGACGACTTATGGGGCTGTTGAGTTTCAAAGCATGCTCAGGAAGGAAAGAAAGAAATTAAGACAGTGGATAACTTTAGCCCCTTAGAATCCATTGCATTATTAAGGGAATTTGTATACAGGGGTTAAAGTAGGCCGGAAGGCCCTGGAACACAGATCTGACGGGCCAGAGTTCTGGTGCCCAGAATCTAGAAAATTTGAGCCCACACATGCAGGAAGGGGGCTCAGACAATGCAGGAAGGGGACCCAGAGATTAGGAAGGTGCCAGGGCCCCTCAAGTTATACTTTAACCACTGCTCATATATTGCAAGTATTAGGAATAATTGGTGTAGAAAAGGCATTTGTTTCTCTGGTAGATATATAGCATCTGACTTTAACTTAATGCTCACTTGGGAAACTCTATTCCTCCACTTGTCCAGGTGACTTTTTTTGGTGGGTGAGTAAAACAACCATATAAATGCAAAATAGGAGAAAACACCTTGCCCCTGAGTGGGAGGGGAGAAGAAGGGAATTTTCCATTTCTTTGCAGACTGTTAGAATTGTAACACTAAGGTAACTAGTGTGAGTATGATAGAATACTACTTTTATATTGTAAAAAGGAAGTTGAGTTAAAGACTCACAAAAACCTTCTCATGCAAGAAAAAAAAACAATGCACAATGTCTGATTTATACAGCCTCCTTTCTGTGTTAGATTCATTTTATATATCTCTATATACACTTGTATGTGTGTTTATTTAAAAGGCTTGGATAACACTGAGAGACCAGAACACAGGAATAACTGTGAAGAAATGGGTAAATTATCTTAAGACTGAGAGATCATAGACTGAACTGGAACCTAAATTCAGTGTCTAAGCAAGTGTTAAAAGTAGTGATGTGCTGACAGGGCAGAGTTTGCCAAGATTCATAAGCCAGTGGATATGACTGATTCACAGATACCCAAAATCATCTCACTCGTTATCCTGTGACCATTTATGGCAAATGGCTACAAACCAGCAGATCTTCTGGGCTGTATTTCAGCAAGAAAACCAGACTCTACTTCTGAGATACTTGACCAGTGGGAAGTACAAATATCTTATTTCACCAAAACATACAACATCCTTGTTTGTTTGTTTTACTGAACTAAACTAACACAGCTACCCCTTTGGATCTTGGCAACATTGATACAGGAGAGCTTGCATTATTTTGACCATTCTAAAAGCTGGAGGAATATCATACAGTTTCATTGCCAATGTATAGTCCTGTATTGGTTCTACACAGCAATGTTTTAGCACTAATTGACCATAATAAGAGCAATATACTTATTTTTAAAAGACATTTATAGTCTTGTGATGATGACAAGTTCCTGGTGGTCAAAGGTAAATTAAGTATTTTATTCTGAAGCAGACACAAGCATTCACTTTATCTCATTATCTTTGGAAAGGGAATCTACACCTAGTAATGGAAATGACTTGTGTAATTTATAAAAGGACATAACTGCTTTTAAAACTTAAGTGGAACCAATATTGAGGAACCAGTAAAACTATATTCTCTGTTTCTAGTCTACTTTTTGAAACCTCAACTGTACAATATAATGGGACCAGGCTATCAGATGGGGAGCGGCGAACTCACTGTGGTCTAGTCCCCACCATACCTGTGCTCTGTGGCTACCTACGGTGCATCATCTGAATATTCAGGGTTTCAGGAGAAGCTGAAATCTCCTATACAGGTCTAATCCTCATCAGCCCTCTTAGGGCTAGTTTAAGACCCCCCCTTGCACCACTGTAGTGGCACAAGACATCTTAGCAAGGGAAGAGAAATCAGGAGTCTTGAATGTTTATTCTCAATAGAAAGATGCAGCCTTTGAGCACATCTACTGAGAGAGCAGAAATCCTTTTTCTTTTCCAGGGGTGGACCATAGTTATAATTTGAAGAATAACTGTAAAAAGGGCGCCATGTCTTCCATATCTCTCTCTCAATATTTTTCTCAGATCAAATTTGCTCAGTTTATAAGAGGGGCATTCAGCCTTTTTGGGTGAGGGGCCACACTGCAATTCTTTTCTCATTTGGGGGGCCTGGTGACAAAACTTTTGATAAGACATACAAATTGATCTGTATTAATAAACTTTAATGATTAGTGTGATATTTGGCATTGCTTTTCCTTGCACAAATTGTCAATGTCTGCCCACACTCTTGATGTAGCAATATGGAGTATTCCAGATAGCCCTGGCCAGCCCCAGCTCCCAGGCTCTTATGGCAACACTCAGCAGGCTGGATAAAAGCCCTTGGTGGGCTGGATTCTGGCCCCCAGACCACATGTTGGCCAAGCCTGTTTTATAACAATAGAAGGTGCTATTTCTTATGGCTAGCCCTGAAAACACAAAGTCAGTCTGAGTTTTTTCTGGTTCTTGTTGCATTGGAAAGTAATAAAGTTTCAACAGTCAGAACTGAGTTAACAGTTCAGATAAATTGAAATAGAATCTGGATCAACTACTCATAACTGTGCTGGTCCGGCAACTGTAACACCAGCGTAAGAAGCTAGGATAGTTAGTAAAGTAAGTAGTGATGACTGAATTGGGAAAGCAGATCTGTGTTTGATTAAAAAGGTATACAACACATCACTGACCATAACTGCTCTTTAAATCTGAGTCCTACAAATCCCTCAGTATTCATTGTAGGGCCTGGAGGCATCAAGGTAGGATTTTCATCTCAATTAACCTTTTTGGAATTGCAGGTACAATTAATACACCACACATAAAGTTCCTAATTTTAAAACAGGCTCTAAGATTTCAAAGTGCAATAATACCTAGTGATGTATCACACAATCCCTTCACTGAAGCCTTCAGATTTTATACATATCTGTTTATTGTACATATGCACATCAAATCCTTATGCTATCTGGTGAGAAGGAGCATAGTGCTTATTGTGGAACAGGTCCTAAATTGCTGTTAATCTATTCATATTCAAAGACCTATACCAGATAAAATTTTTCAAACAATGTGTCATTGGCCTCTATGATTCATTGCTGCAGGATGCCATTGAGGCCAGGAGTTTGGCAGGATTTGTAAAGGAACTAGATATATATGTGGCCAACAATTTTCAGACTTAAATAGCAAGATTTAAAAGAACAGGAGCTTTGGAAGTGTTATAACCACCAATGTTTCAGGGCATAGTCAACCTCTTCCTACTGATGCCTAGGGAGAAACTTTCTCTTGTAAATAGGTTATTCCAAAACTGCCTTGTGCAGGATTATTGGGCTATCTTCTGGAGCCTCTCAAACTAATCACTGTCAGAGACAGGATACGTGGCTAAATGTTCCTCTGATCTGATTCAATGTAGCAAAGACTATGTTCCTATGACAAGCCACAAGCATATACTACACTAATACTCCCTCCACCACGTCCCTTGTGAGGCTGTATAATATGTATATGGAGCTGTGTCAGACTAGTATAAACCTCATAAAACTCTGGGGTAATTTGGTATCTCTGATGTATTTGATAGGCTCAGACTTACCTAAAAAAGTACTTAGGCACTAGAAGAGTACCATATACAGCATCCTTGACTCCAGTAAGTTGAGAGCTAGAGGTGGAAGTGAGACTAGAAATTAAAAAGCTGGGCTGTCAATATGAAGTCTTCAAAGTAAATGACTTCCCTTTCACGTTGGCCCCAACAGAATAAGTTATACATTTAAGTACAAGATGTTTATTAGTGCAAAATATAGAATTCACTATAAAACTGGATGCAGACATTTGAAATGATGTGTAATGGTATTAGTGGATTTGACTGTGTGTCTGAGAAAGTAGAGAACACTTGCAGTTGTTAACCTCACAGTAAAGCTTCCATTTCATCCTTCATACAATCTTCAGTGCTCACCACTTCTGCTTGTGAGGAAAGCTGTGTGAAATTTGGCAGTTTCACTTCACAGAGACTTGTGAAACCATGTCCTTTGGTTTTGATCTGTCTGACGTTTTTACCCCGGCATTTCATTTTGAGTTTTAAATTCCAGTGAACCCAAAACTCACTTGAAATAAGTTAGGGGATTTTTTTGGTTCTGATTTCATGCTGAAGTCATGAAATGATCATGATTTTTAAGCCACATGCATAGTCTGGTGTCAGGTTTGGTTGTGACTGGGTTTAGGGTACAGTTGAAAGACTTGTATCTCAGCAAATCTTTCCATGAATGTGGTTTGAATTTAAGGAAACCTGAAACCTGCTACGTTTCATGTGATTTGCTGTAAACATTTCAGCCAGCTGTACTTTTGAGGAGCATGTCACCCCATCCTTGTCAATCCATTGACCCTGGTAGACCCTTGACCCCTTAATTTGCCTTTTTATGATCTTTCAAGGGGGAAGATGCCCACCTGTTAAAATATTTTTAAACCTAAAAGTACAGTCCCACAACATGCAACAGATGCATAACTTCTCTATGTGACAAATATATTACACATTCTAAACCCTCGTCACACCCACATCTCTCATTCCATCTCATCTGTTTTTATGGTACACACCTGTGGCATGAAGGCAGAGTATGTGGCTTTGGGGTATTCATACATTCATAGTAGTTTAAAATTATTTTGCACCTTTTAAAACACATACACAAAGATGTCAAGATCAGCAAATATATGATAAAGCTTCATGGACAAACCTGGATGTATACTCTGATAACACAGCTGCTGTGAGCGTGTTGAGCTTAGTACGATGCATGTCGTTTCACACCATTTGCAATGTGCATGTGGGCTTTTTCACCTCTTAATGGATATCTCTGTATTGATACTTTGCACATCAAAAGGAAACAGCTGGAACAATTACTTGTGGCATAATTCTTATTTTATAATCCTGTCCTCACTGAAGTTAATGGTAAAATTCCCATTGACTAAAGTGGGGCCAGTTTTTTGCCCCTCTGCCTCATAGTAACTATATATGAAAACCTGAAGAAAAATTCAAAGGTGGGAACAAGGCTAACTTTGAACTGCTGAGTGTCTTCCACTGGAGCCAAGAGAATTGTCATTAAGCCACAGATGTTTTGAGCTATTGAAAATGGGATTGTCAGAACTGGAAGGTTGCTGATGGCAGTTAATCTGTAACATCTTTGCCCTAAACACTTAAACACAGCATGTGTTATACAGGGTGTTTGGGAGTATTTTCTTCCTGCTCTTAGTTATTGTGTTGTATTTTAAAAGTTAAAGAGAAGAAAAGTTACTAAGTGACTGGCCTGATTTAGATGGGGTTGGTCCTCCTTTTAGCAGAGGTTGAATTAGATGACCTCCTGAGGTCCCTTGCAAGCTCAATCTTCTGTGATTCTATATGGCAGGGGTGGCCAAACTTATGAAGCCGCACAAGTCAATTATTAAACCTTCGAGAGTTGCACTGAGGCATATAACCATATACTTCTACCTTCCCCAAAATTACTAAGTTTAAAATTCATTGCACACTTTAATTTTATTATAGAAACAGGGCAAATGTTGATCCTACTAATCTGATTCTAATAATTACTTAAGGTTACCATGAAAACTAGGCTTTTACAGTAAAAACTTAGCTGTCATTGGGTGTAGAACACTTCAGGCTAATGGCAAGTTTCTTAAAATCTGGACAGTAACTTTTCAATGCAGTACGTAAAAGCTCTCTCAGGTGCTGATCTCTAAGTATTGCATAATGTTTTGATTTCACAAATTTCATTGTGGAATACAGTGCTTCACAGCAGTAAGTTGTGCCAAAAATTGAAAGTAATCTACATTCACTTTTAAACTTTTCTCCTTTGTATTTTCATTTCTTCTTATTCCATGTCATGTTTAGGATTTGTAAATCACAATTTTATTTTAACAATGAGTAAACTGCATTAGGGCCTATGAAAAAATTTAAATATGCTACAGCTTCCCCAACCATGCTGCACTTCTCACCCCATTTCTGACCATGCCGCGGCTTCCCTGCTGTCCCTGACTATGCCGCTGCTTCTCTGCTGTCCCTGACCATGCCGCAGTTCTCCCCCCCCCATCTCAAACCATGCCACCCTTCCCTGCCATGGCCTTTCACGAGCTGCACTTGTTCTTTCAAGAGCCTCATGCGGCCACAAGCCACAGTTGGCCATGCCTGCTATATGATGTTGTCTTGCACTGAGCAGCGGGTGCATTGTAGGAGAATATTGATGTAAGGCTGCCTTTATCACAGGGGCATCAAACATGTGGCCCGTGAACCTCTTCCATCTGGCCCATGATTGCACTTGGTGTGACCACACTTCTCTCCTTTACACAGAGAGAGAGAGAGAGTGGTATTGTAGATCTCAGTTTTGCATACAAAGCACTCTATGGTGCCACAAGACAGCTGTAATATTTTGATTTATGGTATATATGGCCCACGTGAAGTACAAGTCTGGCTGGTCATAGAAAATGTGTTTGACACCCCTGCTTTATCGCATACTTCTCATCATATATAGAAGTCCCATTGATGTAAGTATGAGTTCTACTCAAAAGAGCAAGGTGGCCATATGATCCTTTAACATTTACAATAGGCATTTTGTGAGTGCAAGTTGAAGTTGTGTCCCTCGCACATTGCCATATGAAGAACACTGAAATATGAATACATATTACACCTAGGTCACAGGAAGTGCAATCGAGTGTTATAATAGAGTCACTAGATAATATCGGGCTTTAGTAAAGTGTTATTGTTTTTCAAGGCTCCATACGTAAATGTTTCTGATTTTTTGCATAAACTGGGTATAACAAAATTCATAGTTCTAAGTGCAAAACCAGTAACAGGTTGTGACTGTGGGCTGCCAAATCCACATGAAGAATTTTAAAGCTTCAGACTTATGTGGCAGGATGAACACTGCTGTAAATGGAGATATAACTTGATTTAGTGACAGCAGGGACATCTGAACTGCATGCTGGAAGTCTAGCCAGGCAGTAGCAACATACGCTTGACACTTTCATGAGAGTTCAGCTAATGTAGTATCTGTAAAAGCTTGTAGTAGTGTTGTCTCATCACTAGAACAAGTGCAACATGGGGGCAGCAGTGTGAACATCCCTCCATCCAAATGCCAATGCAATTGAATAGCCTGGCCTTCAGAGACCATCTTGAGGAGCAAAAGCATACTATACATTATGTCCCCATTCATATTTTGGCCTTTTATTGAACCTGTACAGTGTAAAAATGAGTGGTGGATGTTTGACATTAGACCCCTGCCCATTAAAAGGAGTGCTATGGATGGTCCAGTGATGGGGGCACTAGCTTATGTCTTGGTAGACCCAGCTTCAAGTCCCTGGTCCACTGCAGATTTCCTTTGTAATACTAAGCAAATCACTTAGATGTAGACATAGCCAAAGAGACTAACTGCTTTGTTTGGACTTGCTTAGTCCAAACTAAGCAGTTTGAAGTTAGTTCGAACTAAACCGTGGTTTTTTAGTTCGAACTAACTTTTTAGTTCGAACTAAAAAAGCATGGCTAGTTGAACTAAAAAAAGTGGGTAGTTTGAACTAACAGTTAGTTCAAACTTATTTTCTTTGAACTAGCATGACTACATCATGCTAGTTTGAACTAAAGTTTGAAATAAGTTTGAACTAAGCAGTTAGTTTGAACTTACCATTCAAACTAGCTAGTTCAAACTAAGCTTTGTTTAGTTCAAACTAAAAATTTTTTTAGTTCAAACTAGGCAGAGCCTAGTGTAGACGGGCCTCAAATTAGTCCAGATTAAGTCTCCTTAATCTGGACTAATTTGCTAGTGTAGACATAGCCTTTGTCCCTAGTTCCCATCTGTGAAATGAGATCATAGCACTTCCCTACTTCACAAGGGTGTTGTGAGCCTAATGACTATGAGGTGCTTTGATTTCTACTGATGAAAAATGCTATATAAGAGCTAGATATAGTTATTTTACGTACAAATAATAATGCATTTTCATCACCATTGACCAGCACATACTGTAGATGTGAGAGAGGTGAGGAATATCCCATTAGCCAATCCCCTGAGTTGTCAGGTCCCCACAGTTAAAAGGGTTAGTCTCTGAAGCAAATGCGAGATGTCTCCTGGTTGCTGTATGCCAAGCTATTATGAAAACAGGAGAGTAAAAAAGGGGATCTCCCACTTCCATGTGTGAAGTTATAATGTAAACCACTAAAGCTTTATTGCAATGCTCCAGTCCTCTTGCCGCCTTGCTGTTCTGTGCTAAGCTCTGTTACAGCAGATTGTCTGAATGAATGAAAGTCCCCACTTGAAGTGTCTAAATCTGTGCATGCCTATTCTTTGTGTTATCTTTAGTTGTGGAAGAACATTTTTCTTCTATTTAGATTACAGTAGATGGTGAGGGCCATATGCTCATTTGGTTTTTAGGCTTGAAAGGTGTATCAGTAAAAGTGCAGGTTTTTTTCTTTGTTTGTTCCCTTACACATACAATTATGCCAGGGCAAGTCCCAGCATAGATGCAATTGTGCTATAGTGTACTGAAATTAAGGTGCCATATACTGGTATAGCCTTTTCTTCTCACCTTATAGGAATAAACTATACCAATATAGTCTTATAATTGCATGCACACTTGGGGGGAGGAGTCTACCACTTTAACTCATCAGTATAGTTAAAGCACTACTCCCTTCCAGGTTAGATCCTGTTTATACCTGAGTAAAGGAGCTTATTCAGATTATAACTATATTGGTATAGTTAAGGTGGGAAAACTTCTATGTATAGTCAAGCCCAGATCCAAAGCCCATTCATGTAAGTGGATCAGGTGCCTCGTGGGCAGCTCCCACCACAAAAAAGTCAGAGTGTTAACCACCCAAAGTCAGAGCCTGTGCGAATGTCGCTTGGTTCAGCACTCTCTCATATCCCGCAACTATATAAATAAAAGAGTGCAAAAGAAAAAGCAAGGAGACTTATTCTTCTCCATTGTAAACTCTCACCCCGCTCCCTTCTCAGTGACCTCTCAGCAGTTTCTCTCCTTTTTTTCTCTGTTTGTGAGGACCATTAGACAAAAATTCTGTTGTGGATACTGGAGATCACATTTCTGGCTACCTACTGACTGGAAGACTCTTTACATGCTCATTAGATCAGCCTCCTTCTTTCTTACTCCCCCTGTTTCCAGCTCTCTCCTACAAAAATTTCATTCTTTCAGCATGTTCCAGACCCTCTCTGAGCCTTGCTTTGACTAAATGGCATTAATTTCTGATCAGAAGTGTTATTTAAACAGAAGCAGTTGGAGTTTTTTCAGACTGTTTCATCTTCCCTTTTGGCTTTCAAAAACCCACTCCAGCTGAAGGGATTAGAAAATAGAACAGGCCCACACTGCAGGCACTTGCTCTGAATCAGCTTTGACAAGCCTTACTGTGTCACATTGGATTAACCTAGAGTCAAGCAAGTGACAGATACATGTTTTAAAACTAGAATGCAGTCAGTTTCATGGTTTCTTTTTTATAGTTTGGAAAAGATCTGCTAAGCCAGAATACTGCCTATTTTCTGTTCTAAACATTTGTTATTACAGATGCTTGCTATTGTACAATAGTGCTGAAGTGCCTGGACCCAGGCACATGCATTTTTAATTGCCTTTGTCTTGAGGTCTGAATTTGCAGTGTCCAGTCTTCATCCTGCTTTTGAGCGTCCTCATCTTCCCTTGATACTGCACACCCTGAATAGGAGGACTCAGAGGGCAGATTCTCAGCTAGTTTAGATTGGGATAACTCTGTGGAGTGGAGCTGTGGTGATTTACTCCAGTTGAGCATTTGGCATTTGTAAAGGCTGTCATTTTAACGGCAACTCCTGTATTTGGTTTCACAATCATAGACTGAAGTAAAACAGCTTTCGTTCCAGAGCAGAGGGAGTAATTACTAATGTAAAATTATTCACTACACTTTCCTTTCCTTTTGATTAAGAATTGCCTTTTCTGTGTCTCTGAAAAATTCTCTCATTGATTCTTTATTCACAATATTTTTCAGCAACTAACTCCCTGTCTTCAGATCATTCACTGCATGTATTCACAATCCACATTAGGTTCGTTGGTTTCTTAAGTCACGTAGCATCATTTATGTTCACTGACTGGGTGACTTGTCAAGCTGACCAAAACAGTATGAACTGCCTATTTTACAATCTCCTGTATAAATGGATAATTAGGTTTTTGTGGGTAGGTGGGCATACAATCTTAAAAATGTAGCTTTTTCTGAATGTTCATACTAGATAAACTCATTTTCTTTTGGAAAATGAACACAAAAGGGTCCAAAACATGGCTGAATTGAAATGTGATAACACATTCAAATATGTATTCATGGAACAATCTTTCTCACTATCTGCTAAACTCTAATTTTTTCTGAAAATGTCTTTCTTTCTGAGATAGTTTTTGCCTTAACATTTCAAGTTTGTTTGTGCAGTATTTGGTAAAAAGAAAAAAATTATTGTATGAAATGTTCACAAAATTCTGGTTTAAAATCTCAAACTTTGCACAACATTCAAACTACTGTCTAGGAAGAGGTTGAAATAAGAATCAACTTTGCAGCCCACCTAAAATAGCCAAAAAAAAACCTGTTTATCCAATTTGAAGTGGTAGTTAATTGTGTTAATGTTCCCCTCCCCCATTCTTTCACTACAGATGAGATAAATTGCTTTGTTGTTGAGGTTTTTATAAATTACTATTTGCCAATTTCAGAGACTTCTTGAGTAAATAATCCTGTACATTTCTAGTACCTGTCTTTCATTGTCAGATTTGTTTAAATTACTGTATTAACACTGAGCCAGGCAAACGTAGACTAAATGCATGTAGGTTAGGGTGGCCACATAGTAAGTGTGAAAAATCAGGACAGAAGGTCGAGAGTAATAGGTGCGTATATAAGACAAAGCCCTGAATACAAGGACTGTCTCTATAATATAAACTAGGACATCTGGTCACCCTGCAGTTGTTAATCAGATAACATGAGTCATAATTAAATCCGAAAACTATGTGGATCATATCTGTGATATCTAAGGAGTGTACATGAAAAATAAGTGCACCTTTTTTTTTTTTGTCACCAGAATTCAACACAGAAAGGGGCAGAGTGGGAAGCACATGAATCTAAAGAGTATAGCAAGAAGGGAAGATATATTTTATTGTGTACACTTGATTTAGCTGCCACATTGCCATATGCCAGGAGATGTTCTGTTGGCCTCAGGGGAGTAACCCCTTAGTTGTACATACCCCATGGTGTATACCATTCTCACTGAGTTTAGAGTCAGGCTTTCCATCTCCATTGGGATCCCCTTCCAATCAACTCTGGCTGTCATGTTTTGGGGTTGGAGGTGGAAACATATACAGCTGTTGATATCTGATACACAGGTGTTTAAAGTTGCGTTTGCTAGCCAGCCAGAGCAGCCACAACAATGGAATATAAGTAACTCCCACAGCTTCTGTACCAAGAGAATAATCCGTTGGCACTCAGCCATTTTTTTAGCAAACTTGGTTATTGAATTAGGGCCACCATTCTCATCCTCATCTTACCTATTAAATTCTGTACCTGTCTTCACAAGCAAGCTGATATTTTGTTTAGAATTAGATAGATACAGGTGGTGAAATAAAGCAGTTCTTCCATGCCTAGCACCTGCTACAACTCCCCTTTGTTATTTCTGCAGTACATCTTGGATTCTTTCAAGGTGGTACAGAGGGTGAGAGAGAAAAGGGACATGGAAAAATAGGTCTTTGGTGTCGGTGATGTTGAATAGTTGGTTTTCCAAGTTCACAGCTGGCTCTGGCCCAGTAAAATGCACATTTGTCCTCTAACTTTAAACGGTTCAGCTGGTTCATTAGCCTTTCTGCTAAGCCTCAGATACTACATTTTCAGATGTTGCATGTGCCAGAGGGTACCACTGGATTTTGGGTTCATATCACCTTATGAATAAAAACAGCAAGCTACTTGGAAGATGGTAGCCCTACTGCCATGACTTGTGACATGTTAATACAATTAAATCAATGCAGAAACTAAAACTGTTCTTCAAAAAGATATATTCTTATATTCTTTCATATAAAATTTGTGCCAAGGAACCATACTCCTCCTTTGGCTGACACCGACATCAGCTCCAAGACAAAATTACTATGATGTGCCAATCAGCAGCTAGCTGAGGGATGAATGATCTGTGTCCCTGAGCTGGTACTTTACAATCATTGCTGCTGTAGGATCTGTGCTCAGTATGTAATGTGTTAAGCTAATTATCTGTTGTGGGAGTTGGGCAATGTCCTTCTCGTGCTCCTTCATGTTGCCAAGTTGCTTGGAGCAATATTAGCCTGCATCTCCAGCACATTTTTACAGTAACTCACTTTGGTGGTATTGCTAGAGAATCTGTTTGTATTAGAGTGTATTGAGATCTGCCTTGAGCACAGCACATTATTACAATGTTAAATGCAGATACTCTTACCATGTTGTTAGTCTTCCCACTCAGCACAATGATGACAGTGCTGGAAAAAGTTTTTTGTCAGATGTGTGGAAAAGTCTTTATTAGAATACTTGCTATTTTTTCCCTTGGTGGTTACTGAATTTCTGAAGTTTTTCTTCATTGTGAAATTTCAGGAGGGTGGTTGTTTTTTTCAAAGGAAAACATGTGAAAATGCAGGAATTAACTTCCATGGAAATTTGGGGGTGGTGAAATTTCAGACAGAAGCACTCCCCTTTCTGAGTTCTTTTTTAAATTTAATTCTAATTCAGAAAAATTTGAGTTGCTGTGTGCAAGAAATGAGCATATGAACAGTCTGGTTTGTCCTGCACTGTATACATCAATGTGACCCAATTTTTTGAGGCCTTGAACATAGCAGGAGAAGGAGAATGAAAAAAGGAGAAGCAGGCTAACTACCTTAAGCTTGTGTAGCTGATTACAGGCAGGCTGTAATTTCTGGAACCATTTTAAAGTGATAGAGCAATAGCATTATCCCCATTTTCCAGTCAGAGAACTGACAGAGGGATGGTGTGACTTACCCAAGGTTGCAAAGGAAGTCTGTGGTAGAAGTGAAAAGAGAACCTGAGTTTCTTGAGTCCCAGTTCAGAGCCAGAGTACCCACAAGACCATCCTTTGATGTTTACATTTGCTCGAGTGAATGTTCGCACCAGAAACCTAAGTAAGAGCTACACTTCTCTCAAAAGGGAACAGAACTTTAAAAGCTCAGTTACAAATGAGCAATACAACTCCAAAAGCAAGGCATAAACAAATGGACATTCATTAAATATGTTGTCCAAAAATGTTGAACTGACAATTTTTTTTGAATCTGAGAGCTGTTTGTGAACATGCTACAAACAGGAAAGAAAGAATGCTTGTTGGAAAAAAAATTATTACCAATTATTTGTTCCACTCTACTGGAAATCATTAAAATTTCATATGCAGGAAAAATAATTTGCCCGGGTTTTCTTTAGACAAGCTTAAAAATATCTCATTTTTCCACCAGTCAGAATGGTTCCTGCTGACCTCCCTGAACACACGGGACAGGCTCAGTCAGTCAGAAAAACCAGACATGCTAGGTGTCTTCAAGCATGCTGTGAAACTTACCAAGCCAGCTAAAAAGTACACCACAAAAAGATGCCCTGAAATTTTCAAGAAAGCATGACGTGTGAGCAATGGTTGTAAGGGGGACAGAAACATAAGTCTGACATTTTTCCTGAAGTGAAAATTGTCAAAGAAAAATGTTCTTTTAAGGCAAATTTTTCCTTTTAGAGGCACTGACCTACTACAGTGATAATCATTTCTGAAAAAAGCCTTCAAGAGTGAGATTTCCACTGCAGATCTCCAAGGAACACCTGGCAGTTGAAGAGTTTGGCAGCCATCAATAGTTCAACCCAGTTCTGAGAGCAGAATAGGTCATTAAAATCTGAAGTATGAATCCGAAAAGCAAATTTTGCTCCTAGATGGGGCAGTACACAAGGCATTGTTGGCCATGTAATCACTAAACCCTGGGCAACAAACGTATTTCCTTTTGCTCATATTTGAATTGTGAATAGAAATCTGTGGTGCCTTAGCTTGCCCACTTGCTAGATGCTCATGTAGACACAAAAGAATTTTAATTAAGGTAAATGGCTTTCACCAGACATCCCCCATCCAGCCAGAGTAGCAAAGATGGGTGCAGGGAATTCTGTAATGCTGGGGAGCGCAAAGAAGGAAAAGGGCCTTGTGACAGAGTGCTGCTGGTGAACCCTGCTTAGCCCCCTGCCATGCTAGCCTAACTAGCTTGGGGGCAGCAGAGCAGGTGACTGGAGTGGGGCTTGATTGCCTAAGGGGCACCTGTGTGGAGGCCCAGGATGAGCAGCCTCCCCGATCTTTGATTACGCCAGGAGCTGCAGCTTACCTGCTGGCCCAGCAGAGTTATAAGCCAAGCCCCAAAGGGTTTGGGAGGCCAGAGGGGAAAGGAGTCTAGGCAAGCATAGAGGCATTGTCTGTCTCCCTGCACGTTTAGCAGCCTCTGTGATGGCTGGCCCAAGCAAGGCACAGTATGGTGGTGGGAAATTCTACGGCACTTTGTAAATGGGGGACTGCAAGCTTAAAGGTCTCTGAGTCCTTTGTGGCGTGGAGGGAGGCTGAAGCGCGGGAAGTGGTGGATAGATGCCCTGCTACAGGCCCCAGGCAGAGCTGATCTACAGCCTGGGCAAAGCCATAGTCACTGCTGCTACACCTTTCCTCTCTGGGGCAACAGTTAATGCGCCTGCATAATCGACCTGTCCTGTCTCCCAGCCTGGCTTGTAACAATGTAGAGGAAGCGTTTATGGAATTGACTCCATGGTAAAGGTATGTTGACCCCGTTCCTCTGTGCTAGGAAGTCGCACTAGCTCTTCTGTGGATGGAGAGGAGTTGGGGAAGGATGAGATTTGCCTCTAATTGAAATGTAATGCTTAGAGATGACAGGAATAGAAATTACAGTCTTGTCTAGAACAGTGCTTTGGACTCCCAGCATGTGATGTGTAGACTGTCTAACACCAAACTGCAAAAAATTCAGGGCACGGGTTTTTCTTTTTAAATCCAGTTGGCTGCTGCAAAGGGGAGACCTTTTGCTTCTTACGCCTTCTTTCCTTTGTGGTGCACCTGAAGAATCTCCCACAAAACAAAAAGTGGATAAGCATTGCCTGTGAGGTGGAGCTGCACTGCCTCTTTCTGTGAAGTTAACGGGGAAGCTGACAGCTTAGATGGAGGTATCCTGTTTGTTGAAAAACAACTGACAGTTAAAGCAGGCTTGCAAGAGCCAGAAAACCACAGGTCTCTGAGCTAAACTGATAACAGGCCTCAGCAGCTTTTGCAGAAGTTCCGTCCCTACTAAGCACGGATGAAAAAAATGCTAAAGTATCACTGGTTCTTTCCTGTTTCACGCTTTTTAGCACTGCCGTTTCTTGCTGGTAATTTATACCACATTTTTTCAGTTACTTTTGCTCATTTTTCAAAGTATACTCCCCTGCTGTAAACAGAGTGACAGGTACAGAGCAGGCTGTGTCTGACCCATCGATGATTCTATTTGCTAAACGACTACCGTGAGAGCCACAGGTGTCCAGAAATTTAGAATTTAGGAGCCTACAGCCCTCATCCTGAAAAGAAACCTGCATCTGCAGTTTAGTCTTTTAAAAGTTTAATAAAAAGAATATCTAGCTTTTATACAAGACTTTTCGTCCTTAGATCTCAAACTGTTTTATGAAGGAGGTCAGTATCATCAAACCTTACACTCAAAACACATTTGGAAGAAAAATGTAATATGGGCAACATGGGGATGACCTCGTGGGGTCCCTTCCAACCCTATGATTCTATGATTCTATGATTTCCAAGTTAGGGGACCTCAGTTTAGGCACTTGACATCCATATTTATGCCTTGATCCTGCCCAAACTCAATTTCTGATAATGCAGACTCTTTTATGTGTGTGCTTAACTTTGTAACCATGAGTAGATCATTGATTTCAGTGGAATTACTGGTTGTAGTAAAATTAAGAACACGCATAAGTGTTTCTGTTTACAGCATTAACTTTAAATAGGTAAGTGATCTTTCCTGGAACTGCTCACATGTTTAAAATGACATACATATGTAAGGCTTTGAAGGATCTAAATAGTCGTAACCTGTGTTGCACAAGTGCTGGGCACCTGTAGTTCCCACTGAAATAAAATGAGAACTCTAGGTGCAAAGCATCATTTAAAACCAGACCATTTTATTTAGTGCCTAACTGTGGATCTGTGTGACTAATTGTTGGTACCCCAATTTGAAAATTTTGACCATAAGGCCTGATATTCAGGTGGTGTAAATTAGTACAACTCCATTAGCTTCAATAAAGTTACTAGAGACAGCTGGTGGGAGTTTTATTGTTTTTCACTGAAAAATGGTCTTTTATTGTAAACAAAACTTTTCATGAAAATTTGTCAACATTGTTAAAATGTTCTGGTCTGTTGCACAAACATTGACATCATTAGTAGATATTTTATTGAAATTGTATTAACATTTTCATAGATATCAATTTCAAATTCAGCATGGGAAATTTTTGTTTATCATAAGCCTGGTTTTATCAATATAGAATGCAGATTTTAGAAAATAAAATGCTGATAATTTTGAAAACTCTTTTGATAAAATCAGTGGGGGGGGGAAGAGAAACTGATCAGCCAATAAATTTTATGAAAAAGCATTTAAATTTGACCCCTTTGAAACAATACATTTTGGAATTTCCAAATATTCATCAAAGATCTTTTAGTCAGTTTCAGTCAGCTCTAGATCTGGGCCCTGTTATGCTAGAAGCTGGGCAAACATATAGGAAAGAGGACATAGTTTCTACGCAAAAGAGTTTACAATCTAGAAAAAGGACCAAGGCAAAGGAACAGATAAAAGGTATGGGAAGGGTGTATAACATACAAGCAGAAACACTGATACCACAAAGACTGAAACACATGTACAGCTTGAAACGAAACAGAAAGATAAATTGTTTTGCACAGAACTGACAACAGTTTAACAAATGTTTGAAGTGCGAGAGCTATGTATAAAGCAATTGTATCTGAAGCCATCTTTCACCCTGCAAATTATTCCTTCCCCCTCCTCCATTTTATTGCCCTCTTTTAAACTTCCTCCAAACTGTCTTTCTGGTAAAAAGAATCCAAAGCTAACCTCTTGCTGTGCTCATTAGTGAGAGCACCAGAGGAGGATGGTTGTTAGGAAACCACTTGTAGCACCCTGATTCTGAGCTGGCACTAGAAGTGGCCCCCAGTGGTGGCTCTTCTCAATGCCAGCAGCTGGTAATTTCTGCATGGGCTCATCTGCTCGCTGGGAGGTGCTAAAATGCAATGCTCCAGCTGTGACCCTAACACGCCCTGTAAGCCAGAGGCTAAAGGGGGAGCTAGACAATCCCAAGCTAGAGGAATGGAGCCAGTCTGCTCCCTTTGCACCATACTAGTGACACAGAGTGTGTGAAGTCCAGAGAGAATTTGGCCTGATATTGCAAGTACAACTGTACTTGATTTGTATAAAGACTGTTTATTAGCTCATTGCTTTGTGACAGCAAGTCAGGGGTTTGCTGTCCAAAACTGCATTGGCCATTGCTTGTGCAGAATGTGATTCTTTACCATGGAGATAATTTTTTCTTTGGCTGTATTTGTCAGGACAGGCTCCTGGAAGCCCTGAAGCAGGGTGGAACAAAGAAATCTAGCCATTCATCCCAACATGACACTGAGCAGAAACCGCTGTAGAATGCTAACATGATCCCCTGACTCAGGTTTGTCTGACAAATCACAGGGATCTGAGGGGTGATTCTGAGAGGTTAGAACCATTTTTTTTCCTCCTGCAATTTTTAATTTTTTTTTTACATTACATTTAGCATTTTTAAGACTTCTTGTTTTGATGGAGAAGGCAGAGGATGGCACAGTCTGCCAATTCACTGAGATATAGGTCGCACACCCAAAGGAGAATGTGTGTGTATCTATGTGCTAGTAGAGGAGAACTGAATCAGGATTGGCCAGGTAGTTTTGCTGGTGGAGTGCTTAGAGAGCTGCCCACTGTGCTTTTGTAGTAAAGGAAATTGTCAAGGTGCTTGGCGAGCCAAAATGTTAGTAGATGTACCTGTAAAGCCCAGAATATCAATATCAGCACACATTTTCTTCTCTTCCCTTCAGTTCACATTCTCCCCCACAAAAATGTCAGTCTTTAATCTGTTGAAGAAATGAATGCTACAGGTGTGTGACTTTGCTGCTGATGCAAGAAAACACCTGTTTGAAGCACTATAGAATTCTCAGAGAAGGAACCTATTTCTAGTCTACTTTCCCCTTTCCATCATACTAATCCCAGTTCATCCTTTCCACAAAGAGTACACCAGGTATGCAAATCAAATGCACGTCTTCCAAATGGCTGTATGTTCTTCATGCTCTTTTTATAGCATATTTTTATCAGTATATCACAAAGTGCTTTATAAAGGAGACTGGTTACACTATCTTCATTTCACATCTGGGGAAACTGAGGCATAGAGCAACAAGTAACTTGGCCAAGATCACCCACCAGGCCAATGCTAAAACTTAAGATTAGGTCTCCTGAGTCCCAGGCTACTGCTCTAATAGCTCACACTGCTTCCCACTGTGTTCCAGTTTCTTGAGGGCCCAGTCCAGGTGATGAGCATTTTGTGTGCTTATTGATACTAATGGGTGTTGAAGATGGTCCTAACCTTTCAGGATTGAACCACGTGCATGGCTTTTGCTTGGTGTAGCTTTTTATTTTATTTTATTTTATTTTATGAAGCGTAAAAGCTTAGAAGAAACCCAGTGCTAGAATGCTAATCAATGGCTCTGGGTTCATAAAGCTGTGATCAGCTTTGATTTCATCTAGCAATTGCCAGAGAAGTGAGTGCAACGATGCCTGCCTTGATGAGTTACAGAGAAAGTAAAGCCACCACAAGTATTAGGTTTTCTCTTGTGGGAAGGAAAAAGCCACGTATACCACTAATTCCACCACAATCGCTCCCCAGTTGTTGATGATAGGCCAGAATGGAGGTAAACTGGGTACTCTGTTAGGCCGCAGATATTACTAGATGACCTCATTTTTTCTGACAAAATTTTAGCCTTTAAATATATCAGGTTTAAGTTGTGTGTCTCCCAGCATATCTTTCTGTGCCTGTTATAGAGTAGTAGAGAGTTGTACTGCCAAAAAAAAAAAAGCACTCAGAAATAAAGTTGCTGTTGCAAACTTCACTCTGGGGTGAAACCTGGTACAAAAGGGCTTATTTAGGGTGGGAAGGGGGTATACAAAAAACTTGGCATCAGCAGGTTTAAAAGGCACTCAATTAAGGAAAAAAGTTCTGCCTTTATCTGCACTCAGTTTCACTGCCTTTCATTGGGGAATACAAATATATACTTTATTTTCTTACTCCTCTTACTAAAAAAAATCATTTCTTGAAAAACAAATGCAATGATTGATTTTGGGAGAAAGAAAACTCTTCAAGATTATATGTACACATGTCAAATCAAATAAACAGACAAACAAACAAAAAAACCCCACCACCAATGTGACCATATGGTGGGTATCTTTTCAGTTAGTGCTGGATGAACCACATGTGAGAGTTTGGACAATTGTAATTTGTCCAGACATTTGAGATCTTCTAACAAAGCTCCACCTTCCCACCTTAGGGCTTTCTCCTACCAGTCTCTCTTCCTCCATTCCCCACCAACTTCCACCTCTCTTAAATACATATGGGCTCTCATTTACCTTATAGGCAGGTTTGGTTTCAAATCCAACTGTCCTTTCCCCCAGAAATGTTGAGCTCATATTTGAGGTCTTGGTATTGGCCTGTCTCTAAACATATATGACACAGGCTGAAGTTTATAGAGTAGGATTTTCATTTCTTGACCATATAAAAGAAATGCTGATGTGTAAACCCTGCATTTCTATTAATAGCTTCTAAAGTCAACTATAGGGTAATTTGCTGTCTGTTCCCTGCTACCTAATTTGCCATACAAATGACTTTCTGCTGATAAGGTTTTTTCCACTCAGAAGGCCATAAAACCATGCTTGTTAACTTACAGTGGAAAGTTAGACTGTCTCCCTCACAGAAGAACTGGCAGTATTGTGTCTTTGTTGTGATGCTGTCTCAGAGTATTTTATTTTCTTAACAGAAATGTGTGCAGAAGATGGCTTGTATTAATGACCAGCCTGACAGAGCCTTTCTGCAGGGATTTCAAAAAAGTCAAAGAGGTATAATCTATTCTAGAGAATTTTTAAAAAGGTCTTTTGAGGATCTTTCAGACAGTCCATTGGAATACAGATATGTTCCTGCCTAGAACACTGGTGGGTACCACAAGTTCTGGGGGCCATTTTTAAGAGCTAAGACATCTCCAGGCGACATGCTATATCATCAAGGCTTTGAGAAGTACTGCACAAATACTTCATAATCACTACCTAGTTAGGCTGTTCCTGACCATCTGTAGTTCTGGGTGAAAAGTGAAGGACTTACTAAATAGATTCATTTCACTTGCTTAGTGTTCTTGAAGGATTCCAGTTTAACAGCCCTAGAAATCAAAATCCGCTATCCACCAAACAAATGGAGCAGAGGCCACAGCAGTACTTACTGCCCACATTGCCCTGACTGTACTCAAGCCTCTTTTGGAAGGCCCACCACTAAGGAAGGTAGGGCATTAACTGTTCTTGCTGTCTTTGGGAGCAGGCTGGAGTGAAGAGGGTATCAGGATCTGTCAAAACAAAAGTGCTAGTTGGGAAAGGAGCCCAGCTGAGAGGAAATGGCTGTGTAGGCAAGAAGCAAAATATCGGTGGATTCTTAAGACATGTCCAGTGTCTACTGCAGTAACTGATTAGAATGGTATGTGTCGTATGTATTTATGTGGCCCCCATTACTATATTATCAAAGCACAGCACAATCTTTAAAGTATTTATCCTTGCATCATCCCTATGAGGAACAAAATTCTAAAATTCCATTTTGAAGATGAGGACTGAGGCACAGAAACTAATGGACTTGCCCAACATCATACAAGAAGCCTGTGGCAGAGTAGGAAATTGAACCAGACTTTTGAGTCTAGAATCCTAACCATCAGACACCTATGCCTTCTCTGAAAATACTGAATCCATTTAGCCTTGTCAGTAAATGACTAAAGATTACACTGCACAACAGTGCAGTCCATGATACTCTGTTCCAGGATAAGAAGTTTATGGAAGTTACATTGAACCTGTTCAATCTAAATTCATAATATGGCAGGTACTGATAGCTTATGTCCTTTGTAGAGCTGTGGGGGGTAGATTTTTATCTACCTGTTACTTGTCTGATGAAGTTTTCTGTTTAGTCATGAATTTTTTATGCCACTCCCTAATGTGCAGTTAATAAAGTACCAGAAATATTGTGAGAGGTTCTGACTATGACCTGTTTACAGAAAACTGGTCCACAGTGATTTAGCTACTATGTAAATTGGGAAGTATGTACTGTTCCCTGCCCCTCGTCCTCACTTCTGTCTTTGTGGTATGCCACAGGGGGCTGTTTTGAGTACTTTGGGCTAACCTGTAAACACTCAAAGCTCTGTGATGGCTCACACAACTTTCACTGACGCTGTCGGTGCAGTTCTTTTGGCATGGTTGAGGGAAGTGGTTTTTCTATGCCATTACATCTAACAATTTAAGTAGGTAAAAAAATGGGTATCATGAGGCTAGTTTTAAGAGTCTTTGACAACAGAGTGAACTGCTAAGAAGCAGCAGCATGTGCCAGGAATGCAGGTGCATTGACTTTAATTGTAAAAGTATTCATTCTAACGTGACCTTTTGTGTCCCTTATGGAAGAATTTGTAATTTGTATAATTTTAAAGGGATATCACCTATAAACAATTAAACAAATAGCTAAACAAATCCCAAAGGCACCTTGTTTGGACAATTATTTAATTTATCCAAACATCTGAGATCATCTAACAAAGTTAAACAATTAATCCTTAACAAAGGCACCTTCTCTGTTTCACTCCCATAAAGGGCCAGCCTCATTATGCTGCCCCATTACAACAAATTAGCCATCTTTTGTTGGCTGGAGATGACTCCTGTCCTGACTTGCTGCAAGGCCTGTTTTGCTGTAAGAGCAACATGTTAATATAAAGTTCATACTGTGTAGTTACATGGATGATTTGTAATGCTGACTCAGATCATTGGTCATGACTATGCATCTGCTCCTTGAGACCTAGCCTTTGAGTACAGGTGCCTCAGTAGGATGCTCAAATCAATGCCTAGTCCCATAAGAAAGGGGAGTTGTGAAGAATGGCTGAGGAAGCTTGAAAAGGGATTTTGAACTTAGCCTTGCGTTGCCACCACCTTTAGTAAAAGTTTGCATCACTGATGCCAGAAGTAGTTTTTGCTTGTGTAAAGGCCTGGATGCACATAGCTTCTGGGGTGCCTCGGCAGTATAAACCTGCAAAGCAGATATTTTTAAGACAAAAGTATAGGCCTAAAAATATATATGTGTACAATATCACTAGCAGATACAAAAGCCTTAGTACAGTTATTTGCAAAATATGCAGGGAAATACAACACCATTAAATCTGAACCTGATTTTAGTTAAGGGGGATTATGCCAACATGATATTTACTTTCGTCACACAAAAAACACTAATTCAAAGTTTATTGCCGGCCAGCTACGTCCTTAATCCAATAGCACCTGCCATAGGACATCTAATAACCTGCTCTTCAGTTTAGAGGAAAACATACAAAAGAGAGTCTGCAATGTGACTCAGATTACAAGCCAGCTGCTTACTAAAATCCGTTAGGCTTCTAAAGTAAAGGGTGCAGATCTGATTTGTGGTTTTCTATAGACTTTATTTAAAGACTGGAAAGAACACAGCACACACAAAAAGCTGAGGAAGGAGAGCGGTTTTATAAGCACGCCGAGAAGAATGCCTAGACTTTGATTTGACACATCATAGTAATTGGTATTAACAAGAGATCTTAAAGTATATTATGTTTCATCACAATAAAGGCTCTACCTTCCACATGGCAGAGTCTACTATTGATGGTAGTAGCACGTTATGATGTAACTTGAAAGATGAAACACAATGTTTGGGATATTTAAAGAAACAGACTGGGATTTTCAAAATTTCCTAAAGGAATTAGGTAACATAGTTAGATTAATAATTCCCTAAGGATCCTTTGAAAAAATCTCTCTCTGAGATTGGGATATTTGAACTGAAAGAGCCATATACTCCTTTCAGTTTTCCGAGGAACTTGTCCACTGATGTCAAGTTTGGAGGAGTTACACTATACCAGAGATTCAGTTTAATTTTTTCCTTTGCCAATCTATATCTTTTCCAAAGTTAAAAAAGAGTTAAAAATTACAACATTAGTAAAAGAAGAAAAGAAACATGAAAAAAATGGGAGAAACAACCCTGGACACAATCCATTTTATTGCACTCAGTAGCAAAAAAAAAAAAAAAAAAGTGCGGGGGAATAAACATTAGTATTTTTTGAAGAAATATATTGTGAATTTTTTAACAAAAAGTTCTGTATCAGACCTTTTTAGAATGTTCATGAACTTGTTTTTCTGCCTTTCAGTGAGTTCTAACCTAAACAAATCATGATCAAAATTTTCTTTGCAGAGATGGGATGTGCTAATCATCTGGTAGATTGTTATGATCTGATTGTCAATGAAAGAAACTTAAAAGTACTTCAAATACAGGGTTGCTAGGACACACCACTAAAACCAAGCAATTTTAGTTCACAAATGATCAGTCTCAAGTGTATACCCATTTTTAGCATAAGCGAATCTTCAATATAATTAGCATAACTGAATTTATGGTAGTTTTAAAGGGAAAGGCTTTCCAGGACAGAATTGGTCAGTGTCAGGACATCGCTGTCTGTTGGAAAGGAGGTGGTGGAATCTCTGTCTTTGGAGATATTTAAGGCCCAGTTAGACAAAACCCTGGGTAGGATGATTTAATGAAAGTGGTTTGGCAGGGGGTTGGACTAGATGACCTCATGAGGTCCGTTCCAGCCCTACGAGTCTATGATTCTAAGGAGTTCGGGCTATGAGGCTGCTCAGCTGCCATGTAGATATATGGGCTTGGTTTGCAGCTCCAGCTCTGGGACTTTCCCGCTTTGAAGGGTCCTAGAGCTTGGACTATAGCCTGAGTTCAAATGTCTACACTGCAGTTAAATACGCTGCAGCCATGAGTTGCAGTGTAGACATACCTAAGTGCCTAAGGCAGCTGCAGAATCATTTGGCCCTGAAATATGTTTAGCTGTTTAAATTTTTTGTTTGTGGTAAACACACTTAATATATTTTCATTGGGCCAGGGCTTAAGAATGAATTGTCATGACTTTCATAGTGTGGTCTTTCCCTCGGGCATTTAAAGGCCTACACAAAAGCCCACAGACTTCAGTGGGATGTGGTCAGGCCCTTACACAGGAGTTAAAACAGCAGCTATGCTTAAAGATTTTTCTGATTCATATGTGTGGTTCCAATATATCTTTCCCTTGAAGTTCCAAATGTTAAGAACTATGTCTGCTCTAGATAACTTTGTCACACAGAGTTTTTGTAGCAAAACATTTTGTGCAAACAAACTTCACTATGGAAACAAATTAGCCCCCAACCCAGTCAAAATGGCACAAGGTTAAAGATGTTGTACTGTTTTCCTTCTCATAGATCAAATTTCCATTTGATGCTGTTTTAAATTCTTTATGGAAAACAGTAAAAACCTCCGATAATTACCTGTTATTCAATGCACACATGACTGCCTTTCTTTTTGAAAGCCATGCATCTGCCTCTCATTTACAATAATGAGAATTTTTTCTTTTTGGACCAGTAGTTCTTTTCATGTATGTTCCTATTTGATATCTCAATGTAGAAAAATTTAATCTTGTGCTCCAAGCTTCCCATGTTGAAAACCATTGACTATCATGCCATAGTGACTGTGGGCTTATTCGTTTGATTTAGCAACATACACCCGCTTGCTATTTATAGCAAACACTAATTGTATTATTACTTCATCAAAAACAGTTAGCAGGATAGTCTATTCTGTGCATCTGAGGAGGCACAACAGGGAAGGTATGGGCCAGGAGAAGTGATATCAAAGGTGGCCTTAAGCCACCTATCTGCTGTATGGAAATTGTATGTACTGGAGGCAAGTGCAGCCTCTAGCATAAATGACATCTGGTTCCCAATCTTTTTGACTCAAGGGCCACAAATATCATTTTTACAACCCTGAAGGGCTGCCAGTCTCTGCCAGCAGGTCATCACCCCTCACACACACTTCAGCCCAATGGAAGGAGTTCAGAGAGGACGCAGACTCCCCACTGAACTGACATCTCCCTGGCTGCAGCAAGGAAACCACAGGTATCCTGTGTGCTCCACCAGTGTGCCTAGGCAGTGACTCCCCTCTGCAGCCAACAGCAGGAGGGCCGTGGGCCACTTTGAAAGCTCCCATGTGCCCACTTTTGGTCCCAGAGTCACAGGATGGGAACAAATGAATTAGAGCATCCCCAGGAACTGGTCTGATTTATGTAAGCCTCCTTTTGAAAGCAAACAGTCTGTTGCACAACTAAGATTAGCCAGTGCTTAAAGGGCTGGGAGTGAGGGTGGCTAATCTGACCTATGCACGGAAGCAATGCAGCATGGAGCCATATATATCTGCAGAGCTCCTGTGTCAGGTGGATTCCCTTCCAGGTACTTTGCACAAACAGCTCAGTGGAGTTAAGAATTTGGTGCACTGTCCTCTATGACAGTGCCTAGAGAACTCAACCAAAAGCACAGTTTCTTTGTCCTAGGTACTTTTAGTAAGAAAGAGTGTCTCTGGGAATGTCTTCCCTGATGGTGGCAAATCAATTCTTTGGGATCAGTTAAGTGGAAGTGGAGACCTGCTTAATCTCTCTGGAAGTCAATTTAATAAGTCTTTTCCCAGAAAAAGAGTAACACTCTGCTGATAGGAGTGCAGTTCCAGGTGGTGCAGCAAAGTGAAGATGTCATGGTAAGGAGGAGTTAGGAAGTCAGTGGGAGATGGAGATACGCAAGGTATGTAGCTTGCTTTATCCCCTGTCGACTGTTGCCAAATTTCCGAGTCAGCATAGACCAGACTTCTACCTCAGCTTACAATACAAGCAGGTGAGACAGATAAAAGGGTGGCAGAAAGGAGATCGTGTTTACCCACTCCCCCCTTCATTTTACAGGTAGTGCAGACTAAGGTACAAAGAGAATAAATGACTTGCACAAGGTCACACAGGAAGTCGGTAGCAGAGCAGAGAACTGAAGCCTGGCTTTCTGAGTCTGTCAATCATAAAAGCCATTTTTCCCTTCCAAAGTATTAAAATTCCTGTGGGTTTTTTTTCCCCCTATCACCAGGTCAGACATATGAAATGGCTTCAGTATCTGACCTTGATAGAAAACTTTTATTTTCAAAATTCTCCAGAGTTGTTTGGGTTTTCCAGGGCCTGAATGATTGTTATCATCTGGGCCTTGTCATGTTTCCATAGTCATGTGGAAATTCAGCATTAAACTCCTCTCCAATGATGCAAGCATCCCCATGCCAGTGCAAAAGAGCTTCCCGTTGTGTGTTCCCAATTTTCTCCTATCTAGTTTCAAATGACTCAAATAATGGGTTTTCTGACAATTTTGGGAGCCTATTCAAAAGGCTACATAGACCACACAATTGGTGCATTTTCCTAATGTTCAAATTTAAATTTTCTTTCCCTCAATTACACCCCATAATGCCTGTTCCACAAACAACATTGTTGGGCTGAGGGAAACAGCCATAGGAGTTAGCAGAACTTATACCAGCATGGCTCATAAGTGGAAAATCTGATTGCCTTTTGAAATACAGGTGAACGCATGGTGTGTGGTGATATATTTTGGGCTGTGACTAAGAGCTGGGCAGTCAGCAAAAATCAAGCACCTGCATGATACTCTCCAGCCACTTGGCAGCATGACTTCCTTAGGAGTTATGGTAGCATTGTTAGCTGTCCCTTAGCTTCTTGCTGAGTAGCTAGATGGTTAAGAGGAGGAATTAACACTGCTAGAATTTCTGCTAGAAAATCTGATGTGAAGTAACATGGATGGAAAATTCTCTTGGCTTTTCCCCCATGTATGCACAGAGCTCCAACCTTGAAGGCAGTAGGTATGTAGCCTGGGACAAAGCCACTGTTCTTATTCCACAACCTCATTCCCTTTCTCACTGAATTTTTCCTTTCCTTTTCCATAGGCAAAGACAAGCAATTTCAGGCCCAGGGTGTGGCTCAGTCTTCTGTCTGTTCTTGTACTTTCTTCCATGAAAAAAGTTCTCATTTTGCACTCTGTAAATCAGAGCATCACACATTATTGTATAGGAAAGCTGGGGTAGGTAATTTCTAGAGATGGCTGAAATATACTAATTAGAACTTTCTATCCCTTCACTGTACTACTGATGGAGTCATAGTACTGAAAGAGCCTGAATTAACCAGAGAGAGAGAGAGATGAAGAATGGGGTAAATGAAGTACAGTTTTCTTGGGGGGGGGGGGGACACCAATGTAAAACAGTTTTCCTCCAAACTGCATGTCATGCACGGAAGACATGATGGTGTGGTATAAAGGTGTTGGTGGCACTCATTTGAGATCATCTCAACCATGATTAGTCATAAGTAATGTGGTCTTTATAAACTCGTGTGTATATAATTAGGTTTTATTATGTAAATTGTATCTATATTATTTCCACACATGTATCATAGTGTATTTATGACAAACATACACAGTCAGTGTATTCAAGAGCTGGGTATAAAATAAACCTCTAGATCTGAAACTTGAGGTGCGGGGCCTGTTTTTTGTGTGTGTATACTTGCAAATATTGCACATGTATAGCTGTAAAATACTGTGTGTGTGTGTGTGTGTGTGTGTGTGTGTGTGGAGAGTGAGAAGGGGCTCAGTTCTCTCTCATAGGTTTGAGTCCATTTTCTTGAATGGAATCATTTCCGAACTATGCTAGTCTGAGAGGAGAATAAGGCCCTCTCTGCATGTGAGCATGTGTGATAGATTTGTGTATATATACACACAGACTGTAAAACTAGAGTGGAGTTCTCCATCATGGCAGCTAGTATGTTGTTAGAGGAACAAACAGAAATATCAATGGTCTTTTACTTCTCTGACATTCTCTTTGCTTCTCCGTCTGTCTTTAGGAAAGTTAGAACTGCGATCAGTATAGCAGAAAGCAAGAGAAACAGTCCAGTACTCTCTGTAAAAGGTCTGGAAGGTCTTCCTGAAAACTGTGAAAATCTCAGTACAAAAAAATTGTAGATTAAAGGAGTTTTCAGCACAATTTTTCACTGATGACATCCACAGAATGAGAGAGGAATTTTCCCTTTCAAAAACTGTACAAAATGGAAATTGGTGTAGCTGAAAGATTTAAAAAAAAAACACACCAGAAAACAAAACAAAAAAAACTGGAGTTACATGCATGCAACTGTGTAATGTAGTGGGAATAGACTGAGAATGTGGAACAGTTTTATTGATACTGCTTTATGAGTTACAGGAAGTACACCGAAAGCAGTGCAATGACGTGCTCCTTGGACTTTAATTAAGCAAGCTGATTTGTCTGCTGTGGCTTAAGGAAGGATTTGACTCATTAGAAACACTGAAACCAAATTGCACTGTAACTTTGTTTCTGAAAGTGCTGCCAGCTTAGAGGCAGGACTTCAGTGCATGATGTCAAAGCACAGCTGTATAGCATACTTGCGAACATGTGCGTATCCATAAAATACCCACAGGTTCCAGGCAGTGGGGCTCGGGAGGGATTGCTCTAATTCCGCTTTTTACACAATTAATATGGTATAAACAATGAGCGCTTAATGTAAAAGAAGTAAACCAATAGATAGTTGTAAAAATTGGCTTTTTTTATGTTCAGACTAATTAAATTACTCAGCAAGAAAAAAATCAGTTTGGTCTGACTTCAATTTGACTGAAGTCTGGAACCAAAAATGTGGTGCTTTGAAGGACAGAATAGGCAGTTTCCTGAGTCATAAATTGAGTCACACAGGGCCCAACTGGTGTTTCCAGGACTGCAGACAAGCTGTTGCTCTAAGACAAAAAGTAAAACGACTTTAAAAACAAACTAGAAATTGTGACAGATTTTCAGGAGGATTTGGAATGTCCTCCAAGCATCACCACCAGAGTACACGCTGCCTCTCTGAGAATGTGAGCTTTTAGCCGGCATCGTTCCTGTATGTGGAAAGGGTGGTCAGAATTGAGAGCAACCCAACAGCAGTTATCCCTCTAGGGAAGCTCAGCAGTAGAGAGCTTTACTATGAGTCCGCTGTGTTCTGAAAACTAAGGACAATTTGCAGGACTAAAAGTCTCAGAGAGTGTCATTTCTAAACAGGCACATCTGAGGACTAGATGACTGCAAGAGGTCCCTTCCAACCCTACATTTTGGTGAATCTATAATACAATAAATAAGCAAGTAACCCCCTATAAAGTAAAAAAGCTGTTTCTCCTATGGGCTATGAAGGAAGAAATTGCCATAGTTGTGTTTTCAATTCTTGGGAAACACTCACAGGCTACAGTGATGAATACAAGATACTAATAAATATCTACATATAGGAACATTAATCATTACTATTCAGCCATGCTGAAGAGCTCCAGTTGGTTTGGCTGCTCCATTGTTTTGGTACTGGACAACCAGAGGAAGAAGCTACTTCCAGAGACATTGATGGATGTCTGACCTGTTAGTCTCCAGGTCCAATCCCACCCTCATTTGTAATGACTGAAAGCTGTTACCCCCCTGGTTATATGGAAGAAATGGGGTGTTTGAGGCATATGCGTGTGTCGGCACTAATTGACGTCCTGGATGGACATCCCAGCAGATAGCTTGCTAACTGAATGGTCATGTAGGCTGAACTCCTTGCTGCCATTGGAGGTGGTCCTCCAAGAGAGGGTGGGGCATGCTGGAGGGTGATGGGGAGAATCTTGCATCACCGCTGTCTGTGTTTTCTGTTTTATGGATCAAAATGGGGGTTAATTGCCATGGCTGTCCATGAGGCATCTTTCACAAGCAAAGAATTCAGAGGCACAGACGAATGTTTATATTAATACTTTGGGACTGGTGCTTATGATTTCTTACTGTAATGTACAGCATCATAAGTGGTTATGCTAATAAAGGAGATACCAAGCCTCCTGAAGCAAGTAAGTTAAGTGATAGAGAAAGACAAGAAGAAAAATACCGGAAAGAGCTCAACAGTTAAACCTAAAACGAGAAGTGCTGGACAACAATAATACATCTCTGAGTTATCCTTTACCCCTCTTTTCAAAAACGTATTTAGTCACTACTCCAGATCGTAATTCCTTGCTGAACATTGTTTTTGGTCCCAAAGAGGTAGCAATAGTCTGTATAATGCAGGAAATAATAAAAGTCCAGATTTTGCCTTCACTTACAAGTGCAACCTCATTGACATCATATGTAGATGAGGGCAGAATTTAGCCTTGGTGAATGTTTGAAGGAGTAACTGAAATACTGTTCTGCATAGTATCTTATGGTGGCAGTGCCCTGGATACATTCTCTGATACATGAGGAAGATTGGTTTTATGGCCAACACACAACACTGGGAACCTAGTAGTGTCCATAGTTCTGCCACATAGTGCCTGTTATGCCCAACTATATTTTCAGTGATTCCCCCAGTCCATGAACTATCCAGGAACTTTCTCTGTCCCTTGGAGTCCTGCAGATTTCTCCTTTTGATACCTGTTGCCTGTTTATCCAAAAGTTCATATGAGCAACCACCTTGCCAGACTGTAACATGGCTGCTTTGGTTCCATGCCTGAAAATAGAAATCCCGCCACACTGTAAGGAGTTTCATATTACTCTGTTGAATGATTACATATTCCTTTTTGGCAAGAGAAAGCATCTAAAAAGAATAGGTTGTTTGCAGTGATGTAGACTGTCAGAAAATTTATTTGACTTTCCATGTGAAGTTAAACTTTTAGACAAATATCACATTACAGTGAAGCTTGACAGCAGGAGTCTATGTAGAAAGGAAAGACCACACTACTCAGACAGAGGATGGACGTGAGTGGGTAGATGAACCAAGACTTTGCTTTACTCTTTTTTAAGGTGAATCAGAGGCACAGCTGCACATCAGCGCAGAAGTCCCCCCAACAGCTGTTGAAAAATGCATGTGGTGTATGGGCTGGATTGTGCATTACTGACTCACATTGTAGCCTCATTGAAGCCAGAGGGACTACTCGTGTGAGCTGGGACTCACCGACATGAGTCAGGGTTACACAGTCTAAGCCTGTCTAAATCCAAGTTCTTCCAAGAACAAGTGAAAAAAATGATGAGGTAGACTAGAAAATCTCCTAGCAATCAACAGCTTTCTTTGAAAATACATATAATGCTAAATGGAAGGACATGCTTGGTCCAATCATAGAGTAAGCACATAGGCAAAAGATGGCTAAATCCTGCCCTCTGGTGTGCAAGATGAGGAAAGGGTGGAAGGGGTCTTCCCATGCACTTAGCCAGGAAAGTTCCAAAGGGGCAGCTGTGTTAGTATAGTGCAGGAAAACAAACAAGGAGACCTCTGGCACTTAAAAGACTAGCAAATTTATTTATTGCATGAGCTTCTATGGGAGAAGATCCCACTTGAAATCATCTGACAAAGTGGGATTTTCTCCCATGAAAGCTCATGCAATAAATAAATTTGTTAGTCTTTAAGTGCCACAGGACTCCTTGCTTGTTTTAGCCAAGAAAGATACTCCTTGGCACACAACTGCCCAGGATGGTAGCATACTAGGGAAGGTATATTCTCACCAGGACATGTTGTCTCATTAGGACGTCCTCAGCTGGTGGCAGCTGCTGCTGTTGTTGAACATGTTTATGGTGGTAGTGCTAATGCAAAAGCCAACAACAGAAATCCTATGTCCACTACTCCAGTTTAGAGAGGAGCAGGAAGCAAGCCCTGGCAGCACATTGCAGTGGCCCTAAAGAGCTGACTAGTTTCTCAGAGCATAAAAATACCTATTTTGGCAGATGTGTGGCCAATCATGTATTCGCTCCCTGCCTGTACTCCCCTGATAAGGACAAGCCAATGTTTGCTGTTCTTCAACGAAGCAGTAGACATGTCTCTGCCGCTGTTATTTATGGACCACTAGCTACCTGTTTAGATGAGGCATACTTTGCAGAAAAGTTGCACCTTCCCTGTGACCAGCTCAGGTCACACTATTCCAGGAACATTTCCCAAAATAAACCTGGAGACAATTTTCTGAATCTTTTAGGGTGCTGTTTCCATACATGCCAGACAATGGAAGTTGTGGGGTTTGTTTTTGGTGGGGGGGGTTGTTTGTTTTTGTTTTGTCCATTAGTATTAGTGTTCTAAATGGGACTTGAATCATTTCTACATCCATTTTCCCCTGATGAATGGAATGTGACTTGAGTACAGCGTTTGAGAAGCTCCTCCTGAGGTGGCTATGTTGCTTTTCTGTGCTGCTTTTGAGAAAGCCATAGCCCTGTAACTGTTTTACAAGAAAGGATTCATGCACAGTCCTAAGGCTGGTGATGTCATGCAGGAGTGTTCTTTCACAAGATTAAAAAGAAAAAGAAAATGGATGAGTCAGTTCTTACAGGCAGCTTTTCCCCTTCTTGTTCACTTATCATTGAAGTGCAAATCACAGCTTAACTATGTGTGATTGTAAATTTGTTTGGCACAGTTGTGTCTAAATGTACTGAGTTTCCCACTTGTGGGAGTTTCCCATTACCCTTGCTCCTCTCTGACTCACTTGCATGTGATTTCACTACCAGCTGTCCTGCTGATCCAGAAGATCCAAGATTTCTTCATATATATTTAAACTGTACAGTTCTGGCATTGTGCATATAACATAATATATATCCCAACCCATCAACATTTCACTTTAATATTAACTTGTCTGTGGTCACTCCTTTTACAGCCTGGAAAACCAATTAGGATGCACATTTCCAATAAAAGCAGTGGGGAGTATTAGCCATGCAGCTCTCCTTGGGTTTAATGGGTGCTGCATGACTAAAACCTTGTGCAATTGCTTTGTAAATTATGGTGATTTTATTATATTGTTTTTTGATGACAAGAGTGTGCCTTAGTTTTCCTGTTGGTCTGCAATCATTCAAATGAAGTCCAGCATAATAAAGAGAAGGCCAGAAAAAAAATAAATACCATCTAATTATCAAACTAATTTTGGAGGATCAGGTTATGAAGCTGCTGACAGACATTATAATGTCTGTGTGATTAAGATTATTACTATTTGTTTCATATTTCTATTGTAGTAAATGCATGCCCAGAGGTCACACCAAGGCACTGAACCAGATTGTCATGTGCTCCGAAAACACACCTAAAGACATGGCCCCTGCTTCAAAAGAGCTGACAGTTTAACAATGTACAAAGGGTATGGGGAGAGTGCGGCAATAAAATAGATAAAATTTTTCTGTGCTTGTATTGCATTCTAATTAATAACCAATGTGTAAAAGTGTCCACTAATCCTATTAAGCCATCAGTAATTGGTTGTGCTAATGTGTTAGAATAATCAAGTAGGATTAGTCTCACCTTTTGCCCAGCAATTTGATTTCAAGTCACATGCCCAAGATTGGCCTGGGTTTCAATGCTGTCACTACAGTGTTACGAAAGTTACAGCTGCACTCTCAGAAAGAATTGGAGAGGTAGTATGTATTGGAGTAACTGGAGAGGTAGTATAGCAGGCTGAGCAGGAGACAAAAAGCCAGGTACTCTTGAGTTCTAACTCCAGCTTCTCACTGATTCGCTATGTCACTTCACAATCTCATCACATGTCCTCGCCTGTAAAATGGAGATAATACCTGCAGTACCCTTTATGTTCTGTGATTAGTTAAGTAATAACTAATGCTTTGAAATTCTAAGTGCTGTGTCATTAAATTATGTTTTTCATTGAGATTGTTTTCTTGTTGTCAGTGGATGGTTTTTCAAGGTGGTTAAATTTCATCACTTTAGCTCAAGTAATTTGTTTTAGCATACATTGGAGGGTGTAAGCAGCATTCCTTGAACAAACAATCTTCCCCCTCCTAATAATGGGTGTTTAATAAGGCAACACAAAACACGTACAGCAATGGCATCTAGCACCAAGACATTCCAGCCATTATAAGGAAAATGCACATAAGGAACCAAATTTTGTCCCTGCTAAAATCCATATCAAAATTTTCCATTGATTATAAAAACACCACAATTTGCCTCAACTTTTGAACTTTTTTGTCATGTTTATTTGGGGACAGAAGGAAAACTTATCTTTGTGACATCAATCAGACACTAAGTTCTGCACCAATGAAAAAGTGTTTTCCAAGCATATGAGAGAAGAAATTGCAGGGCCGGCGCAACCCGGTAAGCCGGGTAAGCATTGGAGGGGGGCGCCAATGCTTGAGGGCTTCCACAATGGGGACCACACCATTGCACTCCCCTGTGATATCACTCATCTGCACCAGCGTCTGCTGCATTGGGGGGGGGGGGCGCGTCATAAACGCTAGCACCTTTCCTGAGAAATTGAGACCTTTTGGCTTTGGTTATGTCTGCTGACCATGACTACTCTCCATAGGCTATCATCTTGCTCTCTAAGAGCCAGATCCAAAGCCCTCTGAGGTGATGGGAGTCCATTGATCATTGAATCAGGCATATAATTCTAATGATTATTTTTTAAATGGATATAGACCTGAAATGTGGTGCAGATTGGATTTTGACAGAATGACAATAGATATTTTACAAGTATTTTCCATTAGCTTTCCTTTGAAAGCCAGATAGCTTGGCAAGATGATAGCAGACAATAATGACAAAATTGTTGAAGATCTGCCCATACTGACTGACCCTCTGTTACTTTAACATTTTAACTCTGCTCAGCAGGAAGCATACCTAGAATTTTAAAGACTGCCTGCATCTCTTTAGTCCTAAGCAAAGTAGCTAATTATCTGATATGTATCACTTGGGAAGTTCCCAATTTTTGGAAAGTCTCTGACACCACTGGGAGGCAGTGTGCCAGGGAGAAAAAGTTTCTAATTGCTGAAGGCTGGATCAGGTATTTGGGAGGAGCACATTTTGGCCATTGGTAGAGTCATTCTGTCAGGAAACTCATCTCTCCACAGCATGTCCTCCTGACCCATTTTCCCTCTTTGCTGGTTACTAATCAGTAAATCAGCACCTTTTGAATATGTAATATGCCAGAATTGTTGCCAGTATGTTCTGGTCAAATCCAGCTAACACTCATAGAAAACTTGTTTTGGAAAAAATGAAGTTGAATTAGAAATATGTTCTTCTTTCTGCAGATAGCCCTAAAGAAATTGAATATAAATCCCCCCCCCCCCAACGTTCATAATATGGGTGTCTTAAACAGAAGTAGGATCTGTAAATGACGGATAAGTCGTCAGCCACTTTGCATTTGGGTTTGCAAGGCTACTTATCTGAGTAGGCATAATTCTTAGGCCCTCAGAACTGAGATGGGATTTTCTAGCACTTCCTACTTCTAGAGAGCTTGAAATACCAAGAGAATGGCACTTCAGTTTCTAAACCTGACTAGAATCTGAAGTACAGAGCTGTGCAAGAAAGAATATATCATGGAAACAAAAATAAAATGAACATTTTTAAAATATAGAAAATATTTGGTTGGCTTGGAGTCCAATTTGCAATGGAAATTGGGGTGGTGGAACAGGGTTGGATGCAATGGAAATCTTTTTATAAACAATTTTATTTGTTGCTAATATTAAATATTCACTCTAGGGCCAGTTTTGTAGTGTGGATAACTTTCAACAGTGTAAGTCTCCCCATCTCAAGCTGCCTTAAAGTTTTGTTTTCTAGTCCCCAGTGCTGCAGAAGCTTATGTCCCATGTTTAATTTTATATCCTCTATATTTCTACTGATTCTGCCTGTGACAGTAATAAGAAAAGAAGATAAGTAGTTTATAAAGATAATCACCCACCTTTCTACAAATTTCTGGTATTTCCTAATTAAGACTTGTTTTGAGATTTGATCTTATAAACCAGACTCAACTTCAATTTGCTTGGTTTGAACTCATTAACAAGTTGAATAGAATAGATTGAATAAAATAGATTATAGTTTGCTATAGGAAATTAGCAAAATATCCTTAGCTCCCATGGAATAAATCCAAATAATATTAGGACTGCAGTTCTAGCTTGTCTCTGGACAAAGATGAAGGTTTTTAACTTATAGACACCTGAGTGGCTTGGGTCTTTTTTTTTCTTTAGATGCTACTTCTATTCTAACGTGATGGCATAAAAGTTGTGATTAAATAAGATTATCAGCCTTTCTATCCCCTGGTTCAAATGCTGGAAGGAAGATGTTTTCAGTGAAGAGTCCCTGACATTGTAATCCAGTGGTTCTCAACCACTGTCTCAGGTCACATGGCTGTGTCACCACACAGAGGTAAATATGTTGTGGAGAGCCAGGGAGGTAGCTGGTGAGCTGATGTGTTCCGTAGAGTTGCGACACGTCATCGAGTGTGTGGTCACCCACAAAAGGGTTGAGAACCACAGCTGTAATCTACTCCTTCTACTGATTGGACAGACCTGGTTTAATGACCCTAAGGCACTATTGCAAGGCCTGTTTACTTTTCCAGACTTTCACTAAATATGAGGGTGGAGGGAGAAATGTTTGCAATTTCTAGTAGGTTGATAGGTTGTTTTGTGGATGGTTGCAACACAAGTACATATGTAGTTTTATCCATTAATATAAGGTGCTCTGTATATTAAGAACCTACTCCATTGTGCCCCTGGGTCCCGCACAGCAGAGGAAGTAATGGAGAGGAATTGGTAGGCAGCTGTGCTGTTTTCTGTCTCCAAGCAGCAGCATAGTCTATAGCATATAGCCATGCCCCAGGCCATATAGCTGGGGCTAGTAGTCAAGAGCACAGTCTTCCTGTTCTAAGTTCAAACTGGACTACGGTGCATTGATGACAAAACTGCTTAGCCCAGTTGGGGCTGCTATTACTAGGGAATATCAGACTAATGTCTCCAGTATAATCAATGTAATACTAAAGGTTTAACTATAGATTTAGTAAAGATTTCATCTGTTATGTATTTATGAATCCTTAGTTATGCCAAAAAGCAAATGAACACATACTGCTTTGTAAGACAGTTTCTTAAGCATGAATTCCTTTTCTTCTTTTCACTGAATGTAGTTATTTTTTGGCAATTAGTGCCAGACAGGAATAGCTGGAGACTGTAGGCTTGTATTTGTATTTCTGTTCAAGTGCCTGTACATGTACTGCACACGATGTTCCCTATGAGATGGTGGTTTGTTGTCCAAAAAGTGTTGTGTTCCACATCCAGTACTGGAGCAGGAATGCCCCAGATTGATCTCTGTCTGGAGAATTAAAATCCAACCAGTCATTCTCATGGACATCCACACTCTAAAACATATTAAACACACAAACTAAAACCTTCCCTGCCAAGGTCCTATGTAGGTCAAGCAAATATTCCAGCTGTGATTCCTTCTCTGAAGGCACATTCAAAACCACTCCTATGGTAACCAGTGCTGATAGGTCAGAAGCCAGGCCAAGACATTCAGATTCTGGAATAGCCCCCTTCCATTGGCTCAGAAAGCAAAGAATCAAGTCTGAGGATTGAACTTGGATTGCCTTTATGGCATCATCTTATGCTGCTACTAGACACAGTTAGGTGGTTAATTAATGGAAACTGTTAAAAAATACAGACAGCAAATTTGTGTCCTTCAGTGGTGCCCTTAGAGAGACAACGCAGGAGAGGAAATATTTTTTTTTGGACTAACTTCTACTGATGAAAAAGAAAAGTTTCTCAGCCTACACGGAGCTCTTCTTTAAGTCTTCTTCAGTGACACTGAGATTTAAGGCTGGGATTTGAAAAGGAATCAGAGAAAGTCAGATGTCATTGCCCACTGAATTTTAGTGGACATTGAGGCACATGGGTTCCTCAATATCCACTGAAATCCCAGTCTTAATTCTCTGTCCAAACCCTCAAATCATAATGTAGAACAAGAAAGCTGCATATTCATTCTTCATGCAGTTCTCATTACAAATTAAAAGTCTTCTAAGAAAAATAGCTCTCTTGGCATGAGAAATGTTTCATAGAACATAATATTTTCATTATATAGTGCTTATTGGTAGAAGAAACCAGTGCCAGTCATTTTAGAACAAGTAGAAGTGTGCCATAGGGAGATGCAGGTCGTGCTATTTTCTCACTCCCCGCACATCTATGATTCCACTGCTCATCGTAGACCTTCTGCAATCTTTCTGTTCTCACCTCTTTTATCTTTTTCAAAAGCAAATAGTCCATTGCTACTGCTTGGTCTGCCAGAGGGATGTTATGTCCAGGTGCCCTGTTTGTATGTGCGTTGGACTAGTACCACTGGAAATGATACAAATATGCTTGTTCTGCTCCTGTTAAGGTGACTGCACCATCATGTCAACTGTAAATGCACATGAAACTCTATAAGACTTTGATCTTTAGTATGTGTGGTGACTACAAGGGATCTCCAAAGCTAAAAATATTTCTACAACTTCAACTAAAGAACCAAAACACACTAGCTAGGGCTGTATCAGACTTGCGTTCTCCATGGGTTGAGCACAAAGTGGAACCTGTGACACTCATCCATGTGTGTGAATGGCACATTCTGAAAAGCAAAAATCCAAAGCTAAGCAGAACAGTATTAACTGAAGAGCAGAATCCCAGCAATGAACCTCCATTTCCTGAACCAATGTGTGCTGGGTAATTATACCTGCATTAATCCCCTCTTTAATTGGAGGGCTAAGCACACATGACCTCATTGAAATGATAGCTGCATTTGGTCTTCAGATTTTCTGTACACTCATCACCTTCTTTTGAGGCGCTCAGATGGGGATTCCCTCTTCTCGGTGTGGGGCTTTCCAAGGCGACTGCCTCACCATCAGTTGTTGTTCAGACATTTGGAAGCTTACTCAGTTTTTCTGTTGGAAAGAGTCAACTCCTAACCTGAGCTTCCAAATTTAGAAATAAACATTTATACTGATCTACCTCCAAAGCACATTCCTGTGAGATCAAATCAGCACTTTCTTGTTTACAGGCCTGACAAAGCACAGCCCTTACAACTTTGTGAATGAAATTTAGAGAGGTTGCTGTATGAGAGATGTTGCTGTTGTATATTTCAGCAGAATGATGGTGGAACTGGTTGCAGAAGAGTACCTAACATTTGGTTTGGTTTCAAGGATAATAGTTTAAAACAGCCAATCAAAAATCTGAATTAAAATGTGCCCGGTTGTTGTATGCTAGAGTTGTGCATGTGTGAACGGGGACCTGGGATGAGTTTGTCGGTGCTGAGCATCTTTTATAGAACTCAGTCTACAAACCCAATATGTAGACGCTGGAAAATGTCACCTTGCACAGCTCATCCTCCAAATTCATGAAGTGGCACCCAGAGTTGTATGTTTTAGTGTCAAGTCTCTCCCCGCCATCAAAGAAGAAAATTGTGTGCCACCCTCCTCTCTACTCCTGAGGTTTAACCTCCCTCCGTTGATTAAACAAAGGATTTTTCCTCCTCCTTTGCTTCCTCCTGAGGGAGTCTAAAATAGTGTGTCAGGGACCAGCAGCTGTCTTTGGAACTAATAAGCAGAATGCATGGTGACTTCATTAGTCACAGACATCAGTGCTCTAATCCCCACACTCCCTCCCTGCGTGTCAGCACTCTGTACCCCTTGCATGTCTGATTCTTCCCTGGTAAGTTGTTAAACACTCATGCTCTCACAAAGAGACAGACTGTGGCTACGGAGCAGACTAAACTGGATTTAATTGAATCTTTCGGCAATGATTCACTGAACAAAGATCTGACTGTGTCTGACCTGGAGTTCTCACAGCAGGGAGCTTGTGGGACAGTCAGCATGGTCTAAATGAAGTTTCTGGCCTGCCATTGACTGAAGTTCAAAGTCACAAAACCGTAAGGAGCAGCGATAAAGTAAAGATGCACAGTCATCTACTGTACTGTGTTAACATGAACATTTGGGGGTCAATGCATTTGCTTTTAGGACTAGGATCATTCATACTGAGACTACACTTCAGAAAACATGCTTGAGCAACTAAATATCATGCAGGTAGCAAACAAATCTCCAGCTTACTACACACAGCCAAGAGAGGAATCACCTCCCTTAGCTGGCTTGTTTAACATCAAATTACACCTGAATCCATTTGGTCTCGGTACATTATCTCGGCTTTAGCTCCAGCTATCAGAGCAATGATGTTCTGCAGAGGTTGAGGGAGGGTGGATGGGATGCTTTCTGAAAAGGGTAAACAGTTGAACAAATTTCATGAAGTGTTGCATATTTTGTGGTCTAGTCCAAGAGGAATGAAGAATAGAAGCACAGTGACAGCACTGTATAAAGCCAGACTAGTGGAAAGCTTGAATTTCCTCCCAAATGCTCTTGAAGTTCCCAGCACATCTTCCATGCCCCAGAAGATTCGGGGAAGGGGAAGAAAAGACAGGTTTGTGTTGTCATGCACAACTGCCTTTTGTAAGTTAACATTTACCACCAGGGATGAGAGTTACTTGCTTTTCTCAGTACAGGGAAGATAAAGAAATCTAGGACACCACTTTGTGGTTGTTGTTGGCAAATAGTGATTTTTTTCCAACCTCATTGTACGTTGGTGCTAATAAGATAAATTTCTGTATTCAGCTCTGCTTTCATATAGCACACACTGAGAAAGTCTTTCCATTGACCTCAGTGGGCTTTGGATCAGGCCTTCTTCATATTCAAAAGGAAAGAAGAAAGTAAATATTGTATTGGTACAAAACAGTGCCAGTGGCATTGTTCTGCTATATTTCTATTATTTTTCCTTTTTCACTATGAACACTTTCTGATCCTCTCTTAAAATAAATTGTGCAAAATAGCATCCCTGACTCCATTACACTGTGTCATGGCCTCATTTCAATGGCAAAATAAGAACAGAAGCCTGAAATGCAGAATTTACCTTCGCTTGTAGTTTAATTCATCACCATATTGGCCTCAATACTTCTAATGGAAAAAGTTAATGAGTGGAATAGAAATGACCATCTCCATTGATGTTAATCAGAGTACAATTTTCCTTTGTGCATGTATCAGTGGTTAAAAAAGATCCCCTGCCCATATCTACATTTTGTGCCACCTCACAGTACAAAGATGAGTAACCAAACTGATTTTTCCCACAAAGCATGTATCACACATAGGCTGGTAGAGTAGCTAAGTATGAGGAGCATTTAACCATTCACGAGAGAAAATAAAACAACACATGATGGCAGTAACTGTGCAGAGGGGTTATACACACTAATGATGGTGTCAGCGCTTGCTATTGCAACACTGTTAATGTATATACACATTGTCTGGACTCAATTAAAGCACAATTCAGTTTTCAGTCAGGGGTCCTTAGCTGTGGAAATTAGAGTTTGTTTTGCCAGATGTGTTGACCTTCACATCATGCTGCATGGCCTATTAACTCTCCCAGACTTTGGGGGATGGAGCTGGGAGGAAAGGAAGAAAGACTGGAAGGAGTGTTGGGAGATATCTGATTATGGTGGGATGTGCTCCCTGATGGTGATTTTGTTATGAATGTACTTGCCATCAGAGGATGGGTGATGAGCTTGTATAAATTGACATAACTGATGGTTTTATAAGCCAAAATTGTGTTTAGTACAGGATGGGGGGGGGGGACACTGTCTGATGTGTTTGTTTGAAAATGCAGGGAAGGGGTGCCTATCACTGCACCTGTGTCATCAGGCCATACTGCCAGATATGTAGGGAATGGCAGAAACCTTGGTCCCTCTCTCTCACTGCCCAGAAAGAATCCCACTGTGGACACAAATGCTGGTGGGATTACTAGATGGTCCCATCTTATCTCCATAGATTACTGCTGGCCCTTGCACATACTTCAGAAGGGGTGTGCTATCTGCACCTTTACTCTCTTCAGTGCTGTGACACAGGAAGAAGCATAATTTAGCCCTGCTTCTGGAACAGGCCAGCAGGACTCCCTTGCTCATCAAGAGACAGAGTAACATAGAGGAATTCCACTGTGCCCCTCCAAGAGGAGGATTTTGTTTATCATCTTGTAAAATTGTCTCATTTCTATGGCTTCAGCCCTCACTGCAGGCAACATGATACACTCTAACACAATTCATTTTTACACAGAGGCAGTCTGTAATAGGAACATTGTTATACTCAGCTTCAGCACTATCAGTGTTTACAGGAGCTCATTTATTCGATTGAGATCATCAAAATTTATTTCAACACTAGATAGCAAGTGAGTTCATCTCATATTGCAGAATGTGCATAGGGCTCACTTCCTGCAAAAGGCTGAGGACTGTGGCTGTGATATTACAAAGCACAAAGCATGTGCTTAACTTTAAGCAGGAGTGCTCCCATGGAAATCAACAGACTTGCATGCTTAGCATAGAGCACATCCTTCTGCTTTGCAGGACTGGGGCCTGACTGCTCAGAACCTAGCAGGATTAGCCCGCAGTACCTTTTTTGTTCCTATAGAAGTAACATTACCAAAAATGAACTGTAAAGGGCCAGATTCTGCTATTCATGTGGAGTAATACCTTGCCCCACAAATAAGTGGTGGGTGACTCTGAGCATGGCACTTTCCATCCCCATGGCTCACTTTCACCCCCTGCAAAATAATGATATTGAACAATGATACTGCCCTCCTTTGTAATCTACTTGGAGATCCACTGATGAAAGTGCTATATAAAATTCTCACAACATGTAATAATGAATCAAGACTGGGAAAAATAGATCAAATCTGGCTTTCAGACTGAGTAATCTAGTCTCCTGTGGGCTATAATATTTTGGTTGGTTGTTCTATTGTATAGGTGTTGGCTGGCTTTGGTTACGTGTGATGATCAGACTAGATGATCTTTTCTGTCATTAAACTAACACTATTAATATAGGAAATGCTACTAGAAAGGCTACTTACTAGTAAGAAAGGGAGGGGAGGCCTATGAGAAAGGAGCCATTGACACCCTATTGCATGGGGCTAGATTTTTTTGTTCTTGGCTAGCTGTGTAAAATTTTTTTATTTCTTGGAGTAGTAACCAATATGCTGAAATACTAGAATCATTGGGGGGGGGGGAAGTATTGCAAGTCCCTCAACAAATTTGGTTGAGGATTTTTTTTTGAACCAGCTGATTGACTCTACCATATTACTGAATGATAAAGCATGTTTTGTCAATTCATTATTACACAGTGTCATGGGTTTTAGTTCACTCACCTCTTTGGGATGCCTCCTTGTGGTTCATCTGAGGATTAGCTTGCCACTGGCTTGCCACATCCTCTTACATGTTTTCTGGCCCTATCCCTGTGACATTGGCAGACCAGGTGCCAGCTTATGTCAGAGCCCCAGACCAATTAACTTGTGAATTAGTATGGATCTGAGTGATCATTAAATAGGTATTAGGTGTTTAAACTTTATGAAAACTAGTGGGATGTTTCTTGCATTGCTTTAACTTATCTGTATCTCATTGTAATGTGGCATGACCATCCCTGCAGGAGGTCAAACCTCCTAATGGTCCAAGCGGTAGGGGAAGTCTCCAGAGACAAAAGTGGAGGGATAAGCAGCAATCTACAGACATTGATCTTCTGGCAGTGTGAAGCAACACACAGTGAGGGTGCTGACCTGCAAAGTGGCAGCCTCAAAGTAGTCTACAAGCCCAGCCTTCTGGCCAGGCAGGGCAGCAAACACAGTTCTCAGGCACTTTCACACTTCTTCACCCAAGTCCTTTGGAGACTTCCCTGAGCCACTTCCTCACAGCCCCAGTACCTCTTCTCCCCTTGTATCAACGCCTCTTGTTCATACAGAGCTCCAGCAATCAGTCGTCACTCCTGTCCAGAGTGCTGTCTCCCATGAACTTGCAAGACAACCAGCCTCACCTTCTGAGCTGCCAGCACTTTGTGCTGCCTGGCTGCTTCCTTTTATATTGGCCTCACAAATTCTGATTGGCTCTCCCACAGCACCTTTCAATTGGCTGCCACTCCCAGGGTCTTCTTAACCCTCTCCTAGCCAGAGCAGGGTCAACATTAGTACTGAGTTAGCTTCCTGTCCTGTAATTGCTGGGATCACCTTTGGATCCTTTTGGTGTCACAGAAATTGGTGTCACATTGGATATCCTCCAGTCATCTGATACAAGAGAAGATTTAAACAATAGTTTACATACCACAGTTAATAGTTCTGCAGTTTCACATCTGAGCTCCTTCAGAACTCTTGGATGGATGCCATCTGGTCCTGGTGACTTACTACTTTTTAATTTATCAATTTGTTTCAAAATCTCCTCTAATGACACTTCAGTCAGGGATGGTTTCTCAGATTTGGCACCTAAAGAAAATGGCTGAAGTTTGGGAATCTCCTTCATATCTTCAGCCATGAAGACAGATGTGAAGAATTAATTTAGTTTCTCCACAGAGGCCTTATCTTCCTTCAGTGCTGCTTTAGCCTCTCGATCATCTAGGGGCCCCACTGGTTGCTTAGCAGGCTTCCAGCTTCTGCTGTACTTAAAACTTTTTTTTCTTGTTACCTTTTGAGTTTTTGGCTAGTAAATAAGTAAGTAACATGTAAGCATAAGTGACTTTTATCACGAAGTCCAATTTGTCAGTGTGGCAAGATAAACTGAAGAGTCTAAGGGGACAGTCTGTGGCTCCACTGAAAGACAAGGATAGTGATCCAGGAGTTCACATTTATTTATCTAGTTATAGAACACATAGCCAGTTTGAGGTGTCTGGCCTGTTTTCTGACAGTCTGCCCAGAGGTTGGCACTCACAGTCATGAACCATTCCATGATGACAGTCCCAGTCTCTTTCTCTCTCTGCAGTATTTCTCATGCTCCACAAGCTTCAGTGCTTCCTCTGCGTGGCTTAGCCTTTCAGCCAGGTCACTGTAGTGCCCCTCCCCAACCACACTTTGGGGATATCAAAGTATCTCCAAACAAGCCACATCAGGCAATCTTCAAAGGCTTATGTCTTGTTTGTGTTGGTAGGGGAACTAAGTCCCACCCTCTGCACTGAATCCAGGTAAGGTCCATGCCATCCTGTTTTGCTGCTGTTTCCTCTCAATGTCTTTATACTCCTTTCAACAGTGGAAGTGATTGCCAATTCTATCCCCCTGCACACTCCTTCTGCTCTCCTCTCTCTGGCTTAATAGAAACTCAGCCTCTTCTTCACCAGCTGGGCTTCACATTTAGTTAGGGCTGCATATCCAGTCTGCACCTCATCCAGATACAACCCATCCTGTTAAGTGGCCCCTTCTGAGTGATTTTAGCCACATCAGGGGTGGTGTGAGGTGAACTCCACATTATACATATTTATTCAATAATCCCCAATCGATTTTTTTAATAATCAGTACCAGAAAGATTTACTGTGTATTGATACTTCATTTTTCTCTCTCTTTTAGATTACAGTTAAAGGGAAATAAACCATGTAAAAAGGATAAAGATATGTTCAGGGTTAAATTCAGGCTTAACTCAGTTTACATTACAAATGTGAATCCTCTTATTTCATGAAATAATCAAATTTTAAGAAAAAAGCTTCAAATCCAAATCCTCCTCACTTAAGAGAGAAAAGTGTTAGGCCCTAAAAAATTGAGCTGAACATTACAATATTATTATTATTTGTTAGAAAAGGCCTACAGACACTGTGGTCTAGACATCTTTATTCACATTCATTATGATCTGGTTCCTTTAGATTTGTCAATCTTTTTCTGAAATTTAGATATTTTTATTCTTATAAAATTACTGAATCACACCTGAGGCCACATAAACAGTAATGTAATTGGACGATTAAAATGGACATTGGGTTCAGTTGTTGTAGCATGGCATAGGTGGTGCCGTATTCCTGAATGGTCCAGGTTTTCATTTACATTGTTTACACACACTTTAAGACTAAACCAGTGGTTCCCAACCTCTTGCACTCAAGGACCACATATACCATTTTTACAACCCTGGAGGGCCACCATTCTCCACCAGCAGCAGCCCTCCTCCCTAACCCCCAGTGCAGCCAGATTGGAGGAGTTCAGTGAGAAGGTTGCCACCTCACTGATATTCTGTCTCCCTGGTTCCAGCAGAGAATCCACATGCATCCTGTAGCCCTGTGCTCTCCACCTGGGTCCCTGGGCAGTGGCCCCCTCCTTCTGTCAGGAGAATAGAAAATCGGTGCTCTGCCATAGTCCCTATGGACCTAGATGGAGTGCTTTTCTATGCCCCATGCTACAGACAGGGAGGAGAGCATTGATCTCCCATCCCTTGGTTGCACGAAGACGCCTGCACTGGTCTTTCAGGCTATGTCTACAACTGCTTTTTTAGTTTGGATTTGCTAATCCGAACTAAAAAAGCCCACGGTTAGCCCAAACTAGCCTTAGGCTAGTTTGGACTAACCACGGCTTTTTAGTTCAAACTAGCTGCGCAATTATTTCAAACTAGTAAATGCAGCTAGTTTGAATTAATGGCTTAGTTCAAACTAAAAAAGTTCAAACTAAGCCATTAGTCTGTGTCTACATTGCACTAGTTCAAACTTAAAATTTGAACTAAGTGCTTAGTCCAGACTAACCACTTGAATTTATTAGTTTGGACTAAGCTTTGGCTAGTCTGAACTAAGAAATTTTTTAGTTCAGACTAGTCAAAGGCCAGTGTAGACCTGGACCAAACTGATCTGGACTAAACTTGCTTAGTCTGGATTAATTGGCTAGTGTAGACATAGCCTTAATCGTACAAAAAGGCACTCCACCTGGGTCCTTAGGCAGTGGTTCCTGCAGCTAGCTGGAGGAGAGCTACAGGCTGCTTTGAAAGCCCCAGTGGGCCACAGGTTGGGAACCCCTGGGTTAGGTACTATAAAGAATATAGTATAAAAGTATCCTTAATGTAAATTAGAAACATCCATTGCCTCTAAGCTTGAAAGCTTCCTGAGTCATGCATACGGCTTCTAGGAGAGGAAAATTGGAGGGAAAAATACCTTATGCTGCTGCTAGAGGATTCTATTGCACTTCTATAGCTGAAGTCCAAATTTCTGTCAGAAAATGCTGAGGTTTTAAACATGTTCTCTTCATGAGATACGAGTTTCCACATTCATCCCTAACATAATAATAGTTGAGGGGCAGTATGTTAAAGCAATGAAATTCAAATGATAAAGCATTGGACCAGATCCCAGCTGATTGACTGGAACTGTCCAAATTTATACCAGCTGAGGATCAAGCTCATTATATTTAGCTGCAAATCTGTGATATTCTAGGGGTGAAATAATGCTACTTCTGGAATAAATTTTCAGACACTTAATTGCACATTTCCCACTGACATTAATGAGAGTCTTATGGCCAAAGAACTTTGAAATTTTCCAACATTTTAAACTGGCAAATTCACTTTTAAAAAAGATACTGAAAATCCACTGCTTAACTTTACATTTAAATTATACCTTAATACTTGTGGTATAGTCATGTTTTGCATTTTCTCTTTGAGTTATTAACCTATGGTCATTTTCAAGTTTTCCAATGCTGCTAATATAAAGTAAGTTGACTTTTATACTTATTATTCTAGTTTTTGCATTTCCAGTTCTTCATGTTTACTTTCAGTGTGGATTTTGTCTGCCATGTAAAACAAAGAGATTATTCCATTTGAATCTTTGGAAAGTTCTGTTCTTTGGCATAAAGTCATGTTACCTGATACCTCTTTTAAGTTTAGATTTCTGGAAGGGAAATCCTTCCTATGAGGAGACTTAAATTTCCATCAGTCATGGGGAAAACTGTTTCCTTTGGGATATTAGAGGTGGGCTTGGAAGAGAAGATTCAACAGAAACAAAATTCCAGATTGCTTCATTTTGAAGTCAAGACCTTTTTCTTCGGGGTGGTTATATTTTCCAGATTCCACTTTGTTATTCAAATTGTCCTGGTGTTTTCAAGGTTAGTACTTTGAGTGCAATAACCAGAACATATAAATATCTGCAGTGCAGCCGACAGAAGACAAGTTAGGCATCTGTCAGTGGGTCATTATCTACTCCATGAAAAATTGTAGAGTGCTACTACAAAAGCATAAGATTCAAGCAATGTGTAGTAGGACTGAGTTTTCCTTTTTGTTGGTCTTATATTTCTTCATGGAAAGAGGCATTTTTAAAGACATATTTTGCAAAATAACATAGAAAGCTATTTCACTTATGTTGGGTTCTTTATCACTTTACAGTGAATTACATGGGTTTGACCTTTGTCTAATTGCCAGCCAAGGTTAATGTGTAACTCTTAGGATCATTCAGATTTCATGTCTGTGGGGGTGATTCACTTTCCTTCTACATTCAGATCTCTCTTAAAGCTACCCTTAATTATTCTGATGTGTCCTTAACTATGTGTTGTGTTATGGTACATGAATCAGAGTTGGTGCTAGCCCTGGAAACCCAAAAGCAAGGGTATTTTAGCCTCTTCCCCACCTCACACAATACAGACTAATAACTAATAGGGGGCCACTTTGAGCAGGTTCCAGCCAAGGTCTGCCTAACATGCACCTGCAGTTTGCATTGTTATTGCAGGAGATGGTAGTGGTATCTTCTTGTCTTTGTGGTGCCTTTAGATGAATATTCCCTCATGTGTCCACTACAAGTCACCATATGAGTTAAAGGCTTCCTGAAGCTGTGCAACTTGATTTGGGCCTTGGATGCCCCATTTACCAAATGTGCATTCTCAGACTGCTGCCATGGAAAGTCTATCAAGAGAGGGGTTGTAGTAGGTTAGAGCAGCGGCTCTCAACCACACTGTCAGGAAACATTACTCTGTCACCACACAGTGGTAAGTGTGTCATGGAGAGCCAGGGAGATGGCTGGATTCAGCCTGTGGGATGTGGTCTGGTGTGTCCTGTAGGGTTGCGATATGCCATCAAGTGTGTAACTGTAACCCATGTGCCTAAATAGGTGCAATCTCTTTTAGGGACCCTTATGGCTGGGTTACGTTGCTGGGCAGATTTTGCAGCCCAGAAACCAGAAACTTCTGGTAAGAGGGTGAGGGAGCACACTGAGCATGCTCCACAAGTTTTATTGTTTTGCTGGAGTTACATGCCCAGGGAGAAACTTGAGAAGAGCAGCCTGGAGAGGAGCAAACAGAGAGCTGCAGAGGATATTGGCTAAGGGACTCAGTGAAAGGAGGTGAGCAGGAGTGGACTGCAGGATGTTTTCTCCCTGCTTTGGACTGCTTTGCAGGGGAGATGTCTGCAGTGGAACTGAGAGTTGGATGGCCAGTGACCTGATTGCATGGTGCTGGCTACACAGGAGGAAGAAAGGACTGCATGGCATCTGCCTGAAGATTCCTGCAGCTAGAGAGGATGAGGATTGCTTTCGTTCTGCATTCAAGCCCCAAGGACTTAAAAGACTGCAATTGAGATAGGGGTGACTCCACCTGAACTTTGGGACTTTTGGGTTTCTTACTGTGTTGTGTAAATGTATTATGGTTCTTTAGGATAAGGTGTGTTTAGTTAGTTAATAAAGTTCATTGTTACGTTTCTGTTGAGTAATAGTTTAATGTGGGATGGAAACTCTGAGCAGTCTTCGCTGTGAGTCCTTTTAACAACTGGATGCTGGCTCTCCAGTTGCTTTCTGCAGGTTTTTTCTCTGTGAGGCACTGGAGAGGGGCAATTGAATGAATTTGAGCCCACCCTAGCAGGTTACATAACGACCTGCAAAAGGTTGAGAACCACTTGGATAAAGTGCCAGCCACCCCTACTCCTCCAGATGGTCTGCACCAGCTACTACTCCTTCATAATGGCCTGTTTCCTACTAGCGAAGTGCATGCTCACACTCTAGCCATGGTCAGATGTCACTGTAAAATATCAAGCACAGCAGAGATACCTTATATACCCCTTTATGTAGTTTACTTCTAACTATTTCCTTTGGAAAACAGAGGCCTTGTTAAGCATAGTTGAGAATATGTTTTTCTTTCCATCTAATATAGGTCTGTCACATGACAACACTAGTGCTCACATACAGGGTATAAAAAAAGCTCATGAGGTTTAAGTAGATTGCTTTCAGTAGCATGGTATCCTACCACTGACCCCTCAGGCAGATGAGCCTTCCAATAATGAACCAGCTCTCATTTCTGTCAGTAGAACTGGCTGAAATGTCAGTCAGTTCTTAAATTACATTTCAACAGATGTTTTTAAATATCTATGTTTTCCTACTCAAATGTGGCTCACAAAAAAGTAACAAATGGTGAACGGGTTATTATTTTTAACCAAGAACTACATAACTGCAACAAAAGGAGCTGTCACAAACAAGCCACGGTCTTTCCAACAAAAATAATTTCCTTCCCAGAACCACATCATGACTGATGCCACTCTGGATGATGTGGAAAGAAAACACAACACATTGGGGATTGGATTCAAAGCCAAAGCCACAACTTGTATTGAAATGCAGTAATTCAAAATGCAGTGTTACCTGGCAGCCAGTAAGTAATCATCCAGCATGGTGGCACCTATAGTGTGTCCTCTGCTCCTCAGAGAAACTACTTGCCCACATAAGCAGTAAGTCCCAGCAGTAATGGTAATGAACATGTCATCTAATAGGGAAGAAGGGGCACTGCTGAGCTCTGTGGAATGGGGATTGAATGACTATTGCAGATCTCAGACATTCTTTTCTTGGCACATCTGTTTCTGCACCTGCAGAATATTCTGGGGAGGGAGGCTGTGACTGTCATCTCCTAGTGCAAAGAATTCCTACTTGTCACATTGCAGTTTTAGTAGCAACTGTCCCTGCCTGGCTCCCTCCATAGAATAGGTGCATCATGGAAGGGAACTTGTCCTGTATAGGGCAACTGAGTGAATGCCATTTTTTACTAATGCATATGTACTATCTGTGAGCTTTCAGTCTTCTTGTTCCCTGATGGATGCTCCAATTAAAGGTGAAAATTAGTTTGCCAGCTGTGTGGTGAAGGGGGACATTCTCCCCCAGCTCTATATGGTAGTGATCATCTTCACTCTTAACATATGAGTGAGGATATGACTGAATGACCCCAACAGTGTGAAAGCAATTGTCATATAAAACCCAACATAAGCAACTTTGTATGCTTACACAGGCAGAACGTCCCTCTTTCAGCAAACTTAAGGAGGGTGAGGTGGGGAGCACCTCAGTTGGTAAGTAAAGAAACAAGATTGAATTTTTCTCCCACTGGCAGCTCCTTTTAGTGCCTGTTGAGGAAAGCCACATGAATTCGTGTTAACAAGGACCTCTCACTCCTCACTCAGCGTTAACTGCTCCCTGCTACAAACTTACATCTCCCCAGTCACCAGGGTCCACCCCTCAAACACTCCCCATTCATATCTAGACATGTTATTTCAGAAAGCACGCAGCCAAGCAGAAGATTCAGAGGCGAGGAAAAGAAACAATATAAGGTTTGGAATAGAACTAGTTATATGAAGTTTGAAGAAAAGGTGGCTAAGATGAGACAATTGTCTATACATAAAGGAAAATTGTAAATATGATAAGGTTCAATTATGGTCACTAGTCAGTGAGTCAGAACAAAGTTATGGGCTTAAATGATGGTAAAAGAATCTAGGTGAAACTGCATCAGAACAGTTCAATGATGGAATAAGTTCAGAAATAGTTATTGTTGGAGACAGAAGGCCAGGCTAGATCATCCTATTCAAAGGATGGTTTAGGGTCCCTGGCACGATGCCTAGTAAAAGTCCTTTCCAAACCAAATAATCCCCCAAATAAAAGAAAAATGTTATCTTCTGAAAACAAAGCTTGATATTATATTAACTGATTTGTGTTAATAAAATGCACTCCAAATAAAAACAACCTCACAATAAACAAATGGGGGGGGGGATCAACTGTCCTTGTAAAAAAGTGTTGGCATTGCAGCAAGTTGTCTAGCCCATGTGTGAGCAAAGAAAGCAATGCACAGAGGACCATGATGAGTCTTACTGTACACATGAAATGCCTTTGGAAAGATTTGTCTCTGTTTCTCTTTAGACAGGCATGCTAAAAGGCTGAACCTCAGCACTTCGCTTTCATTTGCAGAAGTGAAAGAGCCATGTGGTATTTTATAAATTGCCAGAGATCATGGCAGAGAACAGAGCTTTAACCTACTGTGCTGTCTGGTGTTTCTGACACCTACCACCATTACCAAAAGAACTGATGTAAAAGAATAAAGTGAGGAACATGCACTTTTCAAGGCATCTCCTCCTTCAGTGCAGGCCTTTCATTTATGTGACAGAATAATCTTACAGCTACAGTTCTGCTTTGCATGTTTGCAAATTAATGTATATACTAGATTTTTCAGACTCTGCAAAAATGTCAAAACATCCAAAGTAGATTCTGAGCTGACCACTGTAAAATGCTCATTGAAAATAACTAGACAATTTCATTCGCTAAGTTAGCATGACACCAACCTTTGGACTTTCTTTCTGTTCTCATTCCTTTTCAGCTTATTTGTGGAAACTTATAATTAGATTTTCCTTCTCCTTTTGTTCCCCCCTAACTGATAAAGTACCATAAATCCTGGACATCATCCATGAGTGCAGTCATTTATGAATTTTGCTATTTTTTGCACATTGCACCATATGTAAGACAAACTAACACAGAGGCACAGTTTCTTATTCCTGGCATGCAGGAGAGTCACTGAGAGATATCATATGGTGTCCTGGCAAAAGTACAAAGTGGCTCTTGTTGTTTGATCTACTGTCTTAAACTTAAATGCAAAATCTGATAATTGGGTCAGGCAGGAGAAGAACCTTACTAATAAAGCTCTTTTCATTTCCCCTTCCTATGTTTCCTCTTTTCATCTTTTCTTTCTCTCTTTCTTGGTTGGTCCTGACCAGCAAGAATCAGCTGTTAGCCAAAGGTTTAGAAGTAGAGCTTGGCTTATGGGGTTTCATCTTCTAGAAATTCCTCCTTGAGCATAAATCATTTTCTTTGACTTCTCTGCCAATGCATTAACTTACCACATTGGGCTTGCTATGGTTATTCTCTGGTAATTGTCTCAAGCTTTACAAAACCAGACTCATGAGTATGTGTTGAATGTTTGGAAAACTGCAGCCTATTTAGGCTTGACTTTCTTATGGAAAAAAACTTTTCATCTTACAATCTCAGTTTTAGACAATTAAATAGAGATAGAAGACTGTACTTCAAAGAACCCAAAAGATAAATGAAAGCTGAACTGTCTTTTCAAGCAGAATATACTCTTTAATGTAAGAAGTCTATTTTACTCAGCTGAGTGGTTTTTAAACAGTAATAGAAAACTTTTGTTCTCTCTTAGGATTAGCACAGTAAGAACATTTCATGGTCAGTTTCATGGCCCAAATCAGATAATTCATGGTTGTCCTTATTATTGGCTTTTTCTTTGTCATCGACTTCGTCTTTTTTTCTTTGATGATTTTGCCCAGATTTGAAACCCAAATCTTGAAAAATATAATAAGCTACTTACAAAAGAAAGTGAGATTCTAAAGTGATCCAAATTTCTTTGCTCTCTGCCTCCCATTTAGTATTAGAAAGCTTTAAAAATGTTAACTGTCTGATTAGAGCTTTTCATGCTGGGTGGTCAGTAGAATAGATAAATCATTTCTGATGTGACTGCATTAATGGGGCTTTTCAGTTGTATAAAAAAGCTCATAGAAACAGATGATTGCTGGCCAGAAGTGACTGAATAATAATGGTTTAATTGATCATTAAACCCCCACTAGGATGTATTTAACAGACAAGAAGCCCAGCAGGATCTCAGAACTAGGAGAGAAGTCAGATTTATTGTATTATTAGTAGTATAATATTGACTGTCATTTAACAGTCATGGACCTGTGACTTTGTTCCATAGCTCACCTCTGAAAGGCTTGGGAACTTTTTGAAATGCAGAAATTATGGTCTTTGTTTGTGAAAAGCCAATGCAGGTATTTTTTTCTCCACTTAATGTCGACTGCAAACATAACAATTGCTCTGGTATGACCAGACATAATGTCTATAAAACTGTTGTTCTGCAGCTAGCCAGCTGCAGAGCAAAAGTATGTGTTGTGTGTGGCTACAGATGCTCTCTAAACTGCATCCTTGCTGACATATTTATGAGAATGATTGAATGACTGCCGTGCTTACAGACTGAAATGACCTGATGATTAAGAGTTCATAAATAATTCCATCACTCAAAACAGAACTTCAAGTGAAAAAACTGCATTAGAAAACATGTGCCAGTAGATTAGCTTACAATATGTATTGGAATAGGTTACTTACAAAAACAAGTTGCATTGCATTTTCACTGTGCTTTCCAATTCAGCCTTATTTACTATATTTTGAGGTATAAAGAAAGAATTTTCAAAGATGCTCATTTTCATACAATAAAATATTAGAGGGCCGCCTTCTTACCGCCAGCACATCCAGAAAACACAAGTGTAAAATAAAATAGAAGAGCAATATGGCAAATCCTCAATCTCTTGCATTTTCTCCACAATAGTTCTACACTCCCACACCTTCCCTGTCTTTTAAACTTAAAATTATTTTTGTTAATGAATTCTCTGTTGTGCTGAGGGTTCCTTCTCTGATTTGAGGCCCGAGCTTTTCAAGGAAAGACTGCCACTTCCTGCAGCGGACCGTAGAGGTCTGTAGCCTAATGAAAGTAAGAAAGCAAGCTGGGGTTCATAAAAAGATGCAGGCCTTAATAAGATTGTACTGCAATGAGATAAATAACCTTTTAATTGTCCTCAGAACTGTTTCCATGTGTTCGTGAGGGAGAGAGAGGACAAAATCAAAAGAGAAGTGAAGGAAATACTAGCAAAGATCCACACATATAAGGCTTCTATTAGTCTTGTATGTAGTCTCATGCTGCCCTCAGGTTCGAAGGCCACATGTACAGGGCAGATTTTCCTAATGTCTCACCATGGCACATAACTGTGCTAAATAGCCTTCTTTTGATCCACTGTCAAACCTCATTCTTCCATAACCCTCAAACTGCATATTTTTGAGCATGAGAGTAGAGGTTTGTTTTTGCATATCAGATTAAAATGAGAAGAATGTAACAGACATGCTAGATCATACCTCTCAACAGCCTCTCTTTTTTGATACCAAGTTACTTCTGTTCTTCGCTTCTATTGTCATAAATTAATTTACATCTAACCTCTAGAATAATGTACAATCTTGAGAAAAAAGGTATTCAGATACCATGGCAATGAGCCCTACAAAGGAAAAGGTTACCTTCATTTACTCAATGCACTCAAAAATGTTTTCATAGGCATAGCATATAAATGCAAAGAATACATAAATGCATGGAAAAAAATTGTAATTGTGCTTTAAAAATCCTCCATTCTTAGCTGTAAAATTTTCTTGTGTCCCCCATTTGGGGTTATTTGGGTCTTGGCAGTTTGGAAGGAACTGGTTCAAGACTAAATGTCAATAACTAGATCTTTATTAGCATGAAAAGCAATGTGCTGCTGAAGTGAGCATCAGTAGTTTGTATAGAAATGAATATACTGCATTCTGTTACATTGCATTACATTATGCTACCAAGTTGACCTGTATCTGAGGTGCACATAGAAATGCAAGGTAGTGCTTACATTTAAAGAAAATCAAAATAGATTCTAAAGAAACTACTGCATCTCTTACAATTTCCTCTTCTGCTAAACAGTATTTTTCCATTGTGACCATAGATAACATAGTGGGCAGGTTGATTTGAAAGTCACCTTTTTCTTGAGACTGAAATATTGTCATTGGGAAAGCATTAATATTGAGCAAAAAGTTAAAGACTCTGGCATAAAAAAATTAGAGAAATCTGTTCACATGGTTGTTCACAAGCACTGTTGGGGGTGAGAGGCAGTCAAGTTTTGAATAGTTTTAAAACAAACGAGGAGTCCTGTGGCACTTAAAGACTAACATATTTATTTATAGCATGAGCTTTCATGGTAGAAAATCCCACTTTTTCAGACACTTTGAAGATGGGGAATATTCACATCTATATGTATTTAATTTTTCTGTTGGACTGCTGTGTGAAAGTATGTTGCTTTGCGTGGAAGGCCGGCCCTTCTGATGATCAGTGCCAAATGTATAACAAACCCTAACTGGCTGTTTATTTTGCAGTCCCAGAAAAAAATCAGGTGCATCATGACACACTGAAATAGCTGGTGGTTTTATCCTGCACCTGTTTTTGATCTGTGGCAATGATCCTGTTGTTCTAAGTGAAGCAGAATTTAGCCCTAAATGATTTGCAGACTCATTCCACCACATGAGCCTCCTAAATGACTTATTCTGATGGTAGGGAGTGGTTTGGCTTCATGAATTGAAATAACCTTGTGAGCTTTAAGAGTTCACCAAAGAGGTTAATAATCCGCTATAACTCTGTCAGTAACTTAAAGATTTTGGTTAGTTATGCTGTAATGTCAATAGTTTAAAATAAGTGACAAACGGAGCAGGCTGACCACCTTGCCACATTAGCATGTGGCTTTGTGGCATGGTGACATAAGAAAACCATGTGACTGAATAGGAAAGTGGCTCTTCTTTATGTCACAGTTGACATTGCTTTTTTCCTTGATGTTCATTGGAACCAAAAGTTTCTTGATAATTAGTTAAAGGGGAAATACTACAAGCTTAACTACCTAATACCTGGAATGAACCTGTGCATGTGCGACAACCCAGAGAGAGAGAGAGAGAAAATAAACAACCTTAGCAGCATGGAGTCTGTCCGTAATCAACAATAGCATGTCTTTAATGACAGCTTTTTTTCCTAAGTTGACTGCTGCAGCGTTTAAGTCTACTTAAAACTTTCTTTGTAGGATTCCATTTTGCTGACATTCTGAAATCTGCTCAAACTTTTCACTTCTGTTTGTTTACTAGCTGACTGGGGGGGGGGCTTTATTTGGGAGAGCAGATGAAATAACCATGTTATTTTGTTTTAAAAAATAAATGTGAATGAAACTGCTCCTGACAGTTAACAAATAGGAAATTCACTTGACTTCTGGGCTATTAAAGAAAAGCAGCAAAATGTTCTCAGCAGTTGCTTAATGCAATTACTTGATTAGAGAAGGGCATTTCATTTTTTAACCGCTACAAGAATAAGCCATATAACTGTCAATAATTTTGCATGAGGCCTCAAGTTTGGTGGTCAGCATCTGACCGCATCTTTACATGTTCATTAACGCATTTCCATCAGTGCTTAAAAATGCACCAAGTAAAGCTATAAGAATCTTAAGGGATTTAACTGGTATGTGAATGACCTTTTCCTTCATCAATTTCCAGAATGTTTTTTCCTTTCTGAATATGTAGCACATCATCATGTTTTACATCAAGCCTCCATTTAAGTCATATTGTGTTATACTGAGACTTCTGTACTCTAAACTGCCTTTTTGATCCAGTGTTTTAAGTAGAGATGAGGTACTTTCCTATTTGCCACAACCGTAACAGGTGGATGAAGACCTCAATAGATATGTCTACACTGAAAAGTTTTTTGTTTTTTTTTTTAATGAGGCTTATTTTGAAAAAACTTTACCAGTCTATGCAGGCATTTTGGTATTTCCAAATAAGCACTTCATTATTTCAAAATAACAAAGCACTATTTCAAAATAACTAAACCTGCATTTATTTCAAAAGAGCAAATCTTTCAAAATAGTTATTTCAAAAAGAGCCATTCCAAGCCACGGAATTGGCTTTTTTTGAAATAATGACCATATACTTTTCACTGCCTTCTCCTATTGTAGAAAAGAGAGTCTAGCAAAAACTCTCTATTTCAAAAGAACTCCCACCTTATTTTGAAATAGAGAGCCTTCACTAGACTCTTATTTTGAAATAATAAATTTGAAATATGCTATTTTGAAATAACTATTTCAAAATAAATTCAGAATAGTTATTTTGAAATAACTTGGACACTATAGACATAGCCAATATGCTACATGCAGAATTTATTCTATAAAGCACTGGTCTGCAATTCTGAGGGATATGGAAGAACAGAACCTGGGCAAACCACATGTTGGGGCAGGAAGGGAACCCCACTCTGCCCCCAACTCAGAACGCCTAGCCCCATGATGCCCCCAACTCAGCCCCCTCCTGGGCATTCAGCTTTTAGCCCCATTCCCACTCTTGGCCATGGGCCCACTCCTGGCCCCACCCACCAGGCCACAGCCTCACTCCTGGCAACAGTCTTGCTCTCCACCTAGAGCTCTGGTTCCTGTGGGATCACAGGCCAGAAAATTTTGGGGACCACTGGCATAAAGAATGAAATAGTGATTTGTCTTTTGTGTGGCTTGGTTAGTGTTGTAATAATGAATTAGGGGTTTTGCACTGAGTTAGTTTTAGGGCATGCTGCTGAGCTGGTAAAGCAAATGCTAGAGAGAGAACTGGTTAATTTCCCAAAAATACTTGTTTAATTGGTATTAAGGTGAAATTCACTCCACTCACAGAAGGTAAGGTTTATGTCACCACCACATATTGAATTTGTGGATGTGGAGTGGGTGACTGATCTGGGGTCAAGCCACTGAGCTGGAACTTAACCTTTATGGACACTATGGGCTGAAAATACATCTCTAGCCCTTCTACTCCACTTGCAAAAACTGCTAGCGCTGCGGGATCAGAAGGAGTATGGATTCCTTGGTCTCTCCTTAGCTCTCTCTGTACTGGCCCAGAATATTATTATATGTTTATTATTTGTCTAGTAAATACAAGTCATGGACCAGGATCCCATTGTGTAAGGTGCTGTACAAAACGAGAACAAAAAGATGTCACTGTCCAAAAGATTCTCATTTGGGATGCCAGGCTTGAGTATCTCACATGGCTGTTCTCCTGGCAGGTCCCCTTGTGCTGTGCCGCTAGAATGGACAGGTGGTGTAAAGGTCCAGGTGTGCCAGAATAACTTCAGTAAAAAAGCTCAGCATATATAGGCTGCTACTCCATTCCTAACTAGAGTACTGACCTCATAACTTGCAATTACAATACCTTTCATCCAAGGATCTCAAATCATTTTACTGACACTCACTGCGCTTCACAATGTCTCTGTGGTACAGGAGATTTTTACACCGTTTTATAGGTGAGAAAACTACAGGAAGGGAAATTCAAATAACTTGCCAAAGATCACATGAGAGGTCAGTGGCAGGGCTAAAAATACACTCTGCAGTGCTTCATTACAGTGCTTTTCTCTAATTGCTAGACAAGCAGGGCCGCTGGAACATTCTCTATAGTGGGGGTGCTAAGAGCCATTGAACCAGTCTCTAAACCCTGTAATGGAAAGCACTTCATGCAGCAGCACCTCTAATTCCAGCACCTATAGAGCCAAGCCTCCCAAGCTCAACACCCTGAGGTATTCCAGCACGTACAAAACACCAGGCCACTCAATACTTCCTATATTAGCCAGGGTTGAGTTAGTGTCAGTCTGTGAGTTCCCCATCTTCAAGTATAGGACAAAGTGGGATTTTCTCCCATGAAAGCTCATAAATTGTTAGTCTTTAAAGGATTAAGAGTTCATTATCCACCCTCCATTTTCCTTGATAACAGGACTTTTAAAAAATAAGTGGGCTAGGCTGTTGTTAATGGGCTGTGTTTATTTTGACACTAAAACAAACAAGGAGTCCTATGGCACTTTTAAAGAATTAAACTGAATGCAACTATTGACAAGTTTCACCTTTCCAGAGAATCTGGAAAGCTCTTGAAAATTAGGATTTATAAATAGGAAAAACAAGTGACCTTTAACTGAAGTATATTATTTACAACAGCATTATGTTTCAATCCTATTTCCTTATGAAATAGTGGGTGCTTTGTCCAGTGGCACAATAATTTTCTCATTCAACAGCATATATGGTCACTTTATTATTTACCAATAGTAATAACTTACAAATATAGTATGCAGCACCTGAAAGCAATTTACAGACTCCCCCTCCCGTGAGAACTCTAAGCACTTATATAGCACTTTAAATGTTCAACGCATATTATAGAGAAATATATGGTATTATATAGATAGACAAATGTTGACAGCCTCTGAAGATAATAGCAAACAGATCCCTAAGATTGTAGAATGGTGTATTACACAAAGCCAAAGAGGTATTCATCTAGCTCACAATGATAGGCCCAATGGGATGACTAGAGATGTTAGATAGATCTGAGAGCAATGTTATTCATATTGTCTTTATCTCACAGTAGTTCCTAGAAGTCCTGAACAAGATCAAGACTGCCTGATAGTAAGGAGCTTTATAAACCCAAAGTAGATGACGGTTCTTCTCTTGAAGAGCTCATAACCCAAGGCCATGATGTTGCAAATACTGACAAGTGAAATCAATGGTACTGCTTTCACCTGCTTAAAGTTAAGCTTATGTGTAGATCTGTTAGGATTGGGACCCAAATATTTCATAATAATATAAGCTCTTTTTACCCATTAGTATTTGTGTACTCTTTACCATCTTAGAGACAACAGTAAGCATTGGCTGTATTAAGAATTTGATTCATTGCTATTGCTATATGCAGTATATGTGTACATTTTCTCTGCATCATATTGCAGGGACTGCTAGAGCTGTCTTGCACTTCTTATAATAATTATAAAGAAATTAGCTGATAGTACTATGTTTTATATCAGCCAGAACCTGTGGTGCTGTGCATCTACTACTCTACATGAAGACAAAAGGAGCTGAAATCATTCACAACTAGGGAAAATGCCTGAAAGGTTTTTTTGCTGAATAATGTAGATTTGTGTTGACCAAAATGTTTGATGAATTCATGTCAAATATGCCAAATTGTTTCAGTCAGAATAAAACCTAAACAAACCATGTCAAATCTTTTTGATATTTTTTAAATGAAACAATTTGATTTTTAATTGTTGATGTGGGCACAGCAGCAAAATGAGGTATGACACATGCATGGCATTAGGAAGCAGGCTGCAATGTTTATTAAACTTTTAGCACAAGGGAGGAGTATGACCCATCCATCAACTGGGCCCTTGTGTAGCAGGCACTTAATTGGAACCAGTGTGGGGGTTACAGTGGTTCTTACCGTATATAACCCATAATGCAGGGTGGCTGTCCTCAGCCATCCCCCAGAATGCAGCTTTGTCTGAATCCAAACACCCTCCCTTTGTGGGGGGAGTAGTGGGTGAAGAAGGGCGGGGACCTCAGTCCGTGAGAATCATGATATCTGACCTCGGCCTGAGAAGTCCACAACATCTGACCCTCTCATGTGACCTCAAACTCCATTGCCAAAATTGCAGGTCTTTTACCTCTCAGAATCATTCATTTTATTCTCTTAACTGCACTGGAACCCAGCTACAGAGGATGCCAGCAACAAGCCTGGTCACTTTGGTGCCCTGCCCCTCTCCCCTTTCCCCCAACAACCACACAGCCTAATATCACAAGTCTTGTCCAGTTCATTCCTTCACATCATGGAGCTACATCTGACAAATGTACACCATCATCTCTGAAAACTTCTGGCTGATTCTAATGAATGCCTCTGTGCTGTTTCACTGAACCCTGTAGTCAGTGGCCTCCCTATCTACTTTGTTTCCAACCTTGCCTTCACAGCCTGAATCTGCAGCTCCCTGCCAGAGTGTGAGCACTTCTGACCATACTAGTCTCACCTCCAGCCACGATCACCTAATTAACCAACATCCCTCTGGTTCTTGTCCCTTAAGTTAACTCCTCTATGGACCCCAAGGGTTCTCTGCAAAGCGAATAACCAGGATGTGAGCTGGGTGTGCACTGTTTGTCAGTGAATGCAGAAGGGGCAAGAGCTGATCCCAGTGCATGGCTTTTCTGCTGAACCACAGATGCGAACTGTTTTGGCAGTGAAGTCCAGCTGAGACCCAGCTGCTGCACTAGCTGCCCTCTTGTGGGCCCAGCATGCTATAGAATGGCTACAAATCCAAACACAGCAAATGCTTCTGAAACCAAACAAGTACAGTGAGTTAGTTATGTTTTGCTGTTCCCTGCCATGTCAGGTTATTTGCATTACTCTCTAGACCGGATCTACTGTGGGCCAAACCCTCCTGATACTGCTGACATCACTGTCCTGACCCTGCAAGAATATGTACCAGACTTTCTGGAGTCAAGACCACAGTAGCACAAGGTTTTTCTCAATATTGTGCTGAATTGGTACCTTGTCATGTTGGAACAGCAGTCCTGATAGCACACCGCAGATTTTTAGCCAGGCTCTTATTGCCTTTTCAGGGCACAAGTGCCTATCTCACATTCCTTCAATGCCACCCAATCACCCTGTATATTCCAGTCTGCTTTCAAGTACCTTAAGTGCAGAGACACCACTTTGAAGAACATTGTGCGTCTGTGACATTTAACACGTGGTCGGACTGGTCCGCAAGCTGCCTTGGGCACCAGCTCACTATAAAAGCACGAAAGAAGGCAACAACCAATGCCACCTTAAATCAAATGGCCTCATTTCCATAGTTGGAAACCAATACCAGAGTTGGTACTAATCCTGTCAGGATTTCCAGTATTATGGATAACCTATTTTTTCCCCAGCACCTGCTTCTCCTAGCTCACCCTTGTAAGCATTTTCACACTATAAAGTACCTACGTATGTCTGGGAATCCTGCTGGAAGAGAGCCAAAATAGGCTCCATGTGAACCCTTGCACTGGGCTAAATCTAGGTAGGTAGGGAATGCTGACCAATCAGCACACCTCTTCCCCAGCTGGCCAATGGGTGCCAGAGACTCCCATCGGAGGAGCCAGCTATTGACCCTTGATAAGTGCCTCCTTCTCTCGCTACCAGGACTGTCCTGCTTTCATAGCTGGTCCCAAACACTTCCCACTCCTATTGGTGCGGATGGGTGGTATTTCTTGGTGTTTTAACTTTTAGTGTAAAATGGGATATTTTCAGGATTAGGGACATTTAATGCATTTTGGAGAAACATGAAGTCTAGAAGTCATCTGTTCACAAATTATTACTTTTGCTTTTGCTAGTATGTTTTATAGTGTTATCAAATAGTGCATCTATATGCAGTTGTGTTATACGTATCAGCAGGTAATTTATAAATGGAACCATAGCTGATTCTGTGGCTCATCCCTCTGCCTCAGATTCATCTGAGTGTATTGGAGCATGCACACATGAGGCCTGATTCTCAACTAACTCAGAATAGTATAACTCCAGAGGAACTCCATTTAACTCAGTGGAGCTACCTTGGTGTAAAACTCATGCCAAAGAAATAAGAATCACGGCAATGGGTTAATGTTTACATTTGTGAAATATCCACTATTGTCTACATTTTTTTGCTTGTTTTAAAAAATCCAGCTTAATAGACAGTGTCAGATTATGAGCCCATGGAAGTGACCATCCTTTGTTCACAAAAGCACAGGCTGTGACAGCACAGGCCTCTTCAACCCATGCACACTAACCAATATGTCTGAACTTTGTTCTGGAGGTGGCACATCTAAGAGTATAGTTCAGTCTCTGTGCCCTTTCAGTTCTTGGCTACGGGTGACAAAAAGGGCACCAATTAGCATTGATGGGTTTGTGCTATAGCTAGATGTAGAATAATGTGAGCGAATTCCAATGTGCAAAAGCACCAATTCAAACCTGAATAAATTTATCCCTAACTGGCTGCAGGAATGGACAGTTCTTACTCTACTGCACACTGTCACTTTCTAACCTCTCATTAAAATGAATGCAAGCATCTGCATTGTCATAGCTGGGGAAAAATATAATTCACAGGTGGCTTTCCCAGATGTTTTGGTTTGTTCATTCTCCTGCTTCACTTATCAGGAGCAGAGTTCACTTTCCTTTCAGCTCCACAGTGCCAACCAAGAGGAGAAATGCATTCCATGTTTGCAGTTTACTTTTTAAGGACCCAGTTCTTCCACATGCAATATTCTAGGTTTGTGACTTGCAGTTTAGCTAAACTATGCTTAGAAGTAGTAAGGAGAGGAGTTAATATGATGTTCTTTCCTTTAGAAAGTAGCTGTCTGTAGTTGTGGGTTTGGCTAGGAGAGGTCACTGGACTGGTTTGAGTTACCTGCTGAGAGTTGTAAAATACCTTTGGATGTGATACACCAGGCCTAGGTACTGGAGTGGTGGTACAGTAAGGCTATATCTACACTGGCAATTTATGTTGTATTAAGGAGGCTGAATTTGACCTAAATTAGTCCCTGTCCACACTGGACTTTCATTAAGTCAAATTAAGAAATTCCTTAAGTCGACTCAATGAAAGCTCAATTCAAATTAAGAACCACCTCTTAGGTTGACCTAAGCCTTAATTTGACTCCTTAAGTCGAACTAAGGACGATGTAGGCCTGACTTAACCCTTAATTCAACTTTATTAAGGTCAAATTAAGGGCAGTTAGGTCAAATCAACAAAGTGGACTACGTTGACTTAACTTTCAGTTGAATTAGCCCTACTCTACAAGTGGGTGGCTTTTCAGTGGTAGTCGACCAGTATTTACGCAAGGCACGTAAAATGCCTTGTGTAACTGATGGGGACTTTCTAAGCTGCCGAAACACACTCAGGGAAGCCACCCACAAATGGCTTGCAGTCAGATTTCCCCTACTCCTTCTGGGGGCCAGGACTTCTGGTGCCAACTTCCAGGAGCCCAGCAGCAAGTACATGCTCTGTCAGTGAAGACACACCCTTAGTCCACTTTGCTAATTTGACTTAATAAGGTCGAGTCTAGTTTGACTTAAAGTCAAACGTATTAGTTTAAATTAACAAAGTTGACCTAACTTTTTCTAATGTCAATGTAGCCTAAGTGTCTCTGTCTGTTCAGGTCCACACCCTACAAATATTTTACCAATGTTCCCCCTAACACCCTGAGGCAGCTGAGCAACTCATGTTGCTCACTGTGCGGTACCCCACCCCGCGGGCCCAATCCTGCCACCCCCTGCACAGGCCCAATCCTGCTTCCACCCCTCCACTTTCCCCGTAAGCCCCCAAGCCAGCCCACTCCCTCCTCCCACCCTAGCCTGCTTCCCCGGTAATCCCCCAGCTGTCCCCTCCCCCCCCCGCAGTCTTACCCAGCTGCTGGAGCAGCACAGCTGAGCCACTGCTCCTCTGGCCGGGGAAGCACTAATGGAGCACGCTCGGACATTCTGAGCATGCTCTGTTAGAGCATCTCTGGGTGGGAGTTTTAATAACTCCCAGCTCCAGGGGAGCTCTCAGCTGGGACTTTGGCTGCCGGCCATGTGTGGCCAGCAGCCTTCCCTGCGCTGGGGAGCTGTGGTGGGCTGCGTGGCCGTGTGGCTGTGCAGCTTACAGCGAACATTGCTTTACACCCGTGAGTAATTCTACTGAGTTTGCTCCCATTCATAGATGTTTCTAGAGCCCTGGTACTGCATTCATCAGAGGGCATCTCTACTTGCTCCTCAGTTCAGACTATGGGGGCATGAACAGCAGAGTACACAAAATACTGTGCTGTAACTCCCCTGTGTGGATGCTGTGGATGTGAACTAAAAGGTTCCTAGTTCACATCTGTCTAATTCTGTTTGAAGAGGATGACAATGCAAATAGAAACCTTTTAAATTTGCACCCATTCATAAGAGTTACAGCACAGCACTTTGACATGTGCTTCTCATCACTCCCACATAAGCTGAAGTGTGGGTCAGTGTAGACATGCCCATAGTGTCTTAGTTCAACCAGAAGGGCAGTTGGGTTTGTCCCATGGATTTTCTCCTAATCTTTTCAGGAAGTTCTATAGTTTTCTCATTTCAAGTTAAGTAGGTTTTATCTTCTAGCTAGCTCTTAATACATTTAGTTTTCACAGCAAATGCTGCCAGCACCATGAATTTCTCCTCTAAAATTACAAAACAAATAAAAATGCTACAAAGGTTCTTATGTAAAGTGAAATAAATCTGTTGTGATCTAAGGCTATATCTACACCTAAAATCTTAGTTCAGACTTAGTTAGTCCGAACTAAGTAGTTCAAAAGTTAGTTTGAACTAATTGCATTAATTTATTTATTTATATGTTTGTTTATTTATTTTTAGTTTGAGCAAACTTTTAGGTCAAACTAGCCACACTTTTTTTAGTTTGAACTAACTTTTTGGTTCAAACTAAAAAAGCGTGGCTAGTTCGAACTAATAGTTCAAACTAAAAAAACACACTTAGCTCAAACTAACCACTAGTTTGAACTTTTTTAACTCAAACTAGCATGTCTATGTTGTGTTAGTTCAAACTAAATATGCAAATTAGTTTGAACAAAGCAGTTAGTTCAGACTAACCAGCCAAACTAAATAGTTCAAACTAGCCAAAGCCTAGTATAGACAGGGTTCAAATTAGTTCAGATTAAGGCTTCTTATTTTGAACTATTTTGCTAGTGTAGACATAGCCTAAGAGACCGAATTCTATTTTGCTATCTTTTATATGCTTGCTGTGTCATTTTCATTTTAACACAAACTCCAAGCAAGTAAGTTACATACAAAAATATTTAATTTCTAATCCTGATTATTACATGTTACAGTCATGTTTTGAAATTAATTTGAAATTAATAAAACATTTTCAAAATTTGAAATATATCCACCCTTAAGTTCCATTACATGTTCTGTGTGTATCATCCAAAACATAGCAAATATACATGAAGAAAATTCAAATATAGAACTCACTGAAAAATGAAAAAAATGCTAAGTTTTGAAAATCCATGTCCATTTTTTGTCAAAAATTGTTTTGAAGTTTGAGATTTCTTATCCGATCCATAAAAATGTTATAATGAATTTATCCCTTATTTGTTGTTAAACATTTTCAAAATCTGAAATATTTCCACCCTTAAGTTCCATTACATCTTCTGTGTGTATCAGCCATCCCATCAGCAGTAGTTGTATCAGAAGATTTACATTTCTGTGGGTATCAGAAGAAAACATTTTTTGGAGTTCTCTAATAACAGCCTCTTTCTGTTTCTAGCTCATGTCCTTTTCCTGTTCAGGTAACAGTAAGCAAAAATGTTTGCTGTTTCTGCAGTGCAGAATCGGTTATCACTGGGGCATCTGGGGGGTGCAGAGAAAATGGGTTCAGGGACCAGATAAGGATGGCAGCTATGGACCACCATCATCTCCTAACACCTAGTAGCTTCTACGCTCTTTTACTGTACAGAGTGATGTATGGCAGAGTTGGATTTGGGGAATGGTGATTATGGCATGTTCCTTCAGAGCAGCAGAGATGTTAATTCTCTCAGGAGCGTTGACACAAGCTGGAGTGGCAGTACATATACAGCAGGGAGGGAGCTTACCAGTGGCCACAAGGTGTGTGCTTGCCAGTGCTAAAGGGGTGGGTGGAAAGGTACAGAAAGAGAGATCGCCACATGCAGATCGATGAACTGAAATTTACAGGCTTCTCCCATTCCCTCCACTCCCATGAATCCTCAGCTTTAATGAAATTAGAGGCCTGTGCTCCCTTGCAGATTCACATGTGCCCTCCTCTGTACTGCCACTAGCCCCCACCCCACTCCCGAAGGGTTGGGGTCAAGTACATTTGCCAGCAGTTTCTTGCATTTGTGCCTTTTTACACACAAAGGGGAAGAGATGGGAGTAAAGTCTTAGCATCCTAAGTTCCTGAAGTGGTTTTGTGTCACTTGTTCTTTCTGATGTTTACCTGAACAGAGCCACAGAGGAGAAACATCAAGGGCCTGCAGCCATGATAAATATACAAATGGAAGAGTAATAGCCTTTCCAGGAAGAGGAAAAATATCCCTTTTAATAATAATATTAAGGGCAAATGATGGCAGGGGCGGGGGAGGGAGCAGCGAAAACAAACTGGAAACCTCACATGAGGAAATCCAATTGAATGTCAGAGCAAGGGCTTTGATGTTGGTGAAGGAGATTAAATGTCCACATAAAGGATTGGACTGGGGTGGTCTGTACTGTTTCCTCTCACATGCACCGCAGTGTGACAATTGCTTTTCAAACATAAGAAATTTACCACATTCTAAACCAGAACTTTAAAAAAGACATCAAAGAGGGGAACGCTTCTGGGAAAAGGTCTGAGCATTGGGCAAATTTATGTGCCGCACAATTATGAGATATTCTACTGATTGATTTATTTAACTTTTCAGAGTAACTGCCATCAGTCTGTGGACAGGAAAATGTAGTTGTTTTGTGATGCAGAAAAAAATGTCAACAAGAAGTCCCTCTTATAGTGGCATGTCCTAAAAGGGCATGTCACAGACAGTTTATTCCAAAACCACAGCATACTGGACCAATGCAACAAATTCTCCACTATGTACTGCTGAAATGTGAGGAGTACTTTTTTTTTTGTTACCATTGTGGATCTACCTTCTCAGTTTTGCCCCACTTCCACAGTTCATTCCTACTGAAAGCACTTGCGCACATGTTTAACTTTAAGCCTGTGCTTAAATCTCAGTGACCTTAATGAAAGTTTAGCACATTCTTCACTTAAACATGCTTAAGTGCGCTGCTGAATTGGGGTCTCTATCAGTTACAGCTTCTCTGGCATTGTAAGCTCTTAACAGTAAACTTGAGCGTTATTTAGAAGAAGACCATTTCTGTCAAGTGCACAGATACTTAGGAATGTGGATGTTGCCAAGAAGACAATAGAAAACGTTAGTCTTAAGGATTAATGCACAGTGTACATATGCATAGGGCAGAGTTGGTTTTAGGTTTTTCACTTTTGATGAGGTATCTGTAAACATAGATAGGATTAAAGAGTAGTTTAGAACCCAGCTTTTCCTGGTTTATATTGTGCTTGACCCGAAGTCATTTGAAGTTCATAGGAGTCTTTTGATTTAAGTCAAAGAGCTTTGGATCAGGCTGACAATGAGAGACAGCACATAAAGCTAAGAACTCTAGGGCTGTATTCACACACAGATGGTTATTTCGAAACAAGTTGTGTCGAAACAACTTGTTTTGAAATAACGCCTTATTTCGAAATAACTTATTTCAAATTAACAAATAGTTATTTCGAAATAAGGAAAACGGCAGGAAATGAAATAGCAGGTTCACACTGTGAACCTGCTATTTCACTTCCTCAGGGGGCTGCAGGCACCGGCGGGGTTCAGCGCAGCCCAGCGCTGTTCCCCACTGGTGCCTGCAGCCCCCCTTTGCAGGCACTGGCCAGGGGACACCCCTCAGCACCCTGGCCAGAGTACTGAGGGGGCAGCCCTTGAACTGTTGTTTCAGAACACCTTGTTCCAAAACAACACGTTCACACAAGTTGTTTTGAAACAAGGTGTTCTGAAACAAGGTTGTTTCGCCCCCAAATGGGGTTTAACTTGTTTCAAAACAACGCCCTTGTTTCGAAACAACGGGTTCCCGTTGTTTCGAAACAACGGTGCGTCGTGTGAACAATTTTTTTTTTGTTTCGAAACAACGAGGTGCCAACCCCTGCCGGGCCCCCCCCCCACCAAATCCCCGGTCCCTGTCGCTGCTTCCCTGGGCTCCCGAAAAACCCTGGGTCCTCCTGCCGCTTTCCCCGGACTCCCTGACCTCCCCCCCAGATGACCGAGCCCTGTTGCCCCTTCCCTGGTCTCCCTGAACCCTCCCCCAAACCCTCCCAGCCATCCCATCACTTTCCCCAATTCCCCGACCCCCTCCCCAACCTCCAGTCCCTGCCGCCGCTTCCCTGGCCTCCCTGAATCAATGTCCAGGCCGACCCCCCCCCCGGCCCCCTTACTTGGCCACTCCAGATGCCAGGGTCCCCTCCTTACTCCAGCCCCATCCCCTGCCAACTGCCCAAGATGGCCGCCCGGCAACACTGGGGCTCCGGCCTGCCGCATGGTCAGGGAAAGGGCTGGCTGGGGCTGTCTACCATATTCTCTTGAGTATAAGCCGAGAGCCTGTTTTGAAGCCAATTTTCAGGCACAAAATTCTTGGCTTATACGCGATGATATACGGTAGTAACTGAACCTATGCCCAGTCTGAAAAGAAATCTGTGCAATGATCCATGCATCCTTACATTTTAAAGGCCAAGAGGAATCCTGTGAATTAAAACAAACTGTGGATTTGAGCCAGAAATTCAGTTCCACCACCAGTTTTATAAAAAAAAAAAATCAATATTGTATGCCACATAGGCCAACATTTAAACATTTAAAAAGAGACTTCTAAATTGTGCCTGCAAAATTTACATCTATACCTATTTTCGCTACTGCTGCCTCAGTTTAGACAGTTATTTTTAAAATGTAATCTGTCATACAGTGCCATAATATAGTCTAATATAAGAACAGTCATGGTCACTATCCTTTCACTCTCAGTTTTTAGGACAGTTCATTAATTAGCCCTAAACAGATTTGTAAATGATGTTTTGGCAGTTAAAACAAAATCTACACTACTGAAGAGTTCCTTTGCACCGCAAGCAGCAAGAAAAACACTGAAAGCATTTGAAATGATAAATAGAAACTGAAACTGCTATATTTATAGTACAAGCATTGTGGACAAAGGAATGGAGTGTGGTTATTGTGGTGACTAGTTAATAATTCTGTCACACTGAAGTTTGAGGGAAAGCTTGAAAACCTTAGCAGAAAGACAATGAATGAAGTTGTGGTCATGTGTCTAAGTTAAAGGCTGAGTTGCATTCTGTGTGTAAACTCAAAAGTGCTTTTTTTAAAAAAAGAAATCTCTACAATGTATAAGATAGTTGTATCACATGATTCAAGACACTACACATAAATCAAAGGATTTAGCAAAATTTTGTAGGCTACAGAGACTGTTTTAGCTTACCAGGTTTAAGTTACTACATGTGTTTTCCATTAAATAATCCATCCTTGATCTTCATGAAATCCCCTCCAACACCACGAAAAATCATTGTCTATAGCAAAACATCAAACAATAAAATTCATTAGCTTTCTAGACCATTAAGAAATGAGAATCACTTGCATTAATCTTATTGTTATTTGGTTTTGGTAAAGTGACCTTCAAAAAGAGTTTGAATGAATAAAGCACCGAGGCATTTGTTTTGGAATAGGCAGTCTGACATTTAAGAGAATTCTCCAGTTTTACTGTAATCAGCATAGCATCACACATGCAGAAATAATGATTTTTAAAGAAAGTCTGAGAGACAAAAAGATGTGTTACTCAGTCTAGGAAGGAACATTTATTTGGACTTCTGGATGTCTCAAAGACATTTTTTAAAAATGTATATACTGAATTGGAAAAGATAAAATATCATCTCTAGGCAGCAAAGTCATCAAATAGTTTACATGTTAACATAAATTATTTGCAAGAGGCATACAAGTGGAGATGTGTCAGTTCTGCAGCACCTATATTCATAAAAGAATAATGCCTCAGATTTACTGTATTTCTTCCATAAGAACCAGATCCCAAGATGTTTTACACAATAATAAAATGTAACCACCTCTGGATAATTTGCTATTGCCAGTGATTCTGTAGGATAGGAAGTGAAGAAGAAGTTGTCCAAATGAATCTACAGTAAATAAGAAATTCTGGTTTGTGACAATAAAAACTTAGTTAGGATAGTGGAACTTGCATCTTTCAGATAAGGTCTTTAAAGAGCACAAGTGGTTACAGTTAAACATGGGCCCCAAATGCAAAGTTAAGCCATGGATCTGCATTTTTTTCCAAAGTTCAAGAGAGTTCTGATGTATGTTTCTTTGGTCAAGCCCACCTCTATTTATGACTTAGTTTACAATCCATCATAATGATACCTCTGGTAACTCAACTCATTGGTTCACTCTACGTCAGAAGGAAGTATGCAAAGCAATGTGTCATCTTCAATTCTTCCAGAATCAACTGAGACTTTATTTTAAAAATATCTTCTGTCCAAATGCTGAAAAATACTAAATGAACATAACTATGAAGTCTGAGTCAATCACAGTTCAAGCTGTTATGGAGATTTACTCCAGGACAATGAGAGGAAAAGACAGGAGGCCTCTGTGTGGACGGTCCTTTCTTCCTTGCAGTTGCCTGGAAAACCATTAAACTTGTATTTGCTTAGATTCTAAGGCCAAAAGGGGCCACTACGATCATCTAGTATGCCCTCCTACACAGGACATGAAATGTCCTCAAAATACTTCCTAGAGCAGATCATTTAGAAAAACATACAATTTTAATTTAAAGATTGTCGGTATTAGACAATCCACCATGACTCTTGGTAAATTATTCCAGTGGTTAAATGCCCTTAATGTTAAAAATGTATGCCTTATTTCCTGTGATTGTTCTAGGTTCAACTTCCAGTAATTAGATCATGCCATACTTTTTGCTTCTAGATTGATCAGCCCATTATTAAATATTTTTCCCCATTTAGGCACCTTTAAGCTTGCAATCAAGTCACCCATAGCCTTCTCTTGGTTGAGCTAAATAAATTTTGCTCCTTGAGTCAGTTTCTGTAATGCATGTTTTCTAATCTTCTTTAGCTCTCTCATGGCTCTTCTCTGAACCCTCTCCAATTTGTCAGCATCCTTCTTGAATGATGAACACCAGACATGGACACAATGTTTCAGCAGCAGATGCACCAGAGGTAGAATAATGTTTCTCCTCCTGCTTGAGAGTTCTCTCTTGATGCAGCAAAGGATCACATTAGTCCTTTAGCAGACAGCACCGTGTTGGTAGCACACATTCAGCTGATTATCCCTCATGAGACCCAAATCTCTTTCAGATGCATTGTCTGCCAGGATAGCGCTTCCCACCATATAAGTGTGTTCCACATTCAACCTGTCATTGTCATTATTTACTATTCCCCCAGTCTTTTGTTGTGAAAACTTTATCATTGTTGATTTTATGTTTTCTTTCAGGTTATTAGTAGAAATGCTAAATAGCTTAGGACCAAGAACCAATCCTTGTAAGACCCCATTAGAAATATATCTCTTCAGTGATCATTCCCTGTTTATAACTGCATTTTTTACCCATCTTTTAATCTGTTTAATCTGTACCATTTTAGTTTTCTCCCACAAAAGCGCATGTGGTAAATAAATTTGTTAGTCTGTTGAGTGCAACCAGACTCCTTGTTTGTTTTACATCAGTACTATTACCTTGATCAACCAAACTTGAAAATTCGTAAAAAAAAAATCCAATTTGATAGGTTCTATTTTCTATAAACCCATGTTGATTAATATTAATTAAATTACTCTCCTTTAATTATTTCTTAATCAAGTCCCATATCAGCCACTCCATTATCTTGCAAGGGATCAGTGTTAGATTGACAGGTCTATACTTACTTGAGTTACCCCTTTTACTTTTTAAAATATTGGCACAATACTAGTTTTTTTCCCAGTCTACTGAAACTTTCCTAGTATTCCAAAGTGTATTGAAAATCAACCTTAATGGTCCAGTGAACTCATCAGCCAGCTCTTTTAAAATTCTTGAATGCAATTTATCCAGACCTGCTTATCTAAAAATTTCTAACTTTAGTAGCTGCAGTTTGATATCCTCATAAGATACTAGTGGAACAGAAAGAATTTTATCATATCATATAACTACATCATCTGTTTTTCCGAATTACACAGCAGAAATATTTATTGAACACTTTTGACTCTTCTGTATTACTATCAATAATTATACCATTTCGATCTAGTGATGGACGAGTACCTTTGTTAGGATTCTTTCTATTCCTCACATATTTCAAAAACCCCTCCTTCTTATTGTCCTAACACAGATGACAGTAGATTTCTCCTTGTACCCCTTTGGTTCACTTATCAATTTTCTGCAATTCTTAACTTCTGATTTATAGTCATTATTATCAGCTTCCTCCTTTGAAGCTGATTGTGTTGCCAAGTGTGTATGTATGGGTGTGTTATAACTTTCTATTTAAACCAGATCAATTTTTTAAAGTAAGATGGCCTTCTTCCTCGATTTTGGGATACTTAGACGAATCCAGTGGTTGGGGGGGGGGGAACCCTATTCATTATAGTGAGAAGAAGACAAGCATGCTGCCCTAACAGGCCAAATCTCTTAACTCTCCCAGCATCAAGGAATGAAATTCCATGAAATACAATGAGCAGGCTGCAACTTTCACTCCTCTTTATTATAGGCAGAATTTCAACATATCTGAGTTCACTGAATGCAATTTCCACTGTGTTGCTGTTATTATTTATCACTTCTGATTATTTTTAATTATTAATGGATAGATAAAATACAGTATTCATAGAGTTTAGATATCTTTAATTCAAAACATATTTAGTAGGGACATTCAAGGACAGATGAATACTTAGCACATGGTAGACCACATGTTCTTTCCTTTTATCTGAAGGATTTGGAACCTAAGCTAAAGTAGAATCTATTATTATTAATTATATCTCAAATCATTAAAGCTCCAGGAGCTATTCAGCACTCTCAATTTATCAACATTCTCAGACACCATATTCAGACAACAAGTCCCATCTCACGCTATTCTCAGAGCATTGAGATATTAAGCAATGTCTGGATCTCAGTGAAACCTAGGAAAAGAATGTTATAGAAAAAAATCTTAGAATGGAATGTTCCAATATCATGCTTCTTTTAAGTGGTGTGTCCAGCTGGTCACATTAAACTGAAAACAAAAGAAAGAGAAAGCATGAAGATTACAGCATGATTTATAACTGCAAATTATTAATATTATGTTACTTATTTAAACATCAAGCCATGAAACTGCAAATAAATGATCCTCACGATATTTACATCCATGTACCCCGAATGGAGATTTCATTGACTTTCATAAACTAAGCACAGTAACATATGGTCAGTATATGGGTAAGAGACCTCCAGTAGGAAGACACTGCCCCAAGTTTTGCTGGTGATTCAGCAGGAGGCTTAAAGGACATGCCATGTTTACAATGAGACATAGAAGTGAGGTCATGAGCACTGGTGTGATCAATGAAGATCCCATGGCACTAGGCTAAATTAGCCGTGGTTTCTGTGTGGATAACTGCATTACATCTACATTAATTCACTGTGTAGGTTGTTGGATAATTTATTCCCATGTAAAACTGTTCTGATTAAAATGTTCCTGCATTCCTCCTCTGATGTTCTTGCATTTTTGGGAGGGGTGAAATGATTCTTTGTTCTGTTTAATCTGGAAAGTTCAATAGGCTCCTCTGGAATTTAAGGTGCCATAGAAAAGTAAATTACTATAACGCTGAAAGAAAAACAGTCCAGATATGAGAACACTGAAAATGAGGTATGGAAAATATGTCTTAATTTTGAATTGAATTTTCATAGCTTCACGGAAGCACAAAATTTTAGCAGCCAATTCATACAAAAATGGGGACTTGAGTAGGGGCAGTGACAACACTGGATAGAATCCACAAGACTTTTCATCTGCTTTTATTTCCCCAGTTCTATTATATCAGTGATAATCAGGCCTCAGTGGTTCAGGAGCCAAACTGCCAATCAGCTTTACTCAAAAAAGCCACAAGAGTGTGAATTCAGTGTTTCATTTACTATAAACTCATAAATTCATATTCAAACAGTATGATAGGAGAAATATTTTAGTTTCTATATTGTGTGTATCTGTATATATAATAGTCTCATAGCAAAATGACTGACCAAGTATTATTATTTTATCAACTACAGTCGGTTAATAACATAGTAAAAGCATCCTAATTGGTTAATAACTTAGATTGGTTAATAATTAAATCACACAGTGTTTTATTATCATGTGTGGCAAAGAGCCGCAGGAGACACATTAAAGAGCCAATCGTGGCTCTTGAGTCTTAATCTGAGTATCGCTGTATTGTATGATTTAGATTCATTTTCAGATTCCACACAATACAGAACTTCTGACTAATGTATTTGCTTGGAGATAAGGATGCACACACTTGGCTCCAAGCTGAAAGTTGTAATGCAGTGTTTCAGACTAAGGAAGAATTAATTTTTTACTACATTCAGCAAAAGACTGTTTAATCCAACATGAAATAAGGGAATGTAAAACAAAGTATTGGTATCTGGGTTTTATCTGCATTCATATAGCAACATGGACATTATTTTCAAAGCTAAAATTTAAAAAGAGATTATTTCATATGATAACATATTTGTTTTTGAATATTTGACGTAACATGGGCCAGATTCAGTTCTGGGGCAGTTGAGGTTGGATATTAGGAAAAACTTTCTCACTTGGAGGGTGGTAAAGCATTGGAATGGGTTACCTAGGGAGGTGGTGGCATCTCTATCTTTGGAAATATTTAAGGCTTGGTTAGACAGAACCCTGGTTAGGATGATTCAGTGGGCGTGGTCCTGCTTTTAGCAGGGGGTTGGACTAGATGGCCTCATGAGGTCCCTTCCAACCCTATGATTCTATGTCTTAATTTGAATGACACTCATGAACTCCAAGGACTGGATTTGGCCATGTCTTGCACTGTGCATGATATTAAAACTTTGTATTGGGTGAACTCAAAAGCTTCAGTTCAGTTTGGAGAACAGAGCTCCAGTGTTTTATCTGGAGATTATCTTAATTAATTGAATTTCTTTAGCCTGAAAATAGGACTAAAAATCCTACAAGCATACAAGAATCATGTTCACCAGGTGGACTAGAATTCTGCTTGGTTTAAAAAGTGCACATCTTTGTTGCTGAGTTTGTAAGGGTCTAATCTTGTAAAGTAGTGAGCACCTCCTGAGTTGTGATAAATGCACTCATGCTTCCTAGGTGTCTCATGAAATTCAAGGGAAGTTCGCTCTTTGACGTTCTACAATTTACTTTGCCATTCTAGTCCTTTGGGTAAACAAGCAGTATACCAATGTGTGTTACAAAAGTACATGTGGGTGTTTTGATCTATCTGGTAAATTGTGCTCTAAATTTTTGTTTAGATGTAGAAATAGATATAGGTTAATTTCTATGCCAGTTTTTTAAAAATAACTCACCAGTTTACTCAGATAAAATTAAAACTGTGGCCCAGTCTACATTACTGGCAAAATTCAGAGGTACTTGATGGGAGTTATACAAGAGTAGCTTACATGACTTCATAACTTCCCTTTAGCATGCTGTCATCACTGTGTTACATCGATGAGAAATTTGTTCTATCTACACAGCACTATGCCACTTGAGGTGGTGGTTTTATTAGGTCAGCTTCTGGATCAGCTGACCATGTCTTTACTGACTGCTCAGTCAATTTGGAAAAATCAATCTGATGGTGGTGAATTTGCTGTAGACCTACCCTATGTTACAATCAGACAAAAGACAGTAACATAATTGAGATTTTATTGGCATGACAAGCTATATAAGTGCTGACAATGTGTAAAAAAGAGTTAGGCTCTTCAGGTATCTGTCAGGAATTGGTAAAATCCATTGAGAATGTGGTCACACACCCTGTTTGTGGTTTGATTCCACAAATAGTGGCGAATTGCTACATAGTATGCTGCTAATTCTAAATCATGGCTCATTCTCCATTTTCTACCTATACCAGTGAGAAACTCCTCATGGTTTTAATGAGAGTTTGAGCTATCTCCTGCTCTTGATCTGCTCTCTTAAACATCTTCCGTGATTTTTTATATCCTGTCTTTTGCTGGTGTCCATCACAAATATAATATTTAAATGTAATTTATTGTAGCTATATAAAAAGTGAAGGGAGGAGAAGAAACCACATGTCAAGAAAACTGAATCAAAGTGAAAGCGGTGTCAGCACGAGGAGGCGAAATCTGACCTGATGTTTTCTATTTTAACTACTGGAAAATTTTGGTGAGATGCGGGCTTTGTGTGACATCTGTTTGGCTTTTGGGTGTGTGTGGCAGGGACTGATGTCTTTCTTTGTATGATACTACACAGTATCATGTGGTGATATAAAACATGAACACCCACATAGAAATTTCATAAAGCCTGTGGCAGTATTTCAGCTCTTCTCATTCTGCTGGCTTTCACTAAGGGGGTATCTCTGGGGGGGGATGGACATACACACACACACACATTTTCATATAGTCAATTTTGCCTATCCAGGCTCTAAACCAGTGTAATATTGGACAAACTAATGGGAAACATTATTTTTAATAAACGGACTCATACGGGATCCATCCCAACACATTTATTCAACCTGTAAGGACATGTTAAAACTTTGATCTTAGAAAGCTAGTCCATCTGACATTGCACATATGGATTTGACAGCACAATAGCACTCTCATCCCTGTTCTGCCTAGCTGCCTTAAAATGGAATGGTTTGATTTTCAGAGGTGCTGAGCACCTACGACTTTCACTGATGTCAGCCCTGCCAAATCAGGTCAGAACCCCCACCCCCAAGAACAGAAGTGGAAACAATTACTTTTTGAAATAAACTTCAGATTTTTTAATGGTCCCTGCTTGTTGACAGCATTCCTTTCTAAAAAATTCCAAAGGAGTAGCCATGTTAGCCTAGTTCAGCAAAACAAACAAGGAGTCTGGTGGCACTTTTGAAGACTAACAAAGTTTTTATCACATGAGCGTTTGTGGGAGAAAATCCCACTTCATCAGATGCTTGAAAATGGAGAAGCATAGATGAGTGGAGGAAAATAAATGCAGGGGAGTGTAAACCCAACCCCCCCCCCGCAAGGATCAGGTCAGACAGTTACAACATAAATCATAGGATTAGGTGTAGGATCAGCTGAGACTGTTAGAACACTCTAGCAGTCCATAACAGTCTGTCCTGATCCTATGACTTATATTTCGTTGCATTTAGTTTCCTCTCATTCTTCACTACTTTTCCATTTTCAAGCATCTGACAAAGTGGGATTTTCTCCCAAGAAAGCTCATGCGATAAATTTATTTTGTAGTCTTTAAAAGTGCCTCTAGACTCCTTGTTTGTCTTTCCTAAATAATCATTCCTTCCTAAATCCAGGGTTTTTTTTTTAACAAAGACATTTAAACAGGAATTACAGTATGTTATATGTGGCTCTACTGAAACTAGAGCCTAATATTATCAGGGCTTTACAATTAAGTGCCTGAAATCCAGTTTTTCCACCACTGCTGGCAGTAGTCAATCAAACTGCACTAAAAGATGCCTGAAGGCGAAGAAACATTTCTAGGTTGTTTTTTTTTTAATCTGTCAATATTTTAGTTGCTGCTGCTGCTGCTTTTTTCTTTTTTTTTTTTTTTTATTTCCACTCCAAAGTAGTACCGTAGGGCATCTTTAGACAATCATGAAGATAGTGTTGCACATCTACTGAAATACAACATTTAACATTTATCAGTTTTCCAGTTATTGAAGCACTTTATGTTAGTGCAGTTTCTATTTCCATGTGAAACTCTGCACATCTGTTCTACAGGAGATGGGGTCACTACTGTTAGATTTCTCGCCAATGAGTTTCATTGCTTCATGTGGTTTGTGTTTTATTCTTTAAACAGTTAATTATGTATTATACATTCTTCCACAAAAGCTAAATATAGCCACAGTCTTCACTAATCTGAAACATTTGATGAAAGGGACAGTATTTTTTTTAAGAAAGAACCATTCTGGGTAGATATAACAAATGTATGAAATGAGTGAGCATGCTGTCTCATGTTAATCTTTGTTCACCAATTTATCTCTGACGAATATGAACAGAAACTGTTATAAATGTAGATTGGGTAGTTGTACTTACACACACACACACATCCTGCAGCAGCTTAAAACAATGCTGTCAGGGTCCATTTCAGCTTCCAAAGAAGTCAGTACGGGTCTTTCCAGGCTTACATTACAGAAGTATTAGAACAAACAAACAACAACCCTTGTGTTTGGGGTTTGTGCTGGATAATCACCTGACACTTTGGCCAGAAGAGCTAATGCAATCCTGAGATGCATAAACAGGGGAATCTCAAGCTAGGAGTAAAGAAACTATTTTTAGCTGTATTTGGCACTTGTGTGTGCAATAGCTGGTGGAAAACTAGAGCCAGTTCTGGTGCCCGTAGTTCAAGAAGAACATTCATAAATTGGAGAGGGTTCAGAGGAGAACCACAAGTATGATTAAATGATTAGAAAACATCTTAGAGTGATACATTTAATGAGCTCCATCTATTTAGGTTAACAAAGGGAAGTTTATGGAGTAGATTGATTTCAGTTTAGAAGTTCCTAAATGGGAATCAAATATTTAATAATGGTTTTGTCAATTTAGCAGAGAAAAGTATAGCATGATCCAATGGCTGGAAGTTTGAAGATAGAAGACTTCAAGCTGACAATAAGGTGTACATTTTTAAGAGTGATGGTAATTAACTTTTGAAACAATTTACCAAGTCATGGTGGAATCTCCAATCACTGGCAATTTTTAAATTAAGATTGGACATTTCTTTAAAAGATCTGTTCTGGGAATTATTCTGGGGGAGTTCGGTGTCCTGTGTTAAACAGAAGGGCAGGTTGCATGATCACAGTGTTCCCGTCTGGCCTCAGACTGAATCTATGATTCCAGATATACAGTAAACCACTATTTGATGCTCTTCTCCATTCTACAACTGTCAACATTATGCCTTATGTACCTTCCTCTGAAACAGGAGGTATTGGCCACTGTTGGGGACTGAACATTGGATAGGGCTGGCCAGAAAATAAGATATGTCAGCTTTGGAAATTTATGTTAATTCTGTATCAGATTGAAAATGAGATCTTTCAAAAATGTTCATGAAAAAACAAGAGAAAGAGTGAGAAAGCAGTTCCATAACCCAGTAGTTAGGCCTTTGTCTAGAATGGGGGACATTTCTGATCTGGTGCAGCAATTTTTGCAATATATGGGTGAAACCTTAGCTCCACTGAAGTCCATGAGAGTTTTGCCATTGATTTTAACAGGCCAGGATTTCATCCACTGTGTGTATATTTTTATATGCTTATATCTGTTACTGTATTTTGAATTTGATTTAGAAATTACATAAAGCCTGTGATAAATATCACATTTTACCAAGGAGGCTCCTTGAACCTTCTTGTCTACCCCTTGACATTTATCGTATTGAAATATAAAGATGGCTTACAAGAAGTAGCTAAGAAATTAGAATGTAGAGTATTCTAAGAGCCATTCAGTAGCTTATTCAAAACATTCAGCTGCCCATCTTAAGTTTCTTCCCTTATGCTTTTTATATTTTCCCTCTATCGATTGACAGAATTATCTCCTGAAAATTCCATTTCTAAAGTAGCAAAACAGATAGTAACTACTCTTGGTGAAGGAAATGAGAGTCCCTGTTGTTAAGCTCTATCAACAAATCACTTGTGTTTCTTCTTAAGCTAACTTTATTGGAACTGGTGCTTCCCCATTGAACCAACATAACTGTCAAGAAACAGAAACTCAGTGCCCTCATTATGAAACTTTAAGGGGTTTTTATATTGGCCTCCAGCATAAAGAAAATGGAGAATATTAATTCTGAAAACTATTACAGTCTCAAACTATGGACATCCCTTCATATTTATAGCCAACAAAATACTACAACCGCACCAGGCATGTTTTAATTCTATTCTGCCCACATGAGCACACATAACAAAGAAGCCACTAGCTGCATCCAAAGAGCACTCATTACGTTGAAAATGTTCCAGCACTAACTAGTTGTATTTTCAGTTTCTACCTTAAGATTCCTTTGTAGGTAACTGTTTGTTTAAATAGTCCATTAGTGTGATTATTTAGTGAAGTCAAGATTCTGCCCTTTGTGCCCTCATTTTGAGCTTGGGGGTGGGCAGATGTGGAGGGGCTGCCATGAGGCTGAAGACCCCCAACTCAGCTAGAATTCCTTTGGAGTGCTCACTCCAGAGCAGAGCTACCCAAGTTTTGGGGCATGGTCCCAACTTTGCAGGCTTGCCTAGGGATAGTGAGGCATGTCATTGTGTGTCATCTCATTAAGCCCACTGGAGTAGATCAGGCTTATGTGCACCTTGGGAATGGAGGTTGTTTGTAACTAAAACAAAATATTGTACTTGTTCTTTCAAAAACTTGCAACTGAACATTGACTTAATACAACTTTGAAACTTAACTATGCAGAATAAAAATGCCACCTTTAACCACTGTAACTTAAATGAAACAAACAAAGTTTCCTTACTTTGTCACATCTTTTTTAAAAACTTTCCTGTATTTTTAGTAGTTTGTACTGAATATTGCATTGTACTGTATTTGCTTGCCTCTTTTTTATTTTTTTTCTTGCTGCTGCCTGATTGTGTACCCCCAGTTCCAAATGAGGTATGGGCTTGACCAGTCAGTTTGTAACTCTAGGGTTTGTAACTCTGAGGTTCTACTGTACTGACTACTTAGGCAGTGCTAGAAGAGAATAAACGCTATGCTTCCCAATGGGATTCTTGCTAGCCATTTGGGCATAAGGTGAGAGGAGAGACTCCTTGAACCATCTCCCACATTAACACAAATGTGCAAAGACCAGGTAAACTCTGGTCCAGGGGGAAAAGTCAGACCCAAATACTACGTTATATTATACTATGCTTGATAAAGCAGTTTATTGTTCAAAATAGACAGCATCAAGCTACGTGGGTTTGGACAGATAGATTTTGGAATGTGTTTTTAGGATGATCAAAGAAACCAAATTTCCCTACATCTGTTTCACAAAGACCTACTCAACAAAGCCATACATTAAAATTTTTAGATTTGCATTGAGTATACTGCAAAATGTATTATCTGCTGTTGCCTACGAACTCACCCCTTTGGATACTGATAGTTAGCAAGAAACCTGGAAAATTTGTGTTGTATTTACATAGAGTATTATAATAACTGTTAGCTTCCACTGTGCTGACCTTTCAGAACACTACATGCCATTGTTTTCATTAGAAAGCAAAAGTATTAACTGCCAACAGTGTAAAGAGTACAGCATGCTCTTTTCAGGAGCTACTCTTAAAAAGAATGGCTACTCATGGTGTTTGGAAATATTTCTTCTTGTCTTCAATGAAGTTTGCACACGTGTCCCCAAAAAGCTAATTCAGAAGGGGTTTGTCTACACTTAGAATGTTAGTTCAAATTAGCTTACTTCAAAACTAATTAAGCTGAACTAATAATGGTTAATTCAAAGTAAGTTAATTTGAAGTAACATGGCCTCACTAGAAACCCAAATTGAACTAGCATGTCCATGGACAGGGCTTGCTTCTTTGATTTAGGAAGGGGGCACCGTGGGAAGTGTGGCAACATGGCACCCAAGAAGGGCCAAACCACAACCCAATACATAGAAGGAGGAAGGCACCCTGGGATGGAGAAGGTCAAACCGCGTTAATTGGAACTAACGGTTATTTGGAATTAACACCACTCCATTGGGTTAATTCAAACTAATAAGTTCATTACTATGAAGTTAAGTGAGGTTTTATAACTTTGAAGTAAGAATTAATTACTTTGAACTAAGGAATTCCTTAGTTCAAAGTAATGAATGCCAGTGTAGGTGTGCATAAATTTAGTTTGAATTAGTCCTCATTATTTCAAACTAAATTGTAAGTGTAGACACAGCCAAGGGGACTACAAAGATTTTTGGAGCAAAATTATAGTTAGAAAACGTCAAAATATTTGTGAATATTTTTCATTGTTCACCTGTTTCCAGATAGCAGTAACAATTCACCAAGTGTGAAAGCTTAATGATAAATTGGTCATATACTACCCTTGAGTTACATACACACTGATGTCTATGTGGATGGCCTGTAATGGACAGCCCACAGAAGAAAGGGAAAATGAGGCCAGAGCCTCTTATGGAGCTCTTTGATTCTTGAAAGGTGTTTTGCAAGGAATTTCAATGCCAGTAAAATGCCATAAATCCCAATGCTGTAATCAGATCACTTTTTTATGATGGCTTTTTTCCCTTTTTTTAATTTCTTTTGAAAAGCAGGAGTGAAGTTCTCTGTGATGCTTCAATTCACACACTTTTTCACTTATGCCTCAGCCATTCTGTTTGTGTACTCAGCAAGGTTTTTAACATTGAATACCTAGATCAAACTGCTGACCTTTAGCATCACTTAGATTTTGCCAAAAGATTCCCTGATTTCAGTTTTGTACAGCGGAGAAGTTATTATAAGTACAGTAAGCCACCATTTACAAACATTCTTTGAATACTTTCTCATATTTCTGTTGTTTTTCTTTGAGTGTTGATTGTACATCTATAAAAGCTGTAACAATAGAGAACCGCCTGCTACCTAGAGAAGGATATCATCAAAATATGTGTGGCCATGGAAGTTACCTGCTTCTACCTGTGTTTAAAAAGGAATCGGCTTTAAATGTTAGTTCTTACTAATCTGCATTAAATCACACTGGGTAGGTCATATACCTTATGCCATAACCTGATGCAGTTGAAAGGGTCAAGTTGCACTGGTTACACATATAAACAGTACCTATTTACTGGCGGGGGGCTGGGGGGTGGAGCCGACTACCAACAATTGTTACTCAAGAATCTCAGCTGATGAAAAAGACTTAGGGCCACCAGTGGCTGCCAGTATGAATGTCTGCTGCCCTAGAGGCCCACCAGCAGCATTTCCAGAAGATCCTTTTCAGGCGGAGCCTGTTAGCCCATGCTTATAACTTCTGTTATCGTGGAAAGCTGGTGCCTCAGACATAGTGCAGCTGTCCTGTGACTCACCACGACCCCTCCCCAGGGGGTGGGGCTGAGTGGGGAGGTAAAATGGGCAAATTAATGCTCCAGCCACAGCAAAGCTTCCAGGCATGTAGCAATGGGCATTGATGCACTCCTGGAAGCTTTGCTATGACTGGGGCCTTTTAAATCTCCTGCCACTTTTGCCAGCTTTTTCAAGAATGTTTTCATCAGGTGTTCTGCATGAAGTAATCAATACCTGTAGGTGCTCCCCAATCCACTAGTTTAAGAAACACTGACATATAGTATATGTAATTTGTCCATCTTTCTTTATTCTGATTGCTTATGTTTGTGTGGCTTGCACAAAATTCAAGGTCAGATTACAAGAATGAATTTGAAACTGTTGAAAATGTGACATAAAAAGTCATTGTTTACATTAGCAAAATTTAACGGTCAGGGTGATGGATTGCAGTACTATTCTGTTACTTACACATATTTGAAAATGGATTCAATTGAAATCAATGGAACTCCCTTACTATTCAGTGCCAATAAGGATACAATGGTGTTAATTGGCCCCATAGTTATCAGTGTTAATACTATCATTTGAAAGTTATTTTTGCAGCAGTTGGATTTTTCCTATATACTTTATTCATATGTGTAATTTATATTTAGTTTAAAGATATGCCAAATTAAAGTAGCAAGGCTTTCAGAAATGCTGTGAAAGTTTTGTTCAGTATTGTGTTTCTCACGCTGTATTTCACAAATCTGACGTGTGCAAAGTTCCAAATGCAACATCTCCTAGTGTTCTGCAATAGTTGTTTCAGGCAAAACTCTTAATTTTATATTTGGTATTATGAGCTTTAACTTAAGACATACCTGCCACTTCCTGGACCTAATTTCATTTCTGGTGTAAAAGAGACCACCCAATTGGAGAAGGAAATATTTTTATCTCCATGCTAATTGGTAAATGATATTTTCAGCAGTTAGGCTTCACTGGAAATAAGCCAGATCTGTGGTAGAATACAAACCATTTTGAAATGAACAGAGGCCACCAAACTCACTTATTTTCAGACAATCTCACTGGTACCTGATAAAGTGGTTTTGTGTTCCTAGTAACTCTGGAAATATACTACAGACTTATATGGATCACAGATCTTTTCTTCAGTTTCACAATATTATGCCTTATTCACTTCTAATGAATTTTCTTGTAGATTCAGGATTTTTTTTATCATCATCACTATGCTTTTGTTGACGATCTCTTAATGTAAGCTTTTATTATCAGGCATTTAAATCAGAGTCTGTTTCACTTTTATCTATAGTCATAATTGTTCAAAAACTATTGGCTGTCTCTGACATAGATAAACATGCTATTCAACAACCGCCCCAGGGTTCAGTCCAGAAAATCCTTTCTTACACAAATAAATCAGCTGAAACCAGAGAAACTGTTTGCTTGAGGGTTTGTAGAATAGGGGGCTACAATACTTCGTTGTATTGTAAAATAATTTTACATAGATCCTACAAAGCTACTATGAGATTTAACTGGAAAGTCTCCTATCTGTTTCCCTTTTAACTTTTAGCATCAACATTGACAGTAATGTGATACAAGCTAATTACTTTAGAGTTATCTTTTATGTAGAGTTGGCTAACCGGTTCAGCTAAGCAAGAATCAAACTTTCAAATAAGTTTAGCTAAGATTTTATATTTTTTTCTTCATTTTTTTGTGTGTGCATTTCCTCTTGTTAGGCAGCTGTTACCTGAATGCTAAAATAACATCACAATCTCTGTTCGTGCTATATTTTCTACTAGCTTCCCTTTAGAGAGATGACAAAACCAGTTATCCCGAGGGCCCTTGAAAATTCTGGAAGCCAATCTTGAACAGTTTCAACTGACCTTGTGGCTTACCCTTCTCTGTATGTATTATACGCCCAACAGACTACAGTTTCCATTTCATGCATCTGATGAAGTAGGATTGCACCCATGAAAGCTCACATGATAAATAATTTTTTTAGTCTTTAAAAGTGCTATGAGACTCCTTGTCTCTTTTGCTGCAACAGACTAACATGGCTACCCCTCTAGAATTGGGAACCTTAAGAAATTTATTTCCTTGCCTCAGTCACCTGAGCAAGAGCAGGACTACAAATACTAATGCTCAAGGACCAGTAAATAAGGTTGACTGAGGTCATGAGGCATTTGAGGTTTAGATAAATGGCTATAACAAAAAGACAGAAGAATTTCTGAATATTTTCCCCTCATGTACCATGATGTGACTGTTATTTTAAAAATGTATTATCTGATCACGCACTCTCCACCTCTATATGTTACTTCACTGGCTTCCCATTGTCCACTGCATCACATTTAAACATCTTGCTTGAAATCCTGGCCCTATTAATGTCAACTGGAATTTTGCCAGTAATTCCATGATTTCACCCATTGATTGACCTTACTGTCCACACTGCCACTCACCCTTTCTCCCATCCTTTTTATTCCATCAGCAGTTAAGAGCAGCCTTCAGTGCCTTGTTTGTCTTTTCTTTTTTTCATCTTCATACCTTTTGCCACATGTGATTTCACTGAGTCATCACCTTCTTGGCATTCACATCCCATCTAAAGACTCTCTTTTTCAGGCTGTACATGAGAAAAATGACCAAACTTTTTAAAATACTTCAGACACTAACAACTATTTCTCCCTATAGGCTTTCCAATGGGTGCCATTTCTTTGTCTACTACAAAGGTTCCAAAGCTGTGATTTCTGAACCTCTCGTGGTCAAAGAACACTTGTTCTTGTTCTTCAGAAAGCTGACGAGTTGTACAGTGCTGTTTTTCTGATTTTGCTACTCCTCAATCATATTAAAATAAAAAGCATCAGATTTTCATTTATGATAATACTCCTTTACACCACTCTGACAAGGTAAAAGGGCTTTAACATGGATCTAAGTCACATTATATTCCTGGAGCAAAGAGGCCTTAGCATAAATAAGAATCGGGGCCTAAATGTTTTCCTATTGTTACCTTTTTACGTGTATAATTGTGTAGGTGCCACAATGATGGTGTATGATTGTGAGAGGGAAGGGAGGAGCCTCATCACACACTCAGTTAAAAAATTACCAGTACTATAGAAGAGTTTGCTGGATTGTAAGGTTTTCAGGACAAAGACTGTTTTAATTTTGTTTCATGCATAGCACCAATCTCTTGCCGTTAGTTAACAAGTAATAACTAATAGACAATATTATATCAGGAAAGAAAAACCATAATCATAAGACTCATGCTAACTTTCCCATGGAAGTCAGAGGTTAAATGGCAATAATTCAAACATATTAGAATTAAATTAAATCCAGAATGATTGTGACTTTACATTTTATATATTTCACTGGAGTCCTGATGTTTATATAATTGCTTCAGCTGGTTCATTTTGGAGTCCACTAACCAGTATAAATCTGTACACACAGCCAATTGATTTCTGCTTCTCCTTTTATTTTGATCATGCATTCTTCTCCAAACTGTACAAAGTAGGCTGCTCATTGTGCACCATCTGATTGCTTATATAGATCCCACACCAGCTACCAAAGATCAAATGCAGCAATATTTTTCATTTTGCTCTCTGTCTGCCAGTGAAGGGTTAAAGCAACCAGCAAAACCAAGCCTTCCTTTTATACTACATGAAAAGTTGATTTGGTGGGAATTTATGTTTAGCATAAAGTGTTGTGCCTTCTTACACATGTGTGAGTTATATACAGTTTCTAAATTCTATGACTTGGAAGAAAAGGGGAATAAGGCACACTTCAAGATAAACAATAAATGGCAGTCTTAAGAGAGAGAAATTTTTCTTCGGTATTGCTGTTAGGTCAGATATGTCTCTGCTCTGTTCATTTGACCTCTAATTCATATTGACATGAATAATATAAAAAGGTTCAGTGCGCTATAGGATGTACATGATAAGATTTGACTCCACAGGGATTTTTTCACTTCTTTGCATATATCGGTGATCCTTTCATATCTGAATTTGTACTGAAAAAAGAAGAAACAAAGATATGCTTAGTGACTAGTCAGTTCAGTTTGTTCCATATCCTATTAATAATGACAGTGATGTATGAAATCAGGTATTTGAGACAACAAACTATTTGCAAATAGAAATTAATACAGTTTTTCCATCAATGTAACAGTTTTTCTTGTTTATAAAGCAATACTTCTCTTTTCCGTTTTGGGTTCTTTGGTATTTTTAATGTTGTTTTTGTTTTTTATTCTGACATCTGGCTGTCAGTTTGGCCTGTATTTTTCCCGCTCTTCCATTTCTGTTAAGTTTAACATGTTCTTCAGGATAGATAGATAGATAGATAGATAGATAGATAGATAGATAGATAGAT